>DWRB01000003.1:0-334025 GCA_018250355.1 Bolla brennus | reverse complement strand
AGTGAACGAGTAATCTAGTAATTATTGACGGAATCAGCCGTTATCTGAACTTGAGCAATCTAGAAGGAAATAAGTCTGGATTGGAACAAGGGTGGAACCACGAAAACACATTCGTCCCTTTCCTAGGGATGAGTGTGTTTTTTTATTACTTTGAAAGGAGGTGCTGTAACATGAAACGATTTGTACGTACGGAAATAACCACCACCTGCATGATTAAAAAACAGAGCAAGGTGATTGATAGAGATAAAAAATAAAATTGTAGGAGGAGATTAGAAGATGAATAACGTTATTAATATTGGAGTGTTAGGCTTAGGTACGGTCGGAAGTGGTGTTGTCCATATTTTGAAAGAACATTATAAAAAAATTGCACTTGATACAGGGTATGAAGTGAAGGTAAAGACAGTCGTTGTACGTGACTTAGAAAAAGAACGTGATGTTTGCATTGAGGGGATCGTAGTAACAAGTCATGTTGATGAAGTTCTAAATGATTCAAATATTGATATTGTAGTAGAGGTAATGGGCGGAATTGAAGAAGCAAAGCAACATATTGTTAAGGCTTTACGAAATAAGAAACATGTCGTGACAGCAAATAAAGATTTAATGGCTGTATACGGTGCAGAACTTCTTCAATTAGCGAACGAAAATGATTGTGATCTATGTTATGAAGCAAGTGTAGCGGGCGGTATTCCGGTGTTAAGAGGATTAACAGACGGATTAGCTTCAGATCAAATTGAAAAAATAATGGGAATTGTAAATGGAACAACAAATTACATGTTAACAAAGATGAGTCAAAAGGGATGGTCGTATGAAGAGGCTTTACAAGAAGCGCAAAAATTAGGTTTCGCAGAATCGGATCCAACAGCGGATGTAGATGGGTTAGATGCGGCGAGAAAGGTAGCCATTCTTGCAAACTTAGGTTTTTCGATGAATGTTTCTTTAGATGATGTGCAAGTAAGAGGGATTCGAAAGGTCGAAAAAGAAGATTTACAAATGGCTGAAAAGTTAGGATTTACTATGAAATTAATTGGTAAAGCAGAGAAACAAGGGTCAGCCATTCATTTAAGTGTAGAACCGACTCTTTTACCAAGTCATCATCCATTATCGAATGTAAATAATGAATTTAATGCAGTATATGTTCACGGTCAAGCAGTAGGAGAAGTAATGTTTTACGGGCCTGGAGCTGGGAAGTTACCAACTGGTTCTGCTGTAGTAAGTGATATTATTTCAATCGTTAAAAGTATGAATCAAGTTCCGAAAAATAAAAGTGCGTTAAAAGAACCAGAACCGTATGAATTACAAGGAGATGAAGAAGTCGTTTCGAAATATTTCTTACGTATTTCATTACGAGATGAACCTGGGATGTTGCAAAAAATAACAGAATGTTTCGTTAATTATTCCGTAAGTTTAAAAGAAGTTATTCAATTACCTTTAAATCGTGAACTTGCAGAAGTCGTTGTTGTGACACATCAAACTTCAAAGTATCAATTCGAACGAGTGCTAGGAGCGATAGAAAATGTCGCAAGTGAAATAAACAGTTATTACATTATTGAGGAGGAAAAACAATATGTATAAAGGATTATTAAAACAGTATGCTTCTTATTTACCGGTGAATGAAAATACACCTGATGTGAGCTTAATGGAAGGAAACACACCGCTTATTCCGTTATTAAATATATCAAAACAATTAGGGATTCAGTTATACGGTAAGTATGAAGGAGCGAATCCGACAGGTTCTTTTAAAGATCGTGGTATGGTAATGGCTGTTGCGAAGGCGAAAGAAGAAGGTTCGGAGGCAATTATTTGTGCATCAACAGGTAATACTTCGGCATCGGCCGCAGCATACGCGGCACGCCTTGGAATGAAATGTATAATCGTAATCCCGGAAGGAAAGATTGCACATGGAAAATTAGCGCAAGCAGTCGCTTACGGAGCTGAAATCATTTCAATAGAAGGAAATTTTGATGATGCACTTAAGGCTGTAAGAAATATTGCTGCGGAAGAGCCGATTACATTAGTAAACTCAGTGAATCCTTATCGAATTGAAGGGCAAAAGACAGCAGCATTTGAAATTTGTGACCAGTTGCAAAGTGCACCAGATGTTTTAGCGATTCCTGTTGGGAATGCTGGGAATATTACAGCGTACTGGAAAGGTTTCTGTGAATATGAGAAAGAAAAAGGCTATAAGAAGCCAAGAATTCACGGATTTGAAGCGGAGGGAGCAGCTGCTATTGTAAAAGGACATGTCATTGAAGAACCTGAAACAATTGCAACAGCGATTCGTATCGGTAACCCCGCAAGTTGGTCATATGCAGTAGAGGCTGCTGAACAGTCTCACGGTGAAATCGATATGGTATCAGATGAAGAAATTTTACATGCGTATAGATTATTAGCAAAAACGGAAGGGGTTTTCGCTGAGCCGGGATCAAATGCTTCATTAGCAGGTGTAATTAAACATGTTCAATCTGGAAAAATCAAAAAAGGAGAGACAGTTGTTGCAGTTTTAACTGGAAACGGCTTGAAAGATCCTGATATCGCAATTTCTTCTAATACATTAGACATTGCAAGTGTTTCAAATAATATAGAACAAATTAAAGAACATATTAAAGGGGTGATTATGTCGTGATACCATTAAGTATTCGTGTTCCTGCTAGTACAGCGAATGTTGGACCTGGATTTGATTCAGTAGGAATAGCTTTGTCATTATATTTAGATGTGGTGGTAAAAGAAAAAGCTGATAGATGGCAAGTAATCCATTCCTTTGAAGAATCAATTCCGACAGACGATAAAAATTTAATCGTTAGCACGGCATGTAAAGTATGTCCTTCTTTATCACCTCATATAATAGAAGTTACTAGTAATATCCCGCTTACAAGAGGACTAGGAAGTAGTGCATCAGCCATTGTAGCAGGGATAGAACTTGCGAATCAACTTGGCAATTTGAACTTAACGACTGATCAAAAAGTTCAAATTGCTACAAATTTTGAAGGACATCCAGATAATGTTGCTGCTTCTATATTAGGAGGAACTGTAATTGGAGCACTAGATGGAAAGAATGTTTCGGTTGTAAGAATTGAAAGTAAGGAATTAGGTGTAATTTCTCTTATTCCAAATGAAGAGTTAAATACAGAGGAAAGCCGATCTGTATTACCAGATGTGTTTCCATTTCATGAAGCAGTTAAGGCTAGCGCAATCAGCAACGTATTAGTAGCTGCGTTTTGTCAAAAGAAGTGGGAAGTTGTAGGTGAAATGATGGAAAGAGATCATTTTCACGAGCCGTATCGTTTAGAACTCGTACCGCTATTACCATCCATTCGTAAATGTGCAAAAGAGTTTGGAGCATACGGCACAGCGCTTAGTGGTGCAGGTCCATCCATTTTTATATTGACGCCATATGATAAACGTCAAGAAATTGCTGAACAGTTAGCGAGAGTATTTACGTCTATGAAAGTGTGTGAGCTAGAAATCGATCATAGAGGAATTATTGTAAATAAAGAAGAACATATAGGGATAAAAAAAAGCTAGCAATGCTAGCTTTTTTTGTTGTAAATATCTTTTCAGTTGGCATATATAAGAAAAGTAATAATGTATAATTTAGTAAAGCGTGTATTAATTTGGAGGTGATTATATGAATAAAGAGTCACCAGAAGAAAAAAGAGAACGTGTAAGGCAAAGTGAATTGAAAAATAATCCTACCGGTTCTTTACATGATGGACTCAACAGAGCTGAAACAGGTAGTCCAGTTGATATGGCGGGTGGTATGAATTGGAAAGGTACAGCGCTAGTAATTTTAGTGCTAGTTTTAGGGTATATTATATACACTTATTTTTTTAGTTAAGAAATGCATGTTAAAGCTTCGAATTATTTGCTTTTATATTTAGTGGAGATGAAAAAACACGGTTATTGTACTACATATACTTTAAGCAGATTATAGTTGTTCATACACATTTATTTATAATACTCAAAATAGAGCTAGCATTATGCTGGTTCTATTTTTTTGCCACATTCCTGTAACAAAGCTCCTGTATATTCAGTGGTGGAGGTGCAGAAGATGAAAAAAATGATAGCAATATGTCTTCTTACAACGATGCCATTTTCGACTTTAGTCGGGTGTGATGTAAAAGGTAGCAATACTGTACAAGAGTCTAAGGTAAAGAAAGCGAGCTATAAAGAGTTCACTTACGATGTAAATCCAGAGACTTTCACGTTAACTGTAGAACATGATGGTGTAAAGGAACAGGCATCACAGCCGTTACCGAAAATGAAGGTGTCGAATGTAAAAAAAGACAAGGGTCGCACATCTTGGGAATATCCAGATCAAAAAGTAAAAGTGAATCTAGAAAAGAAAAAAGATCACTTAAATATTGAAGTGGAATCGACTGGTGCAGAAAGTTTTACATGGCCGAAAGTACAAGCTGAAAATTATACACTTCCGTTATGGGAAGGAAAGCAAATTCCGAGTAATGATGAAAATTGGAAGAAGTTTTTAAAGGATGATGCATATTCATTTGCTGAATCATTTTCTATGAAGTTTTTTGCGTTAAATGGTTCGAAATATTCCATTGTATATATTGCAAACAATATGTTTAATAATGAATTGAAATTTCATTCGGATCCGAAAATAGGATTTGATTTTATACATGAATTCCCGAGTATAAATAAAAATAAAAAATATGGATTTCAATTATATGTGACAAATAATGATGCAGTCAGTATTGCTAAACTGTATAAGGATAATATTGCTCAAAAAGGTGAATTTAAAACATTACAAGAAAAGGCTAGAAAAAATAAAGAGATTGAAAAACTTTATGGTGCGGCTCATTTTTATTTTTGGAATCAAGATGGTTTGTCTGACAGTAACATAAATTGGCCTAAAATAAGAGAGCAAATAAATAGTCCTGTGTTTAGTCATATAAAAGGGCTTATTCAAAAGAATAGTTCGGAGCCTGGAGAACTGAGTGTGTTTGAGCAAGTAAGTAAACAAGATTTCATTGATAAGTACCAAAAAAATGTTATTTTGCGTTATATAAATGAAGTATTATCAATGAAGGAATTGTATAAAAAGGATATTTTCCAAAATGTTGATCAGAACGCTAGTGAGTTATTAAACAAAGGGGTAGATCACTTATCGAAGATGGAGTTATATAACTTAAATAAGCATGTATTAAAGTCGGCGCTCGGTGATGCGGTTGAAGAAGTAAGTAAATGGGGTAACGCAGATGGAACGGATATTATAAAGGAAATGAAAGAATCAGGAATAGACAAAGCATGGATTGGGTTACCGAACTGGGAACAAGGGTATATGCAGCCTGATTTCGTGACAGAAGCTAAGAAAATGGGATATTTAGTTGGTCCGTATGATTCTTATCATTCTATTCACGAAAAAGCTGATAAAAATTGGAATACAGCTTCTTTTCAGGATCCATCGTTATATGAAGAGGCAACTGTGACGAAGAAAAATGGAGAAAAAGTGCAAGGATTTTTAGGTAGAGGGCGAAAGTTAAATCCAACTTTATCTCTTCCTAGTGTAAAAGAGCGAATGAACGATATATTACAAAATGGACCTAAATATAATTCGTGGTTTATTGATTGTGATGCAACAGGTGAAATTTACGATGACTATTCGGCAAAACATATAACGACACAAGAAAAAGATTTAAAAGCAAGATTGCAAAGAATGGATTATATCGCGCAAGAAAAAGGTATGGTAGTTGGCTCAGAAGGCGGAAATGACTTTGCAAGTAGCACGATTGCATTTGCTCACGGTATTGAAACGCCTGTTATTAAATGGGACGATGAAGATATGAGGAAAAATAAAACAAGTCCGTATTATGTGGGCGGATATTGGTCACCGAATCAAAATGTTCCAGAAAAATATGCAAAACAAGTACCGTTAAAAGAAGAATATAAACAAGTGTATTTAAACCCTGTATATTCAGTACCATTATATAAATTAGTATACAACGATTCTGTAATTACAACGCACCACTGGGAATGGGGAAGTTTGAAAGTAAAAGATGAGGTAGGAAACCGTATGCTATACGAATTATTGTATAATGTTCCTCCGTTGTACCATTTAGATGAAGTAGAGTGGAATAAGCATAAACAAGAAATTACGCAGCATCTGAAAGTTTGGAATGAAGTTCATGAAAAGGCAGTAAAAGAAGAAATGACGAACTTTGCATATTTGTCTGAAGATAAACTAGTACAATCTGCTTCATATGGAAAAGATATTAAAATTATTGTGAATTTCTCAAATGAAGAGATAGAAATAGATAAGGTGAAACTGAAAGCAAAATCCGCTTTCATTTATAATCATGGGAAGAAAACAATGTATACACCACTTGATAAAAAATAATATGAACTATACATTATTATATTCATACAGATTAAATTACTAATTTTTCTCTTTATTCTCAACTATTTTCCATGTAGAAATCGAACGATTCGAAATGAATGAATTTATAAAACTGTATTTTCGAATGTTACGAAGTGCTAAATATTTCAAGTTGGAAAATAGTGACTTGCCAAAAATAAGCACGAGAGTATAATGTGAAATGGAATATATTTTGGATTCATCATGTAACCTTACAAAAATGTAAGGTGTTTGAAAGGAAATTCAATATGAAGAATACTAGACATACATTATACTAGGGAAAGAGAAAGAGAGGCGAATGAAGATGAGCTCTGAATTAGAACAAAATACGAGAAGCAATAAAAAACGTTCTAAAAGAAGGTCAATAAAATGGTTCATTTTAATTCCATTTTTCCTACTTATTTTTGGAGGAGTAGGATATGGATCGTTTATATATAACAAAGCAAAAGCTGTTGTAAGTGATGCGTATGCACAAATTGATAAGTCATCGAAGCGTGATAAAGAAGTTGAACCGTTAAAGGATAACATTTCAATTTTAATCATGGGTGTAGATGGCAGTGAAATGAGAAAAAGTCAATACGGAGAAGCAGTTCGTACAGATGCACTTTTATTAGCAACAATTAATAAAAATGATAAGTCCGTTAAGTTAGTAAGTATTCCGCGTGATTCACGTGTTTATATTCCATCTAGAAAGAAATTAGATAAAATTACACACGCACACGTATTTGGTGGTGTTGAAAGTACACGAGATACAGTGGAAAGATTTTTAAATGTTCCTGTTGATTATTATGTGAAATTTAACTTTGAATCATTCGTACAAATTGTCGATTCAATTGGTGGTATTGATATTGATGTACCAGTTACTTTCACTGAACAAGATAGTAAAGACCAAGCGGGTATGATTCATTTAGAAAAAGGCTTCCAACATTTAAATGGGGAACAAGCACTTGCACTTGCAAGAACGCGTAAAATTGACAGTGATGCAATGCGTGGTCAAAGACAACAACTTGTAATAGAAGCAATTGCAAAAAAAGCGATGTCTGTTCAATCTATTAGTAAAATGGGCTCTTTACTTGATGCGGTTGATAAAAATATGAAAACGAACTTAACTTTCGATGATATGCTTGCGATTACAAAAAATATGGCAGGATCTAATTTAGAAATGGAAAAAATGCAAATAGAAGGTACGGATAAACGTATCGGAGGTATTTATTATTACATTCCAAACGAAAAAAATGTAAAAGATATTTCAAAAAAATTAAATGAGCATTTAGGTGTAACGCCAAAACCAGTTCGAAATGAATAATAAAAAAAGATTGGCTTTCGCCAATCTTTTTTTATCGGAATGGATTTGTAACTTTTCTGTAACGATTTTTTATTTTAGAAAAATTATACTCATATGTATGAGAATATTGGAGAAGCAAAAAGTAAAGAGAAATAATGAAAATCTGTAATAAGGAAAGATATCATATGCAGAAATGGATAGGCATTATGGGAATCATTTTTATGTTGACTGGATGTAAAATGTCTGAAGCTCCAACAAGTTTAATGGGTGCTCCTGCCAATGAAAAATGGATTAATGAACTAAAAGAGCAAATAGAGAAAGATTTGCCTGTTAATTATCGATTGCTTACTCCAATGTCTAATAAAGATAAACAGATGATTTGGTCAATGAATTTTAAACAAGATAATAAGAAAGAAGCCATTTTATTTTATAAATTACCGAATGAAGATCATAGCGTATATTTAGCTGTCTATGAAGAAGTCGGTAATGGCTGGAAAGTAAAGTCCACGCATAGATTTGATGGTGGAGATGTAGATATCGTTGAAGTCGGTGATTTTACAGGGAACGGGAAGCGGGAGTTATTAATCGGAATTTCTGTAAGTCGTGAATCGTTAGAACATGTTATGTATGTTTTTTCGGAAGAAAATGAAGATATGAAGGAAATATATAATCGAAGTTATACGAAGTTATTCATAGAGGATCTAAATAAAAATGGACTGAAAGATATAAGCCTTGTTACGTATGAAAAAGATGAGAAGTTGACAGTTGAGTTTATGGAACAATTTAAAACTTTATCTGAAGCATCATTCGATCCATTTATAAATAGCATTCAAAGAATACAAATGGGGCGTATTTCTAAATCACTAAAGGCTGTTGTAATTGATGCAGGAGTTGGCGCTCATTCAGGGATAACGTATGTAGCAAAATTTGATAAGGGTTATTATGAGCCACTACCTATAGATGGGAAAGAAGATTTATTCAATGATTATGTAGTCGAAAGCAAAGATATAAATGAAGACGGCATTATTGAATTTGTTCGTACAGTGCGTCCAAAAGGTTGGGAAGAAGTATCATACGGAGAGAGTACGATGTTTGAACGTTATATTCAGTGGAGTGAAGATGGAATTAAACCGATAGAAGAAAGATATATAAATATAGAGAAAGGTTATTTTGTCAAAATCCCACAAGCGTTAATTGGAAAAATAACTGTTCCAGTTCAGCAAGAAGCATCAGATGTTCAAAAATTTATAGATACTACGACAAATGAACTATGGCTTGAAGTTCATATATTTAAACGGAAAGAATGGTTCAAAATAAAAGAATACGAGGCAGCAGTTAAAACAGCTTCTCACGTATATGCTGTACCGAAACAGCCACATTTTGAAAAAGTGAAAGCATATGTAAAACCGCTAGCGGATTATCAACAAGAGTAGGGAGGTGGAAATTATGCCAACAATTTTAGTTTTAGAAGATGAAATGCCTATTCGTAGTTTTATCGTCTTGAATTTGAAACGTGCTGGATTTTATGTGTTAGAAGCTAGTACGGGAGAAGAGGCATTACAGATTTTATGTGAATATACTGTTGATGTAGCATTGCTTGATGTAATGTTACCAGGAATTGATGGTTTTCAAGTTTGTAAATCCATCCGGGAAGAAAATAAAAAAATAGGTATTATTATGTTGACCGCACGCGTACAAAATGAAGATAAAGTACAAGGACTAGGAATTGGTGCAGATGATTATATCGCAAAGCCGTTTAGTCCAGTGGAATTAACTGCACGTATACAATCGTTACTAAGAAGAATAGAAGTACATGATGAAAAAGCGAATACGATCATATCTGGCCCGTTTTCGTTAAATGTTATAGAAGAAAGATTATATAAAAGTGGAAAATTAGTTGATTTAACCCCTACAGAGTATATGATATTACAGTATTTAATGAATCAGGCTTCAAAGCCGGTTTCACGTGATGAAATTTTAAATATGATTTGGGGAACGAATTACGTAGGGGAGACGAAAGTAGTAGATGTAAATATGAGGCGGTTACGTCAAAAGATAGAATGTAATCCATCAGAACCTGAATTTATTCTTACTGTGTGGGGAAAAGGATATGTGTGGAAGGAAAGTATAAGATGAAAAGAAAAGTGACTTTATATTTTATGACGGTCATTATACTTATGCTTGTATTATTTGAAGTCGTATTTTCAGCCTCCATTTATCGATATTATTATAATGGTATTGTGCAATATATAGAATCTCATGCGAAGACAAGTACACGATTTTTCTCTGAATACAATTCCCTATACTTTATTCGTTTGCAAGAATACAGCGGGGATATAATTGAGAGCTTTCAGTTAGAAGGAACTGAATTACAATTAATTGATCGACATGGTACGATTATACAGTCGTCAAGTGGACAAAAGGTAGAAGGTAAAGTAGTTATTCCGTATTCGTTACTAGAAGGAGAGATGTACCATCAAGTGACTACTACGAAAGACGATGTGAAACAATTGGAAGTGATTAGTCCACTTATTCATCAAGGACAAACGATCGGTGTTTTGAAATATACAACTGTTTTAACGAATGTAAATGCAAAGATTATTGAAATTATTATGTTTACTATTTCAGTTGGAATTGTCATTTCTGGTATCGTATTCTTAATCAGTAGACGATTAGCGAATTCGTTTGTTAAACCTATCGAATCTATTATTCATGCTTCTTCACAAATTGCAGAAGGTACATTAAAGAAGAAAATTAAAGAGGATTATCCAGGTGAATTAGGTGAGTTAGCATATAGTTTAAATCATATGTCTAATAAAATAGAAAAAGCGGAACTGATGAAAAATGAATTCATTGCTTCGATTTCTCATGAAATACGAACTCCTTTAACTGGAATTAAAGGTTGGAGTGAGACGTTAAAAACGGTAGATCATTTAACAGAAGAAGAGATAAAGCAAGGCATGGGAATTATATCAGGTGAGACAGACCGATTGATTCATTTAGTAGAAGAATTGCTAGATTTTTCAAGATTACAATCAAATCATTTCAATTTATATAAACAAAAGGTGCAATTATACGATATACTAGAGGAGACGATTTGGCAATTAACTCCTAATGCTGAAGAGAAGCAAATGCAATTCATCAAAACTATAGAACGAATTGAATTGATGGGAGATCGAAATAGGCTAAAGCAAGTTTTCTTGAATATTGTTCAAAATGCCATTAAATATTCACATAAAAATGGTACAATTCACATTGAAGCGACTAAAAATGAAGGACAAGCAGTGATAAAGGTGAAAGACGAAGGGATTGGAATTGCTAAAGAGCATTTATCATATATAGAACAGCCATTTTACCAGATTAATAACAATGCTACAGGTGCAGGTCTTGGTTTAGCCATCGTTAAAAAAATGGTAGAGCTTCATGGAGGCACACTTAGTTTTATAAGTAAAGAAGGAATAGGAACAACCATTTTGATAAAACTCCCATTATAATACATATATAGGTCTGTTTATATAGTGTAATAAAGTAAATAGATGTATAATTATATTGGGTGATTTATATATAAGATTAATAGGGAGAGGAATTCGATAGAATGGAAAAAGCTTTTAAAATTAAACGAGTAGTAGTCGTTTTAATAGCGATTGCAGCAGTAGCTATTGGGTATTTTATGTTTCAATCCATTACTTCACCAGCAAAGGCTGTTGCAAAACAAGAAAACGTAGTACAGCTTGCAAGTGAACAACCGAAAGTAGAAATGAATAAAACGGCACCAAGTCGTTTTAATGGAAAAGAAAGAAAAGTTGCTTATCTTACATTTGATGATGGCCCAGGGAAATATACGGCTGAATTGCTAAATATGTTAAAACAGCATGATGCGAAGGCGACGTTCTTTTTAATTGGAGCGAATGTAAAAGAATTTCCGGATTTAGTGAAACGTGAAAATGCAGAGGGTCATTATGTAGGTATGCATAGTATGACACATAATTTTGCGAAGTTATATAAAAATGGCGAGTATGTAAATGAAATGAAAGAAGATCAAAGCTTAATCGCAAATATTATTGGAAAATCACCTAAATTAACACGTCCACCATACGGTTCGATGCCTGGATTAAATGAAGGTCTTCGAAATAAAGTGGTAGAGGGCGGTTTTAAAGTATGGGATTGGACAATTGATTCATTAGATTGGAAATATAACAAAATGCAAGTTGATGCAGCGGCAGCACAAATTGCTCAAAACGTAATAACACATGCAACAAAACCACAGGAAGTTATTTTAATGCATGACATTCACCCACAATCAGTTGCTGCTGTGCCAGCAATTTTAAAAGGGTTAAAAGAAAAGGGTTATGAGTTTGAAGCTTATCATGAAGAGAGTCACTTCCCAGTGAATTTCTGGCATGATAACCGTATGTAATGGAGGAATGAACGTTGAAGTATGGAAAAGTAGCAGTAGTTGGAGCACTATCAGTAGGACTATTAACAGGTTGTTTCGGTGAAAAACCAGAAGAAAATCTATATACAGCTTTTGAAACAGCAGCGACACAAGAAAAATCATTAGTTGATGAAGCGAAGAAGTTAGAGAAATTAGAGAATGAAGGTCAAGAACTATATTCTCTAATTTTACAAGAAGGTAAAGATCATAATGACGCTGTTATGAAGAAGATAGAGCAAGCTACTGCGAATGTAGATGAACGTGAAAAAGTATTAAAAACTGAGAAAGAGATGTTAGAAAAAGCTCAGAAAGAAACAAAATCTGTTCAAGGAAATATAGAGAAGCTTGAAGATAAGAAGTTACAAAAACAAGCGAAATCAGTAGAAGAGTCGTATAAAAAACGTTATGATGCATTCCAAAAAATGAATGAAAATTATACGAAGGCGTTAGCGACTGAAAAAGAACTGTATGAAAAATTAAAAGTAAAAGAAACGAAATTAAAAGAGATTGGTGAAAAAGTTAAGGCTGTTAATGAATTAACTATGGAAGCACAAAAATCAAAAGAGCAATTTAACAATTTAACAAAAGAGTATAATGACAGTAAATTAGTATTCTACAAAGATGCAGAGATTAAGATTAAAGATCAGAAATAAAGAAGAATCTTAAGCATAATAAAAAGCCGGAGAAACATCGTTACAAATGTTTTTTCGGCTTTTTACGTTAAATGAATAGAAAAGACTGGAATTGATATCATAAAAGAGTTATAGTGAATTGTTCCAAGGGAAACATTGTAAAGTAAGGAGAATGAAATATGTCATATGAATTTTTATTCAAATTAGGTTTAGCACTCTTTTTAGGATTATTCATCGGGATAGATAGGCAGCTAAAGAATAAACCGCTTGGTGTGAAAACAAGTATGGTTATTTCTGTAGCAAGTTGTTTAATTACAATGGTTTCAATTGAATCAGTGAATGTTTATTCTGTACCGGGTCATACAAATATGGATCCAATGCGTCTTGCTGCCCAAATTGTAAGTGGTATCGGTTTTCTTGGAGCAGGGGTAATTTTACGAAGAAGTAATGACGTTATTTCGGGATTAACGACAGCTTCTATGGTGTGGGCTGCTTCAGCTTTAGGTATTGCGATTGGAGCAGGATTTTATGTACAAGCGACGGTTGCTATGATTTTAATTATTTTAGCGATTAATGTACTTCCGCAAATTGTGAAAATTGCAGGCCCGTATTCATTAAGACAAAAGGATTTATCTATAAAAATTACTGTAAAAGAGCATCATGAGTTAGATGGTATATTTAAGCAAATTAAAAATTTAGGTATGCATGTGAAACGAGTGAAAATTAAAGATATTGATAATGGAGCATTCCAGCAATTGGAGATGGTTATTTTAGCTCCAGAAGATTTATATACAACTGAGTTATACAGTTCCCTAAAAGAGATTGATCGTGTTGTTTCAGTTGAAGTGGAAAGTAGATAATTGTGATAAAAAGAGTGAATTTACTTCACTCTTTTTTTATTTGGATTTTTAAGGGAATAAATTGATATAATGATGAATAACAAGGGGGAGAAATGATGGAAATACATATTAGAAGAGCGATAAAAGATGATATACGAGGTATAGCAAAGGTGCATGCTGATAGCTGGAAAACAACGTATAAAGGGATATTTGCTGACGAAATTTTAGAGAATATAACATATGAGCAACGAGAAAAACAATGGGAAACCATTTTTCAACAAGAAGATAAATACCAATATAGATTTGTAGCAGAGACGTCAGATGAAACAATAATCGGATTCATTGACGGGGGAGTGGAAAGAAGTGGTGCATATAATTGTGATGGGGAATTATATGCAATCTACCTTTTACAAGAGTATCAAGGAATGAAAATAGGACAAAAGTTATTTCAAGCTCTATTATCAGAATGTATAAATAATGATATGCAATCACTTTTAGTATGGGTTGTTACGAATAATCCTTCTAAAAATTTTTATGAAAAATTTAATCCAGAAAAAATTGATACAAAATTTTTAGAGCGAGTACAGGTAGAAGAGACAGCGTATTGTTGGAGAGATATAAATAATATTATTATGTAAACTTTATGTTTGAAAGAGGTATACCAATTAAGGTATACCTCTTTTGTTTAACTATTTTGGCTGGATTTCTAATGAAAAATAGTAAGTATGTAGTTTGAAATTGAGTATTTTTTTCGTGTATTTTTAACTAGATTAAAGAAAAGAGAGAAAACAAGAAAAATTAAATTAGATAAAAAAATTCTGAAATATACTATTGAATTGAATATCGTTATCAATTAGAATCATAATTGATAACGATATTCAATTGTTGTTTATTATATAAAATTTCGATAGCTTTAATATAAAGAGGAGGACCAATATGCAGCATGCGAAACAAATCGCAGAACATGCAACATTACAAAGTTTTTTAAACTGTTATTTAAGGGAAACAGGGAGTGGAGAATGGATTACAGAGGATGAAAAAATGAAAAGTATCTTCAGTAATACGTTGAATAGAGATATAGTCCCCACATATTTATATTGTCGGCTATCGGCGCAGAACGTTACTTTGTATGGAGAAGTTATATATAAATCAGCAACAGATCGCCATTTGTTTGGAGAACAATTTTATTATCAAATGGGAGAAAATAAGAATGTTATAAAAGCAGATTACGTTACAGTTATTACATTCTTAATAAAAGAAATGTCTATCAACTACGGAGAAGGGACGAATCCTGCTGAACTTATGCTTCGAGTTATTTGTAGTTGTCAAAATATTGAAGAATTTACAAAGGAGAGAATAGAAGATACATCTGCATTATACGGTTTCCATACAGCCTTTATAGAAGCGGAGCAATCTTTATTATTTGGACATTTAACGCATCCAACCCCAAAGAGTAGACAAGGTATTTTGGAATGGAAAAGCGCGATGTATTCTCCAGAATTAAAAGGAGAATGTCAGCTTCATTATTTTAGGGCACATAAAAGTATAGTAAATGAAAAATCATTATTGTTAGATTCTACAACAGTAATTCTAAAAGAAGAGTTACGTAATGATGAGATGGTTTGTAAAGAATTTATATCGAAGTATTGTAATGAAGATGAATATTCATTACTTCCAATTCATCCGCTTCAGGCAGAATGGCTATTACACCAATCATACGTACAGGATTGGATAGATCAAGGAGTACTTGAATATATTGGTCCTGTCGGTAAGTATTATATGGCAACATCATCACTTAGGACGTTATATCATCCCAAATCAAAATATATGCTTAAGTTTTCATTTCCAGTAAAAGTAACAAATTCAATGCGTATTAATAAATTGAAGGAACTAGAGAGTGGTCTTGAAGGAAAGGAAATGCTAAATACAGCAATTGGTGAAGTGTTAGAGAAGTTTCCAGGTTTTGATTTTATTTGTGATCCAGCATTTATTACATTAAAGTACGGGGCAAAAGAATCTGGATTTGAAGTAATTATACGAGAGAATCCTTTTTATGGTGAACATGCCAATGACGCTACTTTAATTGCTGGATTAGTGCAAGATGCTATACCTGGGGAACGTACTCGTTTATCGAATATTATTCATCGACTAGCAGATTTAGAAGGTAGAAGCTGTGAAGAAGTAAGTTTAGATTGGTTTAGACGATATATGAATATTTCTTTAAAGCCGATGGTATGGATGTACTTACATTATGGTGTTGGATTAGAAGCTCATCAGCAAAATAGCGTTGTTCAGCTAAAGGATGGTTATCCGGTCAAATATTATTTCCGTGATAATCAAGGGTTTTATTTCTGTAATTCAATGAAAGAGATGCTTAATAATGAGTTGGTGGGCATTGGAGAACGTACTGGAAATTTATATGACGATTATATTGTAGATGAGAGATTTCGTTACTACTTAATTTTCAATCATATGTTTGGACTCATTAATGGATTTGGCACAGCAGGATTAATTAAGGAGGAAATTCTTCTCTCGGAATTAAGATCTGTACTTGAATCGTTCCTTCCGTATAACCGTGAACCTTCTACCTTTTTAAGAGAATTGTTAGAAGAGGATAAGTTGGCATGTAAAGCAAATTTATTAACGAGATTTTTCGATGTCGATGAGTTAAGTAATCCTTTAGAACAAGCAATTTACGTACAGGTACAGAATCCGCTCGTTAGAGAAGTGGCTGTCCGTTCATAAATAACGTTAAAATTTCACGTAATACAAATAATGGTAGTTTTTATAAGGTGGAGGAGTTATGAGAGTGGACATGTATCATACGAGGATATTGAAAGCGCTTGAATCAGAAGATTACATTTCAGTACGAAGAAGAGTGTTACGTCAATTAGTAGAGTCGTTAATTTATGAGGGGATTATTACACCAATTCGCATAGAAAACGAAGAACAAATTCTTTTTCTTATACAAGGACTTGATGAGGACAACAAAAGTGTCACGTATGAATGTTACGGAAGAGAACGAATGACATTTGGACGTATCTCTATAGATTCATTAGTAATAAGAGTTCAAGAGGAAAAACAAGAAATACAATCTGTTTCGCAATTTTTGGAAGAAGTTTTTCGGATTGTTAACGTGGAAAAAACGAAATTAGATTCTTTTATTCATGAATTAGAACAAACGATATTTAAAGACACGATTGCACAATATGAAAGACATAATAAGGTGAAATATACCCGAAAATCGTATGATGACTTTGAAAGCCATTTAATAGACGGTCATCCATATCATCCTAGCTATAAAGCGCGCATTGGGTTTCAATATCGTGACAATTTTCAATATGGATATGAATTTATGAGGCCAATAAAACTCATATGGATTGCAGCTCATAAGAAATATGCGACTGTAGGTTATGAAAATGAAATGATCTATGACAATATTTTAAAAGGTGAGATAGGCGTGCATACATTAGAAACGTATATGGAACGAATTCACAGTGCGGGATGTAATCCAAAACAGTACGTGTTTATACCTGTTCATCCTTGGCAGTGGGAGAATTTCATCATTCCAAATTACGCTGATCATATACAGAATAAAAATATAATTTATTTAGGACAATCAGCGGATGATTATTGCGCGCAACAATCGATGAGGACGTTGCGAAATGTTACGAATCCAAAGAAACCATATGTAAAGTTATCGCTGAACATACTTAACACTTCAACACTCCGTACGCTGAAACCATATTCAGTTGTGAGTGCACCAGCTATATCGAATTGGTTAAGTGATGTCGTAAGTCAGGATTCTTATTTAAGGAATGAATCGCACATTATTTTGTTAAAGGAATTTTCGAGTGTAACGTATGATACGAATAAGAAAGCCACATATGGTTCATTAGGATGCATTTGGCGTGAAAGCGTTCATAAATATTTAGATGAGCAAGAGGATGCGGTTCCCTTTAACGGCTTATATGCAAAAGAGAAAGACGGGACACCAGTTATTGATACGTGGTTAAACAAATATGGGATAGAAAATTGGCTACGATTACTGATTCAAAAAGCGATCATACCAGTTGTACATCTTGTTGTAGAGCATGGAATCGCATTAGAATCACACGGACAAAATATGATTTTAGTCCATAAAGAAGGGCTACCTGTCCGTATTGCATTAAAGGATTTCCATGAAGGACTTGAGTTTTATCGTCCATTCTTAAAAGAAATGAATAAATGTCCGGACTTTACTAACATGCATAAAACGTATGCGAATGGAAAAATGAATGATTTCTTTGAAATGGATCGTATCGAATGTTTACAAGAGATGGTACTAGATGCACTGTTCTTATTTAATGTAGGAGAATTAGCTTTCGTACTTGCAGACGAATATGATTGGAAAGAAGAAATTTTTTGGGTGATAGTTGTCGAAGAAATTGAAAATCATTTTAGAAAATATCCACACTTGAAAGATAGATTTGAAAGTATTCAGCTATACACTCCTACATTCTATGCTGAGCAATTAACGAAGCGACGATTATATATGGATGTGGAATCGCTTGTTCATGAAGTTCCAAATCCATTGTATAGAGCAAGCCAACTTATGAAACAAAAATCAGTTGTTACAGGGGGAAATTATGCTAATCGTTAATAAACAAGAGTATAGCAAAAGTGATTTTGATTTGAGATTACAAGTTTATGAGGAAATGGAACAATTTCAAAAAGCAGCAGGAAATAGATTTGCACTTTGTTTGAAAGATCCATTCGATATTATTACGCTTGTGTTTTTCTTAAAAGAAAAGAAATCATCAGTATTGCTTATACATGAAGATACGCCAAGAGAAACGGCTATTGAAATGGCAAAGCGTGCAAATTGTATCGGGATATTATATGGAGAATATGGCGATTTTTCGAAATTAGAAGTAATGAACGCTTTACTCGAAGAGCCTTCTTTATTGCAATATAGTTCTGGAACTACGGGAGAGCCGAAACTGATTCGTAGAGCATGGACGGAAGTGGATACAGAAATTACTGCTTATAATGAAGCTTTAAACTATGAAGAGGATGAAGTGCCGATCGTTATGGCTCCTGTTTCACATTCATACGGATTAATATGTGGTACGTTATCTGCAATTACGCGGGGAAGTAAACCTATCATCATTACGAATAAAAATCCTAAATTCGCATTAAATATCGTTCGCAATACAGAAAAACATATCATATATGCAGTACCACTTATGTTACATATTATGGGGAGTTTCCCGCAAGGAACGTTTCAGTTTCATAAAATTATGACATCCGGAGCACCTTTACCAGAAGCATTATTTTATAAACTAAAAGAAATGACAACATATATGATGCAGCAATACGGTTGTTCTGAAGCGGGTTGTATTAGTATATGTCATGATATGAAAAGCCATTTGGATTTAGGAAATCCACTACCTCATGCGAGTATAAGCATAGGCTCAGATGAAAATATGCCTGAAGAAATCGTAGTGAAAATGAACGATAAGGAAATTTTCACGAAAGATTTGGGGTATAAATCTGAGCATGGTCTTCATTTTATGGGGCGCATGGATGATGTGATTAACGTTTCAGGATTAAAAGTCTTTCCGATAGAGGTAGAAGAAACAATGCTTCGACTAGAAGGCGTTCAAGAGGCAATTGTATATCGGGGAAAACATCCTGTGATGGGCGAAATTGTTAAAGCGAAAGTAATCTCTCATGTTGATCCAGTGCGAATAAGAGAATGGTGTATGCAGCATTTACCATCTTATAAAGTTCCGCATGAGATTGAAAGTGTAACTGAAATTCCGAAAAATAAAACTGGAAAAGTAAGTAGAAAATTACTAGAGATGGGAGAGGTTACAACATGAGACGTGAAACATTAAAAAATGAAGTATTGAAAATTATGACAGAAAAAATGGAGATAAAAAATGTAACGCATTTAGAAGAAACGATGCGCTTAAACCAAGATTTATATATAGATTCGGTAATGATGTTACAACTCATAGTCTACATAGAAATGGATGTAAAGCTATGCGTTCCAGAGGATGAGGTAGATCCAAAAGCATTTCTTACTGTAGGATCTTTGCTTGATTTTATGGAGGAGTTACAGCCGATATAAGAAGTAAATGTGAATAATTAACCTTTAGGAAAGTGGATGAGAATATGACTTCAATTAAAGTTCACTGTTTAGTGAGTTGTTTTTGTGAAATTATAAAAAGGCGTAGCGATATAGATTTTCGTCCATTTTATTTTGGATTATGGGACGGAGATTTTGATATAACAGAAGGCGGCATTATCTCGTATCACTCCGAAAATATTAACCATGATAATTATTTATTATGGTATGAAAAATTGTACGGTATGAAAGTGAACGAATGGTATGATCATGCACAAGATAAAGATAGCAATGTAGAAACGTTTTTACAATTAGTAGAAAACAAGCCAGAAAATCGCTATGTCATTGTAATGGTTGATATGTCTCTATTGCCAGAGAGGGAAAATAAATTCCATCAAAAACCGTTTCCGCATTATTTAATGATATCGAAGACAGAGAAAGAAGAAGAATGGTTCATGCTAGATCCTGATTTTCGCTGGGAAGGGAATATGGAAAGAGAAAAAGTGCTTCACTCTGTTCAGGATAACCCATTTGGTGGAGGGTATTTCATTGATGTAGAAGAAATTCAAGAGCCAACAGAAGAAATGGTAGCGAGTTATTTCATAGAAACTTTCAAAAGAAATGACAATGAACTGACTATGGAATTAAAAAATTTAATTATAAAAATGGCAAATGAAGAAGAAGGTTATTCGCTTTCAGGTCTTGTAGCGGCAGTGAAGCAAATACCAGTACTTGCAATTCGTAAATATAGTTATGAACATGCCTTTGCATACTTCCGTGAAACGTTGCAATATTCGGAGCAAGAGTTTGATTATTGGTGTGATCGGGTAGAGGATATTGTACAAGGATTTACAAATGTACAGTATCGAGCAATTAAAATGGCAATGACGAATAATAAAGGCATGTTATTATCAATTGTTGAAAAGTTGGATGAAATGAATGCAATTGAACTGCAAATTAAGGCTGAATTAGAGAGACAGTTTTTATCATGGAAAGAAATGAAAACAAACAAGTCTGTCTTAGCATTATAAAACCTAACTGAATTTAAGATAAGGGAGTTCAAACCTATGAAATATTCATTATGTACTATTTCCTTTCGTCATCAATTAATTTCATTTACTGATATTGTTCAATTTGCATATGAAAACGGTTTTGAAGGAATTGAATTGTGGGGGACTCATGCACGAAATTTGTATATGCAAGAGTATGAAACGACAGAACGAGAATTGAATTGTTTAAAGGATAAAAACTTGGAAATTACGATGATAAGTGATTACTTAGACATATCATTATCGGCAGATTTTGAAAAAACGATAGAGAAATGTGAACAACTTGCAATATTAGCTAATTGGTTTAAAACAAATAAAATTCGTACGTTTGCTGGACAAAAAGGTAGCGAAGATTTCTCAGAACAGGAGAGAAAAGAGTATGTGAATCGTATTCGCATGATTTGTGAAGTATTTGCTCAGCATAATATGTATGTACTTTTAGAAACACATCCAAATACGTTAACGGATACGCTGCCTTCTACTTTGGAATTATTAGGAGAAGTAGATCATCCGAATTTGAAAATAAACCTTGATTTTCTTCATATATGGGAGTCTGGTGCAAATCCAATAGACAGCTTCCATCGACTAAAGCCGTGGATACAACATTACCATTTTAAGAATATATCGTCAGCAGATTATTTGCATGTGTTTGAACCAAATAATGTATATGCAGCAGCGGGAAGTCGAATTGGTATGGTTCCATTATTTGAAGGGGTGGTAAATTATGATGAGATTATTCAGGAAGTGAGAGATACTGATCACTTTGCTTCACTCGAATGGTTTGGACATCATGCGAAAGATATATTAAAAGAAGAAATGAAAGTATTAACAAATAGAAATTTAGAAGTAGTAACTTCTTAATATAAAATGATGTAAGAGTCTCTCATTGTAGAGACTCTTTTTTAACAAATATAAATAACCAAAAATTACCATGTATTTAAATTAAAATTTAACACAATTTATATATAAATAAGGAGGTGATTGGTAATGGCTAGAAATCGTAATTCTAATCAATTAGCATCACATGGAGCACAAGCAGCTTTAGATCAAATGAAATATGAAATTGCACAAGAATTTGGTGTACAACTTGGAGCTGACACTTCTTCACGTGCAAACGGTTCTGTAGGCGGTGAAATTACAAAACGTCTAGTAGCGATGGCAGAACAACAACTTGGTGGCGGATATACTCGCTAATTGTAGAAGGTTATAGGAGAAAGGAAGGATTCTTCCTTTCTTTTTTTTTCAATTAATTGGTATGGATATATTGCGAGCTGGATTCAAAGAATAGGAATAATACTATATTTTCCCCAATTTCTTTTGTTGTAAATGGGAAGTAGTAAAGATGTAATAGCCCTGGTGGAATGAAAAATTACGTTCCAGCAGGGCTATTATATGGTAAGAAATATATGATGAAAGGTTCCGAAGTCAACATGTTAAAAAAAGAAAACTGTTGTTTAATTGCGCTTGCATCAGTTCCACTTGTTATGACATTAGGGAATTCAATGCTCATTCCAATCCTACCGACTATCGAAAAGAAATTACATATTTCATCGTTTCAAGTATCCATGATTATTACAATTTACTCCATCGTAGCCATTTTACTTATACCGATTGCCGGTTACTTATCAGATAGATGGGGACGAAAGATGGTAATGGTTCCGAGTTTGCTGATTGCGGCTATAGGCGGAGCGGTAACTGGTTGGGTATCATGGAAAGTTGATAATCCCTACACTTGGATACTGATTGGTAGAGCGATTCAAGGTATTGGTGCAGCTGGTGCAATGCCGGTTGTTATACCTTGTGTTGGTGATTTATACAAGGATGAAAAACAAGTTAGTGCAGGTTTAGGAATCATTGAAACATCCAATACATTTGGAAAAGTGCTGAGCCCTATTTTAGGATCTGCTCTTGCTGCCATTGTATGGTTCTTACCATTTTGGGCGATTCCAGTTTTATGCGTAGTATCAATTGTTTTATTACTGGTTCTAGTAAAGGCAAAGAAACAAGAAGGAGAAGTACCACCACTTAAAGAGTTTATAAAATCGATTATCTCTACGTTTCGAGAAAAGGGAAGATGGTTAATTGCCATTTTTGTATTAGGTGCAATTATTATGCTTATTTTATTCGGAATTCTCTTTTATTTGTCGACTATACTGGAATCAAAGTATGACATTCATGGTATATGGAAGGGGTGTGTACTTGCTATCCCGTTACTTGTACTGTCACTTAGTTCATATATGGCGGGTAAAAAAATTGGAGATAATCAAAATGTGATGAAGAAGTGTATTTATATTGGTTTTTTAATGGCAGCTGCATCAGTCATCATTCCTTTATTTATAAAAGGGATCTATTTACTACTTCTTTGTCTCGTTATTATGGGAATAGGAATTGGTATGGCACTCCCATGTTTAGACGCCCTAATTACACAAGGAATTGAAAAGGAGCAAAGGGGAACAGTTACGTCATTTTATAGTTCCATGCGATTTATTGGTGTAGCAGCTGGACCACCTCTATATTCTTTTTTCATGAAAGGTGCTGACCATGAAGTGTTTTATGTAACAAGTATTTTCGCTGGTATTGGTGCTGTTATAGCAATGATTTGGATTAAACCAGCAAAAAATGAAAAGACGGTAAAACAGAAAACGGAACCTACTTCGTAATTTGAAAGAGAATTGCATGGTGTTTTAAGGAACATGCAATTCTCTTTCGTTCATTAAGAATACATAACTTGTTTTAACATATAAAGCGCGACACCCCAAATGATGAGACCCGAAAGCTTATTTAATAATACGATTGTCTTTCCAGTTGAGTCTATTCTTTTTAGAAATTTCCCAGCTAAAGCTAAGCTTATAAACCAAATCCAAGAAACGATAATAGTTGCAAGTGTGAAAGCCCATTTTTCACTTCCTATGTATTGAATAGAATTTGTTCCAATTACACCGATTGTATCTAAAATTGCATGTGGATTTAATAATGAAACCGATGCAGCGAAAAGGATTTGCTTTTTTAATGGCATGCTGTTTTCTTTTTTTATATCGTTGGAAGGGTTACTTCTCCAAATAACAAAGCCCATATATAGGAGAAAGAAAAATCCAATTATATATAACGTGTTAGTTAGCCAAGAAAAAGTAAGGAGTACAAGGGAGACACCCTGCACCGCAATCAATATGAGTAACGTATCACATATAGAGGCAGTTAATACTACAGGGGCTGCCCTCCAAATGTTTGGTTGGCTTGCACCTTGGTTAAAGACGAAAACATTTTGGACACCTAATGGAATGATAAGACCAAATGCAAGAATGATACCATGAATAATTGCTTCACTCATCATATTACCTCCTATTTTAATTCATTATGATAGTGTATATTGTATAGAAGAAATGAAAATTTGTATCCATCCATATGGTTGGGGAGGTTACCAACCAAAAAGAATATAAGGTGATATGATGGAAAGATTCGTTTGGAAACCGAATATGTCTCTAGCGACTCCTTTATATAAACAAATAGAAACGTATATAAAAGAAAGAATTGTTAATGGAGAATGGACTGTTGGAACGAAATTACCTTCACAAAGAGATCTGGCACATACATTTGGTGTGAACCGGAGTACAATTGTAATGGCTTTCGATGAACTAGTGGCAAAGGGATACATTGAAGGGAATGGCAGGAAAGGAACAATTGTTGTAAATAATAATGAAAATGCTTCAACTTACGCACCCCCGCCTAATTGGCAGTCTTATGTAGAAACAGGACTTCATTATCCGAATCTGCCTGCTATTCAAGAGATTAATCAAGCTGAATTTTATCCGCATGTAATTCGTTTAGGAACGGGTGAGCTCGCGCCAAATCTTTTGCCTGAAAAAAAGATGAAAGATATTATGAATAAGCTTTTAAAGTCTAGCATGATACTTGGGTATGAAGAACCGAAAGGAAATTTCTATTTAAGGAAAAAAATTGCGGATTATTTAAAAGGACATGGTGTTTATGTAACTCCTGATTCTATATTAATTGTTTCAGGAGCAATTCAAGCACTGCAACTTATTTCTATGGGGCTTCTTCCAAAAGGGGCATCCATCTTATTAGAAAAACCATCTTATTTATATTCTCTTAATGTTTTTCAATCAGCAGGGATGCGTTTAATTGGTATACCAATGGATGAGAACGGTTTACATGCATCATATATTCCGAAATATAAGAAGCAATTTAATGCATCTATTTTATATACAATCCCGTCTTTTCATAATCCGACGAACTTTAGTATGAATGCGAAGAAACGAATAGAAGTGATGGAAATATGTAACGAAATTGGTTTGCCAATTATAGAGGACGCAGTGTACCAAGACTTATGGTTTGATGAGCCTGTTTCAAAGCCTTTAAAAGCATATGATAAAAACGGAATTGTACTACATATTGGGAGTATGTCTAAAGTTATTAGTCCAGGGTTAAGAATTGGATGGATTGTTGGATCTGAGCCAGTCATTCAAAGATTGGCAGACATAAAAATGCAAACAGATTATGGTTCAAGTTCTATATCCCAGCAAATTGCAGCGGAATGGTTTGCAGATGGATTGTATGATGAACATTTACAGTTTGTAAGAACTAAGTTGAAAAAACGTAGAGATTTTATGTTGCAAATGTTAGAGAAATATTGTCGTGATATAGCAACATGGTATGAACCGACAGGTGGTTTTTATATTTGGTTACATATGAATGTACCCGTTTCAAACCGTAGCTTATTTGACAAAGCTTTGAAAGAAAAGATTTTATTAAATCCAGGTACTTTGTATGATAGAAGTGCAAACCAATTTTTGCGCCTATCCTATTCATACGCAACGTTAGAAGAAATTGAAATAGGTATAAAAAAACTTGCGCAACTAATGAAAAAGTAAGAGGAGAAAGTAATGAAACAATATGTAATTTGCCAGATTATCAATGGAGAAAAATATTTAGCTGCTTATGCGGAAACGAAGCAGGAGGCAATTGAAAAAGCGGAATTGTTAGGACTACGAACAGGAAATCGATACACGGTTATTACTGCGGAGGAAGCTGCAGGGTTAACGTATCCTTAAGCAACGAATAATAATGATGCAGCAGGAAGTAAATAAGCCTAGTAATCTATGATATTACTAGGCTTATTTTTTTTGAAAGCGTTACGTGTTCTCATATGAAAAATAATAGTATTATGAGTCAAGTTGACGGAAATACCGATTTGTTTTTCGGTCCTGATTTCCGTTTCTATAGTCATCAATATATTGTCTGAAGTTCCAAGATTGTAAAAACTTATTTGCAGCGTTATAACCAGAATTGTAAAGCCACTCTTTTTCTTCCTTTGTTAACTCAAAGTTTGTACTTGTAATGGATCCTGTTGGAATTGTAATCGTTCTTGCTTTTGATTCCTTATCTAAATGACGTAAATCATGGGCTTGCATCATTGTTTTAAAAAGTCCTTTGAACATGGAAATAGGCTCGTTATAATGGGCAGGATCAGCTTGAATCTCATCTTTTACGAAATGAAATCCAAATGTTGGCCAGCGAGGAGAGGAAGGTGAGTCGAAAATCCAAATAGGGTAATTGCTTAAAATCCCTCCATCAACCATATAACAAGGTTTCTTCCATTTAGGGGTTCTCCATTTTACGGGTTCAAAGAAGAAGGGGATTGTACTACTCATTCTTACAGCTTTAGCAATAGAGAAGCGATAATTTAAAAATCCGTAGTTTGGTAAGTCATCAGGAAAGATAACCATTTTACCATTACTTATATCAGAAGCGATAATTTTAAGTTTATTTAAATCAGGTAAATCTGTAAATAAGTGAACTCCTTTTTTACGAAGTAATTCTTCAATCCATTCTTCTATAAATATATTAGAGTAAATACCAAGAGTAGTCCATGCGCTTAATCCTTTTCCGATAAAGGGGATTCTGTCAATAAAGGTTCTCTTCGTAAATGTATTATAATCGATATCAGTTATAATCGTTTTTAACTCTGAACAAGAATATCCTGCTGCTAGGAGCGCAGCGATAATGGAACCAGCTGATGTTCCAGCTACACGCTCCCATTCATAGCCTTTTTCAGCTAACGCGCAAATTGCCCCTACATGTGCAATCCCGCGTACACCGCCTCCTTCAAAAACACCATCAATCTTCATCAATCATACTTCCTTTCGAATAAAAGATTTGAAAATGGAAAAAAAGCACGTATTGTACGTGCTTTTTTACAATAGTTTTTAAATTTACTAGCAGCCTACAAAGCCGCCCCAACAGCTAGCTCCGATGATGATTAGAAGGATAAATAAAACGATTAATAAAGCGAAACCTCCATAACCACATCCACCACAACTACCGCCGTAACCGTAACCGCTGCAACTATATCCGTAACCCATGTGGAATTCCTCCTTAAATTAAAAATAAAAATGAACGAGGGGAAAATGTACTGGAAGAAATAATGAACTATCGTGTTTGTAGGAACAATGTATACTATGCTTTTTTTAACTTGTTCGCGTATGGAGGAAGAGCCCGTTTTTTTGGAGGCTTGTTGTTTTTACAAAGAATAGAGTATAATTTTTGTGCGATGATACAAATAAGTATGTAAATATAAGGAGAATTTATGAATAAACAAATTGAAGCATTAATTGATAAATATGGGCTGACACATTTAAAAGAAGAACTTATTAATACTGTATTTCCTTGTGTAAAAGTTGTGCCAAAGCAGGAGGAAACAGTTGCGGTAGGTAGTTCGAAAATGGGAGGAGTTCCTGACTTGCCAGCTACATTTGAATACCCGATGCACAAAGGAAATCCATTACAGTTTATCGCTCAATTTAATTTAAATGATTTACAAAATGTTGGTATGGATCACAATCTTCCTAAGACAGGGATGTTATATTTTTTCAGCATTGAAAATTACTTTGAAGAAGATGTGAATCCAACTGAAGCGGGGCGTGTACTTTATTATGAAGTTCCTGTAGAGCAATTACGAAGGGCAGATGAATTGCAAACGAATTATAACCAGTGTGCAACTACTTTTGAACTGACATATAAATTGCCAGAGCTTTTCATTGAAGATGAGGCTGATTCAGACCGTTTCTTACAATTACTTGAAGAACTAATCCCAGACAACTACGATAACCATCAAATGTTTGGTGAGCCATTCTCTGTACAAGAGGAAGTATTATATGAGACAGGAGAATATATGGGGATAGACCCGCAGCAAATGACGCTTTTATTCCAAATCGATTCAGATACTAAAAATTGTAATATGATGTGGGGAGATTTAGGAATGCTTTATTTCTGTATTGGAAATGAAGATTTAAAAAATCGACGTTTTGAAAATACGTGTTGTGTATTACAAACTTGTTAATGAAAAAGGTTGTTCTTGTAAAAAGAACAACCTTTTTACAATGTTAAATATGCATAATCTCATATGACCTATACGAAAAAGTATTGTATACTCTGAAACTATACGATACTTTTTCGTATAGTTATAGAATGTAAGGAGTGACGAGATGAGAAAGACAAGTAAGTATGTGACAGCTACCCTACTTTGTTCAACTATAGTAATGGGAGGCTTACACGCGTCAACGGTATCTTATGCAGCTACGAATCCGTCTGTAGCGACAACACAATCAGATGAAAAGCTATTAGATGATTTCCGAAAAGAATTAAAAAAACAGGTTGATAATCGAGAAGAAAATATTACAATCACATATAAAACGAAAGATAGAAATGCTAGAAATGTTATGGACCAATTGTATGGCGAGTTTAATAAAATTGTAGATGCAGATGAGTATGTAAAATATAATGTAGCGTCTACTAAATATTCTATTAAAGGGTTACCAGGAAACTATACGTTTACACTGCAAGTGAAATACCGTGAATCAAAAGAGCAAACACAATATGTAAAATCCCAGGCAAAAGCAATTATCGGTTCAATTGTAAAACCAGGGATGGATGAGCATGAGAAAGTAAAAGCGATTCATGATTACGTTGTGAAACATGTATCTTATGATACGTCTTATAAAGCGTATACAGCATATGAAGCATTAGCGAATCGTTCTGCCGTTTGCCAAGGCTATACGTTATTAACGTATGAGTTGCTACAAGAAGCAGGTATTCAAAATCATATTGTAACAGGCACAGGGAATGGACAAGCTCATGCATGGAATGTAGTAAACATTGAAAACAAATGGTACCACATTGATACGACATTCGATGATCCAGTACCAGATAAAGCTGGGCGTGTAACATATTCATATTTTAATATGTCTGACGAGCAATTAAGTAAAGATCATGAATGGGATCGTAGTAAATATCCGGTGGCAACTGCAAGTTACTTTAATGAATTAACAAACAAAATAAAAACGGGTAGTTCAAAGACTGCTGCGTATGAACAAATGTTAAAAGAAACAAATTTAAAATATTTGTCTGCACAATACGGGGCAGATAATTATAGTGAATTTAAGGGGAAATTACAGCAACAATTCGCTTCTAAGCCAGAAAAGGTAGAAGTACGATATAAGCAATCTATGGATGGAGCAATGCAAGATATAAAGAAAGTGTTAAATGAAATAAATTGGCCAAAAGGTGCAAAACGTGTATCTTATGAAGTAGCACCATATAGTGCAATGGCAGATTATTCATTAGTGACAATTACATTTACTTATTAATTAAGAAGAGCATCTTGGAAAGGTGCTCTTTTTATTATGTATCACTTCAAAAAACAGAATTGTGTGATAAAATATAAAAAGGAAGGATGTGGGATTTGAATGAATTTGTTCGAAAGTAATATTTTTACATTGATATATACTTGTTTAGTAATCGGACTTATCGTTTTGTTTTTCCTATCATTTACTTTGTTCCTTAGAAGATTATTGCAAAACAGCGCTGCAAAAAAACAACATGTAATTAATATGAATAAGAAGCTAGATCGAATGATTGAATTGCTTGAAAAAGATAAGAAATAATGATAGAAGATGTATGAAAAGGGGAAGAGGATGGCTAATTATATAAAAGAATTACGTGAAAAAGTAGGTCACGACTGTGTTCTCATAAACTTTGCGGGTGGTTGTGTGTTGAATGAACATGGAGAAGTATTACTGCAAAAAAGAGGTGATTTTAACGCTTGGGGATTTCCTGGCGGTGCAATGGAAATTGGAGAATCTGCCGCAGAAACCGCGATTCGAGAAATAAAAGAAGAAACAGGGTATGACGTGGAAATAAATGAGCTTATCGGGGTGTATACAAAATATTTTCAAGCATATCCAAATGGAGATAATGCCCAGTCAATTTTAATATTCTTTTCATGCTCAATTGCCGGTGGAGAGCAAAAAGTAGACGGTGATGAAACGTTGGAATTGAAGTTTTTCCCGCTAAACAAAATGCCACCATTGTTTAATCAACAACATGAGGATTGTTTACAGGACTTACTAGAGAAAAGAGTAGGGGTGTATCGTTAACATAAAAAAGAAGCTAATGAGGTTAGCTTCTTTTTTATATAATTTATTTCCACCAATCATCAAACATTGATGCTGGAACTTGTCTTTTATGTTCGCTCACTGTGTAACGTTTTTCAATTTTTTCTGCAACGTCAGTTGGAACTGCTTTACCTTCTAAATAATCATCTAGTTGATCATACGAAATACCTAACTCCGTTTCATCAGCTTGACCTGGTTTTTCATCTAATAAATCAGCTGTTGGCATTTTTAAGTAAAGTCGCTCGTCTGCACCTAATTCTTGTAATAGAGCGCGTCCTTGGCGTTTCGTTAATCCAGTTAATGGTAATAGGTCTGCACCACCATCTCCGAATTTTGTAAAGAATCCTGTAACAGCTTCTGCCGCGTGATCTGTTCCGATAACAAGTAGACCTTTTTGTCCACCAATTGCATATTGTGTAACCATACGGATACGTGCTTTCACGTTACCTTTATTGAAATCTGTTAATGATTCACCTAATAAGTTTTCGTATTGGCTTGAGAAAGCATCGACTGTTGAAGCGATATCAAATGCAACAGATTGATCAGCTTGAATAAATTGTAATGCTAATTGCGCATCATCTTCGTCTTTTTGCACTTTATAAGGAAGGCGCACGGCGATAAACGTTGCGTTACCACCTTCATTACGAATTTCCTCCACTGCAAGCTGAGCTAAACGTCCAGCTAATGTAGAGTCTTGCCCGCCACTAATTCCAAGTACAAATCCTTTAGCACCTGTTTTTTTCACATAATCTTTTAAGAAATCAACACGTTTACGGATTTCTGCTTTCGGATCAATTACAGGCTGAACATGTAATGCTTTCATAATTTGTTCTTGTAATGTCATTATGTTTCCTCCTATTCATATTAAAGCAGTAATTAAGTTTATATGTATATTGGTACATACTTCTATCCTTTATTATTTCGCAAAACTAGCGAATATACAATAGGATGCGTGTATGAATATGAATGTAGTCATTATAATGAAACTGCTTCTTTTAAGCAATTTTTTTGAAACCTTTCAATAATGTAAGGTTTTTGTCATTTGAATCGATGGAAGGTATTTCCGTATTTTACTAATATAAAAACATAGTTAGTAGAAGGGCGGAGAAGTAATATGAATATTAGAGAACTCGCATACCGGAATGTAACGCGAAATAGACGAACATACTCAGCATATTTTTTAAGTAGTGCATTTGCTATTATGGCCTTTTTTGTGTATTCATTTTTTGCGTTTCATCCGGCATTAAGTGCTGGAGAACTGGGGCAATACGTGTTTGTAAGTATGTCTTTTGCCCAGTCCATTATTTACTTATTTACATTTTTCTTTATTTTATATTCGATGGGAATGTTTTTAAAAACGAGAAAGCGTGAATTAGGAATTTTAATGATGTTAGGTATGACGAAATATCAATTAAAGCGTCTTATCTTCTTTGAAAATATTATGATTGGGATAGGGGCAATTATTTTTGGAATACTTGCAGGAATGCTATTTTCCGGAATGTTAATATTTGTAGCTCCGATGATATTAAAATTAGATATTTCCTTAGCTTATTACATACCAATGAAAGCCATTGTTGTAACGAGTATTATGTTTTTCTTATTATTTATGGTCATTTCATTGTTTAGTGCAGGAATGATTAGGAAAAATAAAATTATGAAATTGTTTAGAGGATCAGCAGAAGCGAAGCCGGAACCGAAAGCTTCCATTATTTCTTCTATATTAGCAGTCATATTGCTTAGTGCGGGATATGCAGGAGCGCTTCTGTCACACGGCGCAATGGTATTTGTCATGATGATTCCTGTTACAACGGTAGTCATTATTGGTACGTATTTGCTGTACAAGCAGTTGAGTGTCTTTATTATTAGACTATGTAAAAAAAGTAAACGTTTCTATTGGACACAGACAAATATTGTTACGTTATCAGATTTAGCTTACCGTATGAGAGACAACGCCAGAATGTTCTTTATTGTAACTATTATTTCAACTGTAGCATTTTCAGCAATAGGTACATTAGTTGGTTTCGCATCAATGACGAAAGAAATTATGGAAAGACCAATTGCGTTTCATTACCACTCCAAGCAAGGAAATAGTAATGAATCACAGCATTTGAAGATGATTGATGAAGGATTAAAGAAGCATAGTATAACAGCGTCTAAAGCTACTATTTCAACGAAAAGGGCAGAGGAGCAGTCTTTAAGAAGTGCTATTTTCATAAAAGAATCAGATTATAAGGAGTATGCGAAGTTAACAGGAGAACCATTTCAAACTGTAGCAAATAAAGAAGCTTTATTTTTATCAGTCGATATACCAGGACCACCGATGAAAGAAAGAAAAGAAATTACTTTACCACATTTGAATGAATCTTTAAAAGTGAAAAAAATTAATACTTCTTCATTAAGTAAAATACTAAGAGGTAACGTTTATGTAATCTCGAAAAATCAACATGATGCATTACAAGAAGGATTTAAAGAGGAAAAAGATTATGTGTACAAAACAGAAGGAACGAAAGATGAAATAGAGGTTGGCAAAGAGCTTACTCATCAAATGAAGACTTATGAAGAACATGCAATGTTTAGTGGAGAAGAGTATGAAAAAAACCAAAGTTTACAAATAGCAGGACCAATTTTATTTGTAGGTTTCTTTATTGGTATAGTATTTTTCGTATGTGCAGGAAGCTTCCTTTACTTCCGTTTGTTTTCTGATTTAGAGGATGATACTCGTTTGTTTGAAATGATTAGAAAAGTAGGTTTAACGAGCGGAGAGTTATCGAAAGTAGTTACAATCCGATTGGCACTTTTATTCTTCGTTCCAATAGGTGTTGCAACATTACACGGGGCAGTAGCGTTAACTGCACTGGGACAGATGTTTGAGTACTCATTATTTAAAGAAAATGTGATTGTATTAAGTGTTTTCGTAGGAATTCAAGTTGTATATTTCTTATTGATACGATCTCGTTACTTAAAACAATTGAAGGAGAGATTACGTATTCGTTAATTGTGTTATTTTAACTTGAGTACAAAAAATTCTAAAAAGAGGCAAGTATTACCAAAAAGTGATAAAATGGAAAGAGCGAGGTGGAAAAATTAATAGAAAGTAAGGGGGGAGTAATATGAAAGCAACAGGAATTATTCGAAAAGTAGACGAATTAGGGCGAATTGTTATTCCTAAAGAGTTACGAGAAGTATTAGGAATACAAATCAAATCACCACTTGAAATTTTCGTAGAAGAAGATAAAGTCATTTTACAAAAATATCAACCTTACAATGCTTGTCAAATAACAGGTGATGTTTCAAATCAAAACATATCATTAGCAAATGGAAACATTACTGTTAGTATAGATGGAGCGAAACATTTAATAAAAGAAATAGAGAAGTTTTTAAATAAGAGTGAGGCTTAGTCCTAATTTATTTTATTATTAAAATTTCATATCATTCTTTAAAAACTATGAAAGGACCATTAAATTGGTCCTTTTATTTTTGTTATTGGTTGTACCAATCGGATTTTTGGTGTCTAAAAATTACGAGATTAATAAAAGAGTAGTATAAAATTAGTAAGCTATATTGAGAAATATTTTTAAGGAAGGAAAACGAAACGAATAAAACGAATGTTACATTTAAACCTTTTCAAAAGTGGTCTGAAATGAAAATAATTTATTTTCAGGAGGGATTACGATGAATAGTAGTACAGCGAATAAACAAAAAGGTATACAATTGATTCCTTTTACAGTAAATAAGGTGGTTGAACAAGTAAATGAAATTCCACCAGGTGTACAACTCATTCATGCTCCGCAAGTATGGGAGAAGAGTGCGAAAGGAAAAGATATTGTTGTTGCCGTATTAGATACAGGTTGTGATGTGAATCATATAGATTTAAAGGATCGCATTATCGGTGGAAGAAATTTCACGAAAGATTACGAAGGGGATCCAAATATTTATCTTGATAATAACGGACACGGTACTCATGTAGCGGGGACAATTGCAGCGACTGAAAATGATGTCGGTGTTTTAGGAGTCGCACCACTTGCTAAAATGTTAGTGTTAAAGGTTTTAGCGGGAGATGGTTCTGGAAGTTATGAGCAAATTATTGAGGCGATTCATTATGCTGTAAATTGGAGAGGACCTAATAAAGAAAGAGTTAGGGTCATTTCAATGTCACTTGGTGGCCCGCAAGACGTTCCAGAATTACATGAAGCAATACAAAATGCGGTAAGGCAAGATGTTCTCGTCGTATGTGCTGCTGGAAATAATGGAGATTGTAATGATAACACGGAGGAACTGGACTTCCCAGGTGCGTACTCAGAAGTAATTGAAGTCGGTGCCGTCAATTTAGAACGGAAAATCGCATGTTTTAGTAATTCGAATCAAGAAATTGATTTAGTGGCGCCAGGTGATGAAATATTATCTACGTATCCTGAGGGAAAATATGCAGTATTAAGTGGAACTTCTATGGCGACACCGCATATCGCTGGAGCGCTAGCATTGCTCATTAAGCAGTGTGAGAGAGAATATGGTAGAAAGTTATCAGAGCCAGAAATATATGCACAACTTATTAAAAGAACTGTACCTTTAGGATATGAACGTACGTCTGAAGGGAATGGTTTAATAGATTTATTAAAAGAATAGTAAATACTAAAAAACATCTCATAAGAATATGAGATGTTTTTTAATATGGTTCTGTCGCATATACTGGGGAATCTAGTATTTAATTCTACTTCAGAAAAAACAACTATATCTGTTTTTTTCTGAAGTAGAAGCTATGCATATAATTAAAAATTAAATTTACGAGACAATTTTGTCCGAAATTAGAAGAAATGCATCCATTACATATTACGAATACGTTGTTCGGTAGCGATATCGAAAAAGTGTGCTTTCGCTAAACTAAAAGCTAATGGAAGGGTATCATTAGCTTTAATCTCAGAACGAGCATTAATTCGCGCAACAAAGTTTTGATTCGAAAGTTTTCCATGAATCATCGTTTCAGCACCTAATAATTCAGCAACTTCTACTGTAATTTCGACTGTGGATTCAGGCGAAGATTGAAGAACAATTGGTTCATCATGAATGTCTTCAGGACGAATGCCGAGTATGATTTTTTGTCCATTATATCCTTTTTGCTTTAACGTTTTTAGTTGGCCATCTGGTACTTTGAAGCGAATATTTTCTATATAGAAATAGTTCTCTTGTAATGTCCCGGTAAAGAAATTCATAGCGGGAGAACCAATGAATCCACCGACAAATATGTTTTCAGGGGTATCATATACTTCTTTTGGAGTACCAACTTGCTGGATGAGTCCATCTTTCATAACAACAAGGCGTGATGCCATTGTCATAGCTTCTGTTTGATCATGTGTTACATATATAGTGGTCGTCTTTAAACGACGATGCAGTTTGGAGATTTCTGAACGCATACTGACGCGTAATTTTGCGTCTAAATTCGATAGAGGCTCGTCCATTAAAAATACTTTTGCGTCACGGACGATAGCTCTTCCTAGCGCAACCCGTTGGCGTTGCCCACCTGATAATGCCTTCGGTTTTCGTTGTAAGTAATCTTCAAGCCCTAATATTTTCGATGCCTCCGTTACTCGGTGATTAATTTCATCTTTTGGAAGTTTGCGTAGTTTTAAGCCAAACGCGATATTATCATAAACAGTCATATGCGGGTATAGTGCGTAATTTTGAAATACCATCGCAATGTTGCGATCTTTTGGAGCGACATCATTCATACGCTCTCCATCAATATAAAACGAACCATCAGAAATGTCTTCTAGACCTGCAATCATACGTAAAGTTGTTGATTTCCCGCATCCAGAAGGACCGACAAATACGATAAACTCTTTATCTTCAATATGTAAATTAAAGTCAGAAACAGCAGTGGTTTTATTATCGTAAACTTTAAAAATATGATCTAATACTAGTTCGGTCATAAATATTCACTCCTTTTCATAATTGATTGAATTATAAGATTTTTATAACCGTAAGTAAATCGGCATTGTGCACAAAAGAAAGAGAGGCTTTTATGCAAGTTTACAGATGTAAGAAACGAGAAAGCACCTGTAGGATGTACTTTCATCTATAGATATGGGATGAAAGTATTACTTGTTCGTAGGAAAATATGTAAAAAGAGTTTCCAAGTCATAAAACAATGATGATATGAGAAAATGAATATTTTATCATCTTTCATGAGAGTTTCACGAGATATCTAAAGAAAGAAACGCCATATAAACTGCTACTGCACCTTCAAAAGTTTTTATATTAATTCCTGTTTTTTCAATAAATTTATCAATTCGATACTGCAAAGTATTACGATGTAAATATAATTGTTTCGCTGCAAGAGATACATTTAAGTTACATTGGAAGAATACTTTAACGCTATCTATTAGTTCTTTATCATTCGAAATGTGTGCCAATAATTGATTCGTGTACTTTTTTCTTTCTTCTTTTGATAATGAGATCATTAATTGATAAGGGAGCAGTTGTTCAATGTGTGTAATTTTTTTGGATAAATAGGGAGAAAGAACAGAAAATAATTTTCGCTCCCATTGATACAGATAAGCAAATTCAGTTGTTTGCGTATAGCGTCTGCCAATAAAGAAGGATAGGGATATAAAAAAATCCGTTTCTAGTGTATCAAGGGCTGCTCGCAATATAGAATCAGGTACATTTTCTTCTAATATGAGGACACCGGCTTGCGAAGTTTCCCATATCATTGTAGTAGTAAAAAAAAACATGGACTGTAAAGCATCTTGAAATTCTTCTCTCTCTATTATGGGGTGTGTTGTGAAAAAGTGTAAAAAACGAACTGATAGTATAGAAATGTTATTATTTTTGTATAATGCTTCATGCCATGATTTTTCTTTTTCTGTTTTATAAAATGTATCAGTATAAATGGGCGTTAAGATGGATGAAAGCAATTGATGCTCTCTTTGATGTAATCGGACTTTTCGAATCCCGACTTTGTTTCCTTCAACTAAAAACCAGCTATAATCTTCAGACAACACAGCTGCATTGATTTTGATATCCTCACCATAGTATGTTTTTAATTGTTGAATCATAGGAACATTCTCCTTTCTAAAATAATAGTACCAATATAGTAAAGAAGTATAGATTCATTGCGATTATCTTTAAAATTTCGCGCTAGAATCTGGTTTGTTTTTGCTAGAATTGATAGTGTTTCTGTATTGTGAAGGAGATAGATTCGTTTCTCGTTTAAATGATTGTGCAAAGAATGATTGGGAAGAAAAACCAGTAATGGTTGAAATATTAGAAATCGAATAGTTGGTAGTTTCTAATAAAATTTTGCTTTCTCTAATACGAGTTTGAATTAAGTATTCAATAGGCGAAACACCAACGAATTTCCTGAAGGAATGAGATAAATAATATTTATTAATATGACTGATTCTTGCTAATGTATCCAGACTTATATTTTCGTGAAAATGCTGCTTAATATAGTTTTTAATAAATTCAATATCTTTATTGATTTTTTGAGTAGATGTTTTTTCTACATTAAAAGATTTTTTTCTTATCATTTTAAGTAGTAAAATTTCCAGAATATTTTGTATAATTAAATCGTAATCTTCTTGATGATTTTCCACTTCCTCAATTAATTGCTGAAGGTAGAAGAGGAAGTTCTTTTGATCCTGTTTATAGTTGTGAATAGTGACTTGACTAGGATTTTCTATGGATGAAAAGGACAATCCTTGAATACCAAGTGCGATGTATTCGAGTGGGTGATTCGTATCAGATTTTTCTGTGTGCTCGATATTTGGATTGATGATAATCAAATTGTGCTCTTGGACAGGGATTTCTTCTTTGTAAAAGATAAAAGTTCCTTTGCCCTTGGTAATATACAATAGCTCTGTAAAGTGATGCGCATGAATGGTACTATGCCAATCTTTATCGTATTTTGATTTTGTTATATAAAGAAGTTTTACGGGAAGATGGTTTCGTTGAATTTGTGGAATCTCATATACTTCATTGGACAAATGAATCCCTCCTTCGTAGACTTTTTATCTATGTTATAAAGATTTTAGTGGGATATGCAGTAAAAAGCAAGATATCTAAAAAACAGAACAAGATGTTTATTGTGAAAGCGTTATCTATTTTGTATTCTTTAATTATGAAAGGAAGATTAGGAGATGGGGGTAAATAAAGATGAAAAAAAAGTTATTGTTGTCTGGAATGACAGCTTTGTTATCTCTTAGTTTAATAGCATGTCAGAGTAATACTACAGAAGTTGATAATTCTAATAAAAAACAAGTCCTTCATGTGGCAGCACTTGAATCGGCTTATGGTAAAGAGATGTGGACCAAAGTGATTGAAGCATATGAAACTGCTAATCCAAAAGTTGATGTTAAGTTGACGGTGGACAAAAATCTCGAGGATGTCATAGGCTCGAATATGAAAGCAGGAAACTATCCGGATGTTGTGTTGTTGGCAACTGGGAGAAAACAGGCGCTTACAGAAACATTGATTAAAGATAAAGCTTTAGAAGACATTACAGATGTTTTAGATAGGAACGTTTATGGTGAAGAGGTTAAAGTGAAAGATAAGTTGATACCGGGGCTTACTGGTACATTGGCCACTAATCCTTATAACGATGACAAAACTTACATGGCGCCGATGTTCTATAGTCCAACTGGATTATTTTATAATGCTAGTTTATTAAAGGAAAAAGGTTGGGAAGTACCAAAAACTTGGGACGAAATGTGGGTTTTGGGAGATAAAGCGAAAGCAGAAGGGATCTCATTATTTACTTATCCTACTACTGGTTATTTTGATACATTTTTCTATACTTTACTTTTAGGGATGGGGGGACCGGAGTTTTACAATAAAGCTATGAAATATGAAAATGGTATTTGGGAAACTCCTGAAGCAACGAAAATTTTTGAAATTTTCGGAAAATTAGCAAAATATACAGAGCCAACTACTGTTGCGAATGCCAATGACAAAGACTATAAGAAAAATCAACAATTGATTCTCGATAATAAGGCGTTGTTCATGCCAAATGGTACATGGGTTGTTGGTGAAATGGGAGAAGCACCTCGATCGAAAGGTTTTGAATGGAGCATGATGACTTTACCAAGCTTTGATGCTAACAGTGACCGTTATGCGTTTACTTATTTTGAACAAATGTGGATTCCTTCTGCAGCTAAAAATAAACAAGCTGCTAAAGATTTTTTGACGTTTGTTTATTCAGATAAAGCTGTTGAAAAATTTGCAGAATCCAGTGCGATACAGCCTATCAAAGGCATTTCTAGTAAACTGACAGGTAGTAATAAATTATTCTATGGTATCTATGATAATGGAGCGAAAGTGGGGACAGGTGGATTTGCCGCAACGAAAGCCGTTGAAGGTGTTAGCATGGCAGATACATTATTTAGAACGATAGACAGTGTTATGTCTGGTGATAAAAAAGTGGAAGATTGGCAAAAATCTGTTGAAAAAACGAGTGACCAATTACGGTCTGCATTAAAATAAAATAGTTTTTTAGTTTTCACTACGTACAATGGTGAGTCGCTAGTCTCACCATTGTACTTATTAACTGAGGTGATGGCATGAATAAGACAACAGAAAAAAGAATTTTTATTTTTGTTTGTACTGCACCCGCACTAATCCTGTTAGCCATTTTTATGATTGTTCCTACGATTGAGGTATTCAGGATGTCATTATATAAGTGGGGAGGGTTTTCTAATAATAAAGTATTTGTTGGATTAGAAAACTTTAAGATTTTATGGAATGATATGAATTTCATAAAATCTCTCCAGAACAGTATCGTATTAATTGTTATTGTTACACTTATCACGATGGTGATGGCGATCTTGTTTGCCACTTTGTTAACGAGAGAAAAAATAAAAGGTAAAAGTTTCTTTCAAATTATTTTTTATCTCCCTAATATCTTATCCGTTGTAGTTATCGCGGGAATATTTTCTGCAGTTTATGACCCAACTACAGGGTTGTTAAATAATATACTTGCTTTATTTAACCTTGAAAATCTTCAAAAGATGTGGCTCGGCAATCAAAAAATTGCTATCTACAGCATTGGCGGGGCACTCATTTGGCAGGCGATTGGTTACTATATGGTTATGTATATGGCGGCAATGGCAAGTATTCCGGAAAGTTTTTATGAAGCATCTGCTTTGGAAGGTGCTGGACGGGTCAGACAATTTTTCAGTATTACTTTACCGTTAATTTGGAATAACATTCGGACGACGTTAACTTTCTTCGTTATTAGTACGATTAATTTAAGTTTTCTACTCGTTCAAGCGATGACTGGCGGCGGACCTGATGGATCGACGGAGGTGTTTTTAAGCTACATGTATAAGCAGGCTTACACTAATTCTTCTTACGGTTACGGTATGGCTATTGGGGTGGTCATTTTCCTATTCTCATTCGCATTATCTGCAATTATAAGCGGTGTCACTAAAAGGGAAGTGTTGGAGTATTAAGGAGGGCCAAAAACGATGGAAACACAAAAAAGAATGACTACAGAAACAGCTTATCGAGATCCAAAAGTAGAAACAAAAAAAGAAATGATTGTAGAAACAGCTTATCAAGCCCCAAAAACAATGAAGCCCCAAAAAGGAATGACTACAGAAGCAATATATCGCTGTTTTATATATGTTGCACTGATTACGTTAGCAATTTCTATTATTATTCCTGTTGCATGGGTTTTCTTAGCTTCAGTGAAGCGAAATTCAGAATTTTACGGAAGTCCTTGGGCCATGCCAAAAAGTTTCTATTTTCAAAACTTTATCGATGCTTTCCAAAAAGCAAACATGGGTACCTACATGTTGAATTCAGTCATGGTAACTGCGTTGGCTCTGCTCATTTTATTGATTGTAGCCTTACCAGCAGCCTATGTGTTGGCAAGGTATACCTTTAGAGGAAGCAAGTTAATAAATACTTTTTTTAAAGCTGGATTATTCATCAATGTGAACTACATTGTTGTTCCAATTTTCTTGATGTTATTGGACGGAGATACCTTTTTAAGAGGCCAACTGGGTGATGGATTTCTACTAGACAATTTATTTGTTTTAGCATTGGTATATGCGGCGACGGCGTTACCATTTACCATTTACTTGCTGTCTAGTTTTTTTCAATCGCTTCCATCTACATATGAGGAAGCGGCATTGGTCGATGGTGCCGGATATTTTAAAACAATGATTTCAGTCATGATTCCGATAGCTCGTCCAAGTATTATTGCCGTCATTTTATTTAATTTTCTTGCCTTTTGGAACGAATACATTATTGCCTTAACGTTAATCCCAGGACCGAATAAAACGTTACCTGTTGGGTTAATGAACTTGATGGCAGCCCAAAAATCTGCTGCGAACTATGGTCAAATGTATGCAGGAATGGTTCTTGTCATGCTGCCAACTTTGATTTTATACATTATTGTTCAAAAAAAATTAACACAAGGAATGTCCCTTGGTGGTTTAAAGGATTAAAGGAGGATTTACATGAAAAAGAAAAAAGGCCGTGTTACTTTACCGAGTGAAGAAAATTTTCTTAAGGAAACAAAAGAATTGATGGAACGATGGGGTGCGGATGCGATTCGCGATAGTGATGGAACGAAACTAGATGATGATATTAAACAATTGGATGCAAAAATTTATACGACTTATTTTGTTGCTCGAGCTCACAATGAGTTCGCAGAGAAGCACATGGATGAATGCCAGCAACTTTATTTAATGAGCTTATTCAATACTGCGCTTACTGACACCCTTGAAATTGATTTTATGAAAGGCTACTTTGAGGAACAATTAAAGCCGGATTACGTTCACAATCCTAAAAAATACTGGGAGGTTATTGACCGGACAACCGGAGAAGTTGTTGACGTTAATGATTGGGAAGTAAATGAAGAGCAAAATCGTATTTTGATTACGAAGACGATTCCTTGGCATGAATATACGGTTTCATTCCTAGTCTATGCGATTTGGGATCCAACCCAAATGTACAATCATATTACTAATAACTGGGGAGATAAGCCGCATGATATTCCTTTTGATGTGAGGCAACCACATTCCAATGAATTTATGAAAACCTATTTAAAACAATGGCTGGCAGAAAATCCAGATACAGATGTTGTTAGGTTTACAACGTTTTTCTATCATTTTACCCTTGTGTTTAATAATCTTGGCAAAGAGAAATTTGTTGATTGGTTCGGTTATGGTGCTAGTGTTTCAGTTGCTGCTTTGGATGCTTTTCAAAAAGAAAAGGGCTATCGCTTAAGGCCAGAGGACATTGTTGATCAAGGCTATTATAATACTGCATTTCGAATTCCAACTCCTGCTTTTTTAGATTATATAGATTTTGTTCATAAGTTCGTTGCTGAAGAAGCAAAGAAACTTGTGGATATTGTCCATGAAAGTGGAAAAGAAGCAATGATGTTCCTTGGTGATAACTGGATCGGTACAGAACCATATGGGAAATACTTTGAAAATATCGGATTGGACGCAGTTGTAGGCAGTGTGGGCGGTGGAGCCACATTACGTATGATTGCAGATATACCACATGTTCGTTACACAGAAGGGCGATTCTTACCTTATTTCTTCCCAGATACTTTTTACGAAGGTAATAACCCGACGATTGAAGCGAATGAAAACTGGTTAACGGCGCGAAGAGCTTTACTACGGAACCCTGTTGATCGTATTGGCTATGGCGGTTATTTAAGTCTAGCTTATCAATTCCCAGAATTTATCTCTTATATTGAAAAAGTTACGGAGGAGTTTCGTGAAATTCATGACACGATCAAAGGCGTTCAACCATATAGCGGTCTTAAAGTTGCAATTTTGAACTCTTGGGGCAAGTTGAGAACTTGGCAAACACATATGGTTGCTCATGCTCTATGGTATAAACAAATTTATTCTTATTTAGGTGTTTTAGAATCCTTGAGCGGGGCTGCCGTGGAAGTTTCGTTCATTAGTTTTGATGATGTTATTAACGATGGGATACCTGAGGATATTGACGTTATCATTAATGCTGGCGATGTAGGCACAGCTTTTTCAGGAGGTGCTAATTGGATTAATGAAAAGTTACTCACTACAATCAGGGCCTGGATGTATAATGGCGGAGGCTTCATAGGTATTGGCGAACCGACAGCCTATCAGCATGAAGGACATTATTTTCAATTGGCGAACGTCTTAGGTGTTGACAAAGAACTAGGATTTAGCTTATCCACAGATAAATATTTTATTAATCCTGTCGAAAATCATTTTATTTCTGCTGACAGCACCCAATTTGATTTTGGTGAAGGAATGAAAAACATTTATGCGTTATCAGATAAAACCGAAATAATTGAATATTCGAATGGAGAAGTTCATCTTTCTAGTCATCCGTTTGGAGAAGGCAGAGCTGTCTATATAGCAGGGCTACCATACAGCGAAGAAAATACTCGTCTGCTGATGCGCGCTTTATACTATGCTGCCCATAAGGAAGGAGAGTTTCAAAAGTATCATGCGAGCAACATTTATTGTGAAGTTCATGCATATCCATCTATTCAAAAAATGGCGATTGTTAACAACTCGATGATCGAACAAATGACAGTTGTATATGATGGACAAGGAAACAGAAAAGAAGTGACGTTGGCACCTAGTGAAATCAGGTGGGAGGATGTTTCAAATGAAGGCTAGCGCTTTATTCATTATTAAAATTGTTGTGTTTATCGTATGTCTGTCTTTGATTATTATCTACCAAAAGACAGCTGGAAAATTCGAACTAGGTATGATGTTGATTGGATTAGCTGGTCTCTTAGGGCTACTTTATGACTACAATCGGAAATACGTATAAATCAACCAGGGCAAGTGGATTGATCAAGGGATCGCATATATATGTTTAACGATAACAATTATAAAACATTACTCAATACTTCAAATACAAACCTAGGGGTGCGGACAAATGAAAAAGGCAGTCGGCATTGATATTGGGGGAACGAAGATTGCAGCGGGAATCATTTCGGATACAGGCGAGCTGCTTGAACGTTCGGAAATAAAAAGTGATCCTTCAGACCGGGAAAAAATGTTTGATAGAGTTGTAGAAGCTGTGGAACAAGTTCTCAGAAAATCATCGATTTCCATCGCTAATATCGAGGGTATTGGCGTTGGGGTACCGGGAAAAGTGGATTACGAGAAAGGAATTGCCGTTTTTCAAAATAATTTACCCTGGAGACAGTTTCCTATTTCAGTCCGTTTGCAGGAACAATTTGGTATCCAGCGAATCATGATTGATAATGATGTCTATATGGCGGCTTATGCCGAATGGAAAGCAGCGCATGTAAAAAGGAATGAAACCTTTGTCTACGTGACTATAAGTACGGGAATATCTTGTTCTATCATTCATAACGGCTCATTTTTTAGGGGAGCAGGATTTGCTGGAGAACTAGGCTTGATCCCTGTCCTCTCGAAGGGGATCAATGAACGATTAGAAAAAATCGCTGCTGGGCCAGGGATTCAAAGAATAGCCGAAAGGGACTTACAGGTAGATACTATTTTAACAAAGGATGTTTTTGCTGGTTATATAAACGAGGTACCGGAATATCAGTTCATCATCAACGAAGTAACCGACTACTTAACTCAAGGACTTTATACGATTTCCTCCTTATTAGATCCGCACAAAATGGTTTTTGGCGGTAGTGTCATTGTGAAAAATCCATTTCTACTGAAGTTGATTAAAACGAAGCTGAAAATGTATCAGCTTCCTGAGCAACAACATCTTTTGGAGCAGATGAGTATTAGTACATTGGCACAAAATAATGGAGTTACTGGTGCAGGATTACGAGTGTTTGAAGGTATGTAATGAGGTGGCGCCAATCTTCTTTTATGAAGAGAATGATGGAAAATAGGTAGAGGAGTGGACGAATATGTTTACATTAAGTCAAGAAAACTTAGTTTCGTTAGGTGCATTGATAACAACAGCGGAAATAAAACGGCAGCCTGATTTATGGGCTGAAACCTTTGCTTTGTATATGGAGAAAAGCGAGGGGATTGAAGAGTTTTTACAAAAAATAGTAATGAAACACAATCGGGTTCGAGTTATTTTTACGGGCGCTGGAACGTCTGCTTATGTCGGTGATACAGTCACCCCTTATTTAATAGAAAAAGTCGATGAACAACAGTGGGAAGTAATAAGTATTCCGACAACCACGTTAGTTTCAAATCCTTATCAATTCTTCAAAAAGGATTATCCAACTTTACTTGTTTCATTTGCTAGAAGCGGGAACAGTCCGGAAAGTGTTGCTGCCGTACAATTAGCTGAGCAAATAGTAACGGATTTGTATCAAATAACGATTACTTGTGCGAAAGACGGTAAATTAGCCAAACGGTCCGTGAATAATGAAAAAAATTTATTGCTATTGATGCCTGAAAAATCGAATGACCAAGGATTTGCCATGACAGGAAGTTATACTTGCATGGCGTTAACGGCATTACTTGTTTTTGATTCTATATCGAATGAAGAAAAATCAAAGATAGTGAAAAAAATTCATAAAATGGGTGAAAGTGTCATTCAAAGCGAAGACGTCATCAAAGAGATAGTAGATTTTGATTTTGACCGAATTATTTACTTAGGTTCTGGTAGTTTAGAAGGTTTAGCGAAAGAATCACAATTAAAAATATTAGAACTGACAGCTGGAAAAATTGTTACCGCATTTGATTCACCACTCGGATTCCGACACGGTCCAAAATCATTTGTAAACGAAAAATCATTAGTTTTCGTGTTTGTTTCTAACCATCCTTATACACGTCAATATGATTTAGATATGTTAAAAGAAATGCAGCAAGAAGACATTGCCAGTTATATTTGTGCCATCGAGGTTGATGGAGAAATTAATTATGCTGGGAACAGATTTGCATTCGGCAGCGAGGCTCAGTCTGTACCGGATGCTTACTTAGCATTACCTTTTGTCATGATTGGGCAAACAGTCTCACTGTTAGCTTCCGTGAAAGTAGGCAATACACCGGATACACCTTCACCGACAGGAACAGTGAACCGTGTCGTTAAAGGTGTTACCATCTACGCATATGAGTAACTAGGATAGGAGAAACATACATGTCTATTTTTATTTTTGCAGATAAGTTTTTTCTTGATGAGATGGTCACAGGGTCTGGATTTTTAGAAATAAAAGACGGAAAATTCGGTGTTTTTTCAGAAAACAAACCAAAGGAAACGACAGACATTATTGAGTATAGAGGACATTGGATCGCTCCTGGCCTAGTAGACACACATATTCATGGATTTAGAAATCACGACATTATGGACAATAGTTTTGGAGGACTGGACCAAATTTCGGTAGGACTCCTTTCTTGCGGCGTTACATCCTTTTTACCGACAACTTTAACATCCTCAATAGAATCGTTAAATAACGTCGTTGAAATGATTGGTGCCAATTACACGAAAGTGCAAGGTGCAAAAATTAAAGGAGTCTTTTTAGAAGGACCGTTTTTTACTGAAAAGCATAAAGGAGCACAAAACATGAAATATTTTTGTGACCCATCAATTCATATGTTGAAAGTTTGGCAGGAATTATCAAATAATGCTATTAAAAAAATCGCGATTGCACCTGAAAGGAAAGGGGCAGCAGAATTTATTGAATATGCTGTAGGAGAAGGGATTACCGTGGCGTTGGCCCATAGTGACGCAACTTATGAAAAAGCAAAGCAAGCGGTTGAAAAAGGAGCTTCCATTTTTATTCATACTTTCAATGGAATGAGCCCACTACACCATCGTGAGCCGGGGATGGTCGGTGCGGCCATGAATCTAAAAGATGTTTATGCCGAAATCATATGTGATGGACATCATGTTCATCCTGTTGCCTCAAATATTTTAATGAATGTCCGCGGCAGAGAAAAGGTTGTAATGGTTTCTGATTGTATGATGGCTGGAGGTATGCCGGAAGGAACTTATCAACTAGGTGAGTTTCCGGTGAAAGTAAAAGATGAGATGGCTCGTTTGGAAAGCGGAAGTTTAGCCGGGAGCATTTTGCAATTAAAAGATGCTGTCAAAAATGTCGTCGAGTGGGGAATTGCTACACCTGAGGAAGCAATTTACATGGCGAGTACTGCACCAGCAAAAAGTGTTCAGCTTGATGGCGAATGCGGGAAGATTGCCGAGGGATATGCCGCTGACTTTATTGTGATGACACCAGCGATGGATGTAACTGCTACCTATCTTGATGGAGTATGCCGTTTTCAAGCTTAAACAATTTTCTGAAAGAGGGAGTACCAATGATTTTATCTGTCACCATGAATCCATCGGTCGATATTTCCTATCCGATTCATGAATTAAAGTTAGATGTAGTTAACCGTGTGGAAACGGTTCATAAAACTGCTGGTGGAAAAGGTTTGAATGTTGCACGAGTAATTGCTCAAATGGATGAGGTTGTCCTAGCGACAGGTGTGCTTGGTGGTACGATTGGTGAATACATTATTCAAGAATTAAATAAAGTCAATATTCCAAATGACTTTTTAAAAATCAAAAAAGAATCAAAAAATTGTATTGCTATTCTTCATGAGGGGATGCAAACAGAGATTTTAGAATCTGGGCCGACATTATCTAAAGAAGAGGGAACTAATTTTTTAGAAAAATTAGAATATCTACTTGCAACAGCTTCACTTGTGACAATTTCGGGTAGTTTGCCGAAAGGGTTACCAACTAACTTTTATTATCAAATGCTAGAAATTTGTCATAAAAATAGAATTCCAGTAATTATGGATTCGTCAGGGGAATCTTTAAAACAAGCGATGGTGCATAAAGAAAAACCGTTTGTCATTAAACCAAATACAGCGGAATTATCTCAGCTGTTGGGCATAAACATGCGAGCGGGAAGCATAGATCTGAAGCAAGCATTAAATCATGAACTATTTACTGGAATTGAGTGGATTATCGTGTCAATGGGTAGCGAAGGTGCATTTGTTAAGCACGGTGAGGACTATTACAGAGTTACGATTCCGAAAGTAGAAGTGGTCAATCCTGTAGGATCAGGTGATGCAACAGTTGCAGGGTTAGCTGTGGCACTACAACAACATCAAACAGTCGAGACTGTTCTTAAAACGGCGATGACTACAGGAATGTTAAATACGATGGAAGCTGGAACTGGTTATATTAATGTGAATAAGTTTAAACAATACTTTGATCTCGTTAAAGTTGAAAAAATAGATTGATAGAGGAGAATGTTGATGCTAGAACTAACCAAAAATAAATTGGAAGCTCTAAAACGGTTATCTGCTGAAAATGGCATAATTGGGGCATTGGCTATTGATCAACGCGGTTCATTGAAAAAAATGATTGCGTCTGGCGGTGCAAGTCATGTTGGAGATGAAGGGATTATCCGTTTCAAAGAATTAGTTTCTGAGGAATTAACACCATTTGCTACAGCGATTCTTTTGGACCCGGAATACGGTCTGCCAGCGGCTAAGGTCCGTAATAAAGAATCGGGCTTAATCGTAGCGTATGAAAAAACTGGATACGATGCGTCAGAAATAGGAAGGTTGCCGGATTTATTACCAGAATGGTCAGTGAAACGATTAAGGGAAGCGGGTGCCGACGCTATTAAATTTTTACTCTACTATGATGTCAATGAAGATGAAAAAATTAATAACTATAAACATGTCTATATGGAACGTATCGGATCTGAGTGTGCAGCTGAAGACATACCATTTTTCTTAGAGATTGTTACTTATGATGCTGAAAGTGATAATGTGAAAAATAAAGCATACGCAAAAATAAAGCCGTATAAAGTAATTGAGGCCATGAAGGAGTTCTCGAAACCACAATATAAAGTAGATGTATTAAAAGTAGAAGTTCCAGTAGATATGAACTATGTGGAAGGATATACAGAAGATGAATTTGTTTACAGTAAAGAAAAAGCAGCTTCCTATTTCAAAGAACAAAGTGAAGCAACTAAGCTGCCATTTATTTTCCTTAGTGCAGGAGTAAGCGCAAAATTATTTCAAGAAACATTAAAATTTGCTAAAGACTCCGGTTCTACCTTTAACGGAGTGTTATGTGGTCGGGCAACTTGGAAAGACGGTGTCATACCGTTTGCTATAGGCGGTGAACAAGCAGGGCGTCATTGGTTAAAAGATATTGGTAAAAGGAATACTGAAGAACTGAATATCGTATTGAAAGAGACAGCTAATTCATGGTTTGCTAAAGTAAAAGTAACAGCTGAACTTCAAAGTTAGTACAATATTTTTTCTTCCATTTTTAAATGGAATGAAGAAAAATGAGTAGACATCCGTCTGCTCATTTTTTAGTTGCGTCCAGTTTGGACACAAATTTTAGGGTGAAATCTCAGAACAGTTAAGGGAGCAGTCATCATGACTAAGGGGAGGAGTACAACCTTTACATATAAATAAACCGAAGAATATTAATTATCGTATAATATCCAATCGATTGAATGTAGTAAAATTCAATAAAAAACATACTTAAAAAGGTAACAATACCCTTATTTTGTAAGCGTTTTAAAAAGACAATATAACTAAAAAAAGAAACAATATCTTTATTGAGTCGGCACTTGAAAAAAACTATTCTAAACATAGGTGAAAGCGGTACCTTTCAGGTTTTGGTATATTTTAAAAATGAATGTGCAGGTATTGTTTTTAACTAAAACTTAAATTTCAAAGGGGGAGAAGAATTGGAGAGTAAGCATTTCAAGAGAGCTTTTAATACCCTTCTTGCACTTGTGCTAATTGTGCCGACATTTTTAGTTAGCATGATGGTGCCATTACATGTAGGAGCATATGTGTCTAATCCGTGGGTTACAATTTCATCTGGAGGAAACGAAATCAATGCAATAATAGAACAAAATGGGAAGTCCTATGTAAGGCTTGGAGCAGGTGCTGGAAATGATAATGGGGCTAAAGCTGCAATTTTTCAAGAACAAAATAAAACCGCTAAAGAATCGGGAACGATGGCGTATACCTTTACTCCAGAAACCAGTGGAGAAGATACTAGATTTGGTTTCTATCCTCACTATATTGACAATAATAACTTCGTTTTTGTAGGCTACGACTCACTTGGATGGTTCTATGAATACAAATATCAAGGAAAAGGTGATTGGTTAAAAACGAGACCGAATGTTTCACTTCCAGAGGCTGGGACCTCACATTCCATAAAAATTGATTATAACGCAACCACTTTGAATATTACATTAGATGGAAAAGATTTATTTGGACCGGTTACTTTACCTAATGATGTAAATAACCTCCTTACAGGTAAGGAAGCAGTTAAACTTGGTGCTTTTGGTGATAAAAAAAGTCAAGTTCTCATTGAATTAGGAGCTGCACCTGGAGTTGGAGGCACGGATCCAGGAGATGAAAAACTTGTCGATATTACGGATAATAAACTAGAAGAAGGCGACTTTAAAATTATCTCAGGCGATGGAAAAGTTACTTATAATGAAGATGGTTCAGCAACTTTCGGTGTTACATCTACCCAAAAGAATCGAATTGTCTATAACCAAATAAAAGCGATTAAAAATGGTGTTTTTGAAGCGGATATTACTACTAATACTGATAAGATGAATCGCTTTGGATTAATCTATCGTGTTCAAAATGCATCTGCATACACTTATGTGGGAACAGGGGATACGAACGACCAGTATTTTGGTGAAACATTTGGACCTATAAACAATTGGACGTCGATGACTTCAAATGTACCGTTAAAAGCAAAACAAACATACCATTTACGTTTAGTATTCATGGACGATGTTGCAACGTTATACATTGATGGTAAAAAGGTAGATTCTTGGACTTTAACAGGTGGTGTAGATCAAGCGGGGGGACTTGGGTTTGAAAAAAGCCGAGGAGCTGCCGATATTACAATTTCTAATGTCAAAATCAAGGAATATAGTGCGCCAAAACCTCCAGATACCAAGCCAGTAGAAGATACATTAAAGTCAAAGTATATGGATGTCACTATTGACCAAGTATTCCCGCGGGTTGTGAAATACAAAGTTGGCGATAAAGTAATGAATGGACAAGAATCGCCTGTTTACGGATTGAAAGTAAATGGTGCACTATACTATCCTAAAGTAAGCTTTGAAAAGTTAAGCGATAGTGAAGTGCTATATACATTAAAAGTTGTGGATGAAATTAAAAATCTTGATGCTGTATTTAAAGTATCTTTGAAAGTAAATGATAATAAAGTTATTTATAGTTTCGATGAAATTAAAAATAATGGTAGTGCAAAAATTGAAACAGTTGAGTTTGCTGATATGAACGTTATCTCAGTAAATTCGGAGCAAAAAGGTGCAAAAGCTAAATTAACGAATATTAGTACTGACGTTAGGAAATCAGGAGATGTGGATGTAAGCGTAGATTCTTCCATGGGAGAAATAGGTACATCTACTAAAAATTATACTGCATTTTTGTCAACTGACGAATTGAGTGCGGGTGTATGGTCCAGTTCAGAAGTGGATGGCTATAAAAACTTAGTTGCAAATCGATATGTAAATAAAAATGGTTCTAAGGCAATGGGGATAGGTTCTAGTGCACTCTATTACCAAAGAGATTTTATGTCAGAACCACAAAAAAATAAACCAACTATTAAAATAGCTATCGCTAAAGATTTAAATACTGATAATAAGACAGATTGGCAAGATGCGGCGATTGCATACCGTGATATTATGCAAGAAATTAAAGGATATCAAGATGTAAACAATAATGTTGGAATGCGTATTGTAATGAATTTCGGATCACAAGCACAACAACCATTCTTAAAAACAGCAGATAATATTAAAAAGGTTGCTCTTGCTACAGATGAATTGGGTCAGGCTGTTTTATTAAAAGGATATGCAAACGAAGGACATGACAGTGGTCATCCAGATTACGGTAATGTAGGTGAGCGTATGGGTGGCGTGAAAGATTTGGATACGCTTATTAAAGAGGGGCATAAGTATAATACCCAGTTTGGTGTCCATATCAATGCGCAGGAAGTTTATCCTGAAGCGAAAGCTTTCAACAATGATTTTATTGATCGTCCAAATTCTTTAGGATGGGGATGGCTAGATCAATCTTATACAATTAATAAATTAAAAGATTTGTATACTGGAGCGCGTGCGAAAAGACTAGATGAATTGAAAGCTGCTGTTTCAGATCTTGACTTTATTTATTTAGATGTATGGTATCAAAATCAATGGGAATCAAATAGAATAGCAGATCAATTTAAAGATAGGGGCTGGAGACTAACAACGGAATTTGGTGGTTCTATGGCCAATTATTCAACGTGGCAACACTGGGCTACCGATAAAAACTACGGTGGACCGGAAAGCAAAGGTATCAACTCAGAAGTACTACGCTTTATTAGCAATCACCAAAGAGATTCTTGGGTGTTGAATTGGCCTGAAGTAGGAGGAACTGCTGATCATCCATTGCTTGGTGGATTTGAATTAGCTGGTTTCGAAGGGTGGCAATCTGATAAGAATTTTGATAATTTTATTCGCATGACATTTGATACAAATTTACCTACTAAATTCTTACAAAAATATTATGTAACGAATTGGACAGCTGTAGAAGGAGATAAAAGCAAGACAAACTTAGAAAAGGAAATAAAATTGAAAGACCCAAGTAATGGGGATGTTGTCGATGTAACTAGAAAAGACAATTCTAGGGAACGTGTTATTACACTGAATGGAAACGTTGTACTTGATGGGCACACTTATTTAATTCCTTGGGTGAAACAAGATTTTAAAAATCCAACTTCTAATTCTGAAAAACTATATCATTGGAATTTGGAAGGTGGTACAACTACTTGGACACTTCCAGATGAATATAAAGATGCATCTAGTGTATATGTATACAAACTGACAGATCGTGGTAGAGCAGATATGAAAGAAGTCAAGGTCGTAAATAATAAGGTAACTTTGACAGCTAGTGCGGCAACTCCTTATGTTGTTGTACCAAAAAGAGATAAAGGTTTGGAAATTCTTGATTATGATTGGAGCAAGGGTGCTCATATATATGACACGGGATTCAATACAGGAAAAGTAAGTGCATATACAACTATTGAGGGGGATAACAAAGCTGTAAGTGCCGTCAGAACAAATCAAACTGGAAGCAACCGTAATGTAAGTAGTGGAGATTACTACTTGAATATTGATAGTCCATCGAAAGATACAACTGTTTCCCGTGTTCTTACTGGTTTGGAACCAGGTAAAGAATATGTAGCAGAGGTATATGTTGAAAACAATAGTGATGTAAAGGCCGGAATTACAGTAACAGGTGGGAAAGAAGACGTTAACAATTACACACTTCGAAGCCTGCAAAAGAACTATGTTAAGGCAGATTCACATGCCTCAAATGATGGATACAATAGCAAAATGCAAATCATGCAAGTGAGCTTTACAGCTGTAACTAATAAAGCTAAATTAACTCTCAGCCGTGATTCTGGAAAAGGAAACACAAAATTTGATGATATTCGGATTGTTCAAAAGTCTTTAAAAAATCATGTCTCACCGACGGAATTTAAACAAGATTTTGAAACGGTGGTACAAGGAATTTACCCATTCGTTATTGGTAACACAGAAGGGGTAGAAGACAACAGAATTCATTTGTCTGAATTGCATGCTCCATATACGCAAAAAGGATGGGCAGGCAAAAAATTAGTCGATGATGTATTAGGTGGGAATTGGTCCGTTAAAGTGAACACTGGAAACAAAGGTTTGCTGTACCGTACTATTCCTCAAAATTATCGTTTCGAACCAGGCGTAACTTATAAAGTATCATTTGACTACCAAACAACAGCAAATGCATATCGCTTTATTTCAGGGGATCAAGAAATTGATGTTCGAGACATTGCGAATGCAAAGGGATTGAGTGTGAATAACACTCTTACTGCATCTACTGACACAAAAACAGCAGAGTTTACTGTGACAGGTTCTGAGAACGGTCAAACTTATGTTGGAATTTTCAGTGATGGAACGAATTTAAACGGGGATACTGGAGCAGGTACGTTTATTTTAGATAATTTACGTATTGAAAAAAGGTGACTACAGGGGAGAGACACAGAGGTGAAAATCTTGAATTAAGATAAAGATAGTTTTATAGTTCGTGTAATATCAGAAATTAGAGGCCTATCTCAGAGGAGATAGGCCTCATTGTGTTCGTTGAATCATGGGAAACTGATTTTTAAAAAATGTTTCTTTGTATGTTTTTAGTGAATTGTTAAAAGTGAAAAGCAAGATGTCTAAAAAATACGACAAGATGTTGATTGTAGAAGTGTTTTTACGTACGTATAATGTAACAAAATAGCTTACTAAACGGGCGATTCAAGTATGCTAATAGCTCCTTCGGAGAAAGCAAAATGTATATTAGAATAGTGGTTATCCCATACGTCTGTTCATAAAATGATAAAAGGTATATAAAACTGGCATCGTAACAACATAAACCGCTATAAGGTTAAAGGAGGTATATACTGATGATATATCAAGCTATCCAGCAGTTAATTGATCGGGCTATTGAAGTTCAATTAATTGAACAAGAAGATGAAATATATACAAGAAATAAAATTCTTTCTTTACTTCGTTTAGATGACTTTGTAGTGGAAGCGTCAGCGCCCGCAAAGAAAGTAATTTCGGAGTTATTGGAGGAGTTAATTGAATTTGCTTGTATGCATAAAGTCATTGAGGAAGTAATGGAAGAGAAGGAAATTTTAGCAAGTGCAATTATGGATGTTTTTATGTCAAATCCGTCCGTTATCAATTCTTTATTTTATGAAAAATACGAACAAAATCCGAAGGCTGCAACAAATTATTTCTACGAATTAAGTAAAAACAGCAATTATATCCAAATGAAGCAAATAGCTAAAAATATAAATTATAAAGTACATACGGAATATGGACCCATTGATATTACAATTAATCTATCAAAACCGGAAAAAGACCCGAAACAAATTGCTAGAGAGAGAGTATTAGAAAGTACAAATTATCCAAAATGTTTACTCTGTATTGAGAATGAAGGATATAGAGGCAGAATTGGACATCCAGCACGCTCGAATCATCGTATGATTCGTATGAACCTTACAGATGAAAGCTGGTTTTTACAGTATTCTCCATATATATACTTCAATGAACACTGTATTGTACTGTCCTCAGAACACCGAGATATGAAAATTGACCGTCAAACATTTTTACGTTTGTTAAAATTTGTAGAAAAATTCCCGCATTATTTCCTTGGTTCCAATGCAGATTTGCCAATTGTAGGAGGGTCTATTCTAACACATGACCACTATCAAGGTGGAAATTATGAATTTGCTATGGCAAATGCATCAAACGACTTAATTTTTGAAATAACCAACTTTCCAGAAATGCAATGTTCTATCATTAAATGGCCTATGTCAGTTATTCGCTTAAGAAGTAACAACATAGAACAAATAGTAAATGCAGGGGAGTACATATTAGAGAGGTGGAAGGGATATAGTGATCCGTCTGTTAATATATTTGCATTTACGAATGATGTTCCACATAATACGATTACGCCGATTGCCCGCTATCGGAATGGTGTGTACGAATTGGACCTTGTTTTGCGAAATAATCGTACAAGTGAAGAACATCCGCTAGGTATTTTTCACCCTCATGCGGAAATACAACATATTAAAAAGGAAAATATCGGACTGATTGAAGTAATGGGGTTAGCTGTACTTCCGGCGCGTTTAAAAACAGAACTTCAGGAAGTGGAAAAATTCTTACTTAACATTCCAAGTGATATTCCAACGCCTCATATACGATGGGCAGAACAATTAAAAATCAAATATGACAATCGGATACATGAACACAATGTACAGGAGATTATAAGAGAAGAAGTGGGACGGAAATTTATACAGGCGCTTGAAGATGCTGGTGTTTTTAAGCGAGATGACGAAGGGATATCGGCATTTAAACGTTTTATTCAGAAGTTAAATAAGGAATGAACTTAGGAGTGATGGTGATTACAAAATGACCTAATTATATGATAAGGGAGGTAATAATATGGAGGAGTGTGAGCATAAGCAACTACAGGAATTGAAACAGATAGGCGGCCCTGTATTAATGATGTGTATAAAATGTAATCAAATAATTAAAGTGTCCAAAGGATCCAGTACAAAAATAAAGTGAAAAAGAATGAAGCGTATATATTTCTAGTGTGTGATGAACAAAGTTCCTTCTAATTAAAGTTGCATTTTATTAAAAGAATAGAAAAAACTAAAAACATCTCATATGAATATGAGATGTTTTTAGTATGGTTCTGTCGCATGTAATACGACGTCTAATAAACCGGGAAATCTAGCATGTAAGTCATCTTCACGAATTGAAATGAAGCGCTGTGTTCCTTCAAGGCGTGTATACATAACACCGGACTCACGTAAAACCTTGAAATGGTGAGATAAAGTTGATTTCGCAATTGGAATGTTTAACGCACCACAAGATTGTTCGTTTTTCTCTAATAGCATAGTTACAATTTGTAAACGAATTTGATCGCTAAGTGCGTATAAGACAGAAGAGAATTGAATTTCTTCTCGGTTTGGATGATAGAGAGTACGCATTTTTTCACCTGCTTGTATAAGTTCATATAGTTTGCACTATAACATAGAAATATAGGGGGAGAAAAATGAAGTATACAAAATTACAAAAGGCAGGACTACATATTTCGAAGTTGGGGTTAGGAACAAACGCTGTAGGGGGGCATAATTTATATGCTGATGTGAATGAGGAAGAAGGAAAACGATTAATAGAAGAAGCTATCCAGCAAGGTATTACATTTTTTGATACAGCAGATTCATACGGTTTCGGTAGATCAGAGGAATTAGTAGGAGAAGTATTAAAAGAAAAACGCCACGAAGTTGTACTTGCTACAAAAGGTGGAATACAGCCGTTATTAAATGGAGAGGTTTATATTAATAATGAGCCAAGCTATTTAAGAAATGCTGTGGAAAATAGCTTAAGAAGATTACAAACTGATTATATTGATTTATATTATTTGCATTTTACAAATCCAGAAACAAGTTACATAGATTCAATTGGTGAGCTTACTCACCTAAAAGAAGAAGGAAAAATTCGTGCAATTGGAATATCTAACGTAAACGTAGAGCAATTACAAGAAGCGAATCAGCACGGACAAATAGATGTTGTACAATCACCGTATAATATGTTGGATCGTGCTGCTGGGGAAGAACTTTTGCCATATTGTATAGAATCAGGTATTTCATTTATCCCATACGGGCCTCTTGCCTTTGGGATACTAGGCGGAAAATATACAGAAGATTTTAAATTGAACGAAGGAGATTGGCGTCAAAGTGTAAATCTATTTGGAGAAAATACATATAAGAGTAACTTTAAAAAAGTTGAAAAGTTAAAAGGCTTAGCTAAAGAAATGAATCTTGAAGTATCGCATTTAGCTTTAGCGTGGCTATTAAACCAAAAAGGAATTGATACTGTTATTCCTGGTGGGAAACGAGCGGAGCAAATAAGAGAAAGTGTAAGAGCGGTGGAAGTTTCATTGAATGAAAAGGTTATGAAAGTAATTGAATCTATTTTAGAAGATTAGTTGAGAAGAGGGATAATTCCCTCTTTTTGTATAAAAGGAGAAGATTAAAATGAAAAGAGTACTAGCTGTATTCTTTACGATCATGTTTATGATAGGTACAGATACTTTCTTAATTTCACCACTTTTACCGACATTACAACAGGTGTATCATGTTTCAACTGAGCTGTCAGGGTGGATGGTGAGCTCATATGCTTTAGGATACGCTGGATTTGCACTTATTGCTGGTCCTATATCAGATGGCTTAAATAGAAAAAAAGTGATCGTAATAGGAATGAGTTTTTTTGCGTTAAGTACGTTTTTATGTGGAATGGCACCAAGTTTTCTATGGATGCTAGCATTTAGATTTTTAGCAGGTGTAGGTGCAGCCTTTGTATCTCCACAAGTGTGGGCATCTATTCCGCTCCTTATAGAGAAGGAGCAAATTGTAAAGGCAATTGGAATTGCAACAGCAGGGTTAGCAATCTCTCAAATTTTAGGGCTGCCAGTTGGATCGTATTTGGCAATGATACACTATACAACACCATTCTTCGTCATTGGTATATTATCAGCACTACTTGTCGTTCTTATCTATGTAGTATTACCAGAAATACAACCGGTTCATATAGGTGGAAGTAAAACAAACATCTTAAAGCGCTATAAACAATTACTTACAGATTCAAAGGTTTCACTTTCTTATTTTGCATATTTTGTTTTTCAAACTGGTAATTTTGCTGCGTTTTCATTTTTTTGTGTATGGCTTTCCATTCAATTTGGTTTACAAGTTCATGAAATAGGAACAGCTATGCTTGTATTAGGGTTAGGAAATTTAACAGGGAATATTTTTGGCCCAAGAATCGTAAATAAAATTGGTTATAACCTTTCTTTCTATGGTGGAATTATATTTACAGCAGTGCTATATGTAGTACTTCCTCATGTAAAGAACATTGTATTTGTGGAGCTATTATTCTTTGTTTTATTTTTTGTAACAGGAATTTTGTTTGTATTAATGATGAGGCACTTACAAAACCTGTCTAGTGCAGCAAGAGGAACAGGAGCCGCGCTTGCAAATGCTTCTATGTATATTGGTCAAATGATTGGAGCGGCAATAGCAGGAATGTTATTTGCAGCATCTCACAATTTTATACTTATAGGTAGTTTTACTGCGTTACTATATATAGGAGCTTTATTTTTGTTTAGAAAAAGTGAAAAACTTACTGAAAATAGTGAAACAGGAATTGCATCATAAAGCCTGTATAAATATTTCGCAAATCAGAATTAATAAGAGTGTGAATACATGAATGTGCTTTTAATTACAGTAGTTACTAAAATTATAGAAATAGTAGGAGAAATGTATTGTAACAAAGTTATGAGGAATTCAAAAATAAAAATCCCTATAAAGATAGGGATTTATATATCGGCATATAGTTCCTTGGAAAAGGATATACTTAGTTTAGCATATCGGACTACTTATATTTGTGAAATAGATGTGAAAGTAATGTGAAAAATACCGTAATAAAAAGCACTGTTTTAGCTAATGTAACTAAAACAGTGCTTTTCTCTTTGATTGAACAGTTGCTGCATTTTCATCATGTATGCCTGCATCTTTAATAATTCGTTGTTTTGCTTTATTTAATAGATGGTCTACTGCTTCACCAAAATAATTAGCTTCGCTTTTTGTGCGGGCTTCTCGTAAACATTTATAGTTTTCTAGCAGTTCCTCTTTTTCAGTGTTTGTTAAGAAATCTTCTATTTTCTTTTTTGTCATACGAAACACCCTTTCTTCTGACAAACGACGCAATAGAAAATATTTATTGTTTATTATAGCAATAATTTTTAAAGAAAGTATAGACTAACGTCGTAATAATTTGTCAATTTCTTGAATCTTCTCATCAGCTTTCCCAATTTGTGTATTTTTAGCCTGTTCACCACCAAGCGCTTGGTGCAGTAAGAAAGTCTGACCAGAAATAGCAGTCACAATGGATACTTTAATAATTTCTTTTATTAAGGTGACATCGAATAGAACGAGTCCAAGTAGTGCAGCTAGACTACCAGTGAAAATATCAGTCAAAAAACCAAAGTGAAAAAAAGTTTTCAAACGGCGTGGAAGCAATAACTTGCCTTGGTTATTGATAAGATGGGAAACGAAACCGGTAATGCCACCAACGAGAACAGCAGTTAGCCATTGATACATTTCCATCGAATCCACTCCTTTTAGTGAATAAGATTCGATTCTTTTATATTGATTCCTTTTAATATTTCATAGAAGCATATTGAGAAAGTTTGTTTGGGTTTATTACGTATTCAATATAATTATAACAGAAAAATCTGATATCTTTTAGTCTATTATATGAAGCGGTTATTCCTTAATATGAATGTAGAAAGGGGTGCGTGATATGAATATAGATTATCGAATAAGAAGTGTAGATGGTTATACAAAAAATATAGGGGAATTAGTAAGCATGCTGGAGCATACGAGGGCTGTAACATTACAGGAAATAAACGATCTATCTGTTGAGCAATTAGATTTCATTATGACGAGTGGAGGGAATTCCATCGGAGCGTTACTAAAGCATATAGCAGCTATAGAAAAAGCCCATCAACTTATTTCATTTCAAGAGCGCGACTTTACAAAAGAAGAATTAGAAATATGGGAAGACGCACTGTATTTAGGGAAAGCGGGGAGAACAATCCGTGGTCATGAAATACAGTATTATGTACAACTTCTACAAAGTGTTCGAGAAGAATCTCTGAAGTATTTGAATGAACAAGATGATGAATGGCTTATGTCAGAAAGAAAGTGGCCTAACGGTGTAGCGTATAACCAGCACTATCTGTGGTTTCATGTGCTAGAAGATGAGGTTAGTCACCGTGGACAAATTAGAATGATGAGAAAAATATTTGAAAATTGCGTTAAATAAGGTAGCTTTTTAAATAAATATTCCATATAATGAGAGTAATTAAAATGAGAACGGAGTGATGTATTATGGCGAAGATAACGTATATGAATAATAAACCAAATACAAAGGTGGATGGAAAGGGCGAGACTGTATAAGTGAGCGCACGATCCTTCCGCTTAGCTCAAACTAGGGAGGATAACAATTTGAATCAAAATATTTTAAAATCATTCGGCTGGGATTCTTTTTTTGAAGAACAAGCTGTAGAGAACTTTGAAGTAGGGCGTATTTTACTTGAGCATAAACATATATATCGAATTATTTGTAATGATGGTGAATATATGGCAGAGCTGTCTGGAAAGTTTCGGCATGAAGCAGTAACGAAGGGAGATTATCCAGCGGTTGGTGATTGGGCGTATATAAAGAAAATAGAGAATGAAAAGAAAGCAATTATTCATCGTATTTTTCAAAGAAGAAGCTCTTTTTCTAGACAAGAGGCTGGTAATCGAACGGAAGAACAAGTAATAGCAGCAAATGTAGATTATCTATTTTTAGTAAATGCGCTTAACCATGATTTTAACGTAAGAAGAATAGAACGTTATTTACTATTAGCGTATGAAAGTGGTGCAATGCCTGTTATTGTTTTAACAAAGAGTAGCTTATGTGAAGACGTGGAACAGAAAATTGTTGAAACGGAAGCTGTGGCAATTGGTGTTCCGATCTTCGTCGTTGATAGTTTAGAGCATACTGGTATTGAATCGTTGCAGCAATTTGTTTCTTCAGGAAAAACAATTGCTTTAGTCGGGTCATCGGGGGTTGGAAAATCCACTTTGTTAAATGCACTCATAGGACTTGAAGTAGCAAAAACGGGAGATATTCGTGAGGAAGATAGTAAAGGAAGGCATACGACAACTCATCGTGAATTGTTCCGATTACCGAGTGGTGGTTTAGTTATTGATACTCCGGGTATGAGGGAGCTGCAGCTTTGGGAAGGAAGCGATGCAATTCAAACAACATTTTCTGATATTGAAGAATTAGCAAAAACGTGCCGTTTTAGGGATTGTAAACATGAAAATGAGCCAGGGTGCGCAGTGCATCTTGCAATTGATAACGGAATTATTACGATAAATCGTTTGCAAAGTTATAAAAAATTACAAAGAGAACTGGCGTATTTTATGAGAAAACAAGATGCTATTCTTGCGAGAGCAGAGCGTGATAAGTGGAAAAAGATTTCTAAACAGCATAAAAAAATATGAAAAGCCAAAGGGTGGTTCCCTTTGGCTTTTTTTGTATTTGTAAATTTTATAATAATATTATTCAAATATATAGACAAAGGGAATTTAATTGTTTAAACTTTACAAAGTATTCATCGTAATAGATTATGAAAATAATAATTTAGGGATGGGAAATGTTTACAACTCACTAGATTTAACTATTGAAATTGAAAAGCAGGAGGTTTGTAATGGGTAGACTATTAAATTGGTTTCGTGATATGAAAGTAGCAAAAAAACTACTAATTTCGTTTTTTGTCATTTTAATTGCGGCTGTCTCTATTATTGGAGGCATGTCTTATCAAACAGCTAAAAAGAATTTTGAATCACAAATTACGAGCAGTGCTCACGACAATATAAAAATATTAGATAATTTAATCAATCAAATGATTGAGGCGAAATTTAATGATGTAAATAATTTTGCACGGGTGATTCAAAGTAATATGTATCAAGGGGATAATCAAGATGAATTAAGAAAAATGTTATCTCAATATATTAATTTAAATAAAGATGTTGAACAAGTATATGTTGCTGGGAATGATAAGAAATTTGTGCAAGAACCAAATATACAAATGGCAGCAGACTATGATCCAACAGAACGTTCTTGGTATAAAGATGCAGTGGCAAAACAAGGTGGTATTGTAATTACTGAACCCTACAAAGCGAAGGGGAATGGACATATTGTCGTAACGATTGCAAAACAAGTAGAAGATAAAAACGGTGTTGTAGCGGTAGATTTAAGTTTAGATAATTTATTAAAAACAACAAAGTTAATCAATATTGGTAAAAAGGGATATGCTTTCATTTTAGATGGGCAACAAAAAATAATTGCACATCCTCAAGAAAAATCAGGGGTAAAAGCAGCTGATTCTTGGGCGAAGAAAATTTATGAAGATAATCATGGCGCTTTTTCATATACGTATGATGGCAGCGAAAAACAAATGGTATTTGCTACAAATGTAAAAACAGGTTGGAAAATCGGTGGGACGATGTACTCAAATGAAGTAATTGAAGCTGCGCAGCCTGTATTTTACAATATGTTAATCGTTATGTTCATTTCATTAGTTATAGGTGGGTCACTTATTTATTTTGTGACACTTTCTATAACGAAGCCATTAAAGAGATTAGTTATTACTTCTAAAGAAATAAGTGAGGGAGATTTAACGCAAACAATCGAAATTCGTTCTAATGATGAAATTGGCCAACTTGCAAAAGGATTTAATGAGATGACAGATGCATTGCGAACGTTAATTGGAAGAATTAACACTTCGGCCGGGCATGTTGCAGCAGCATCAGAAGAGCTAACGGCAAGTGTAAGACAAGCGAGTGAAGCGACTGAGCAAATTACAATGGCAATGGATGAAATATCGAGCGGGGCAACAACGCAAACGACAAGTGTAGAAAATGGTGCAATGTTACTATTTGATGTAACAGAAGGAATTCAGCATGTAGCAAATAGTTCATCATCAATTAGTACGGCTTCTGCTCATACTCGTGAAAAAGCAGAAGATGGTGGAAAACTAGTCGGAAAAACAGTAAATCAAATGCAGTCTATTGCAGAATCTGTTTCACAATCAGATGAAGTTATACAGTTGCTAAATAATAAATCAAAACAAATTGGTGACATACTAGAAGTCATTCAAAATATTGCAGATCAAACAAATCTTCTAGCTTTGAATGCGGCAATTGAAGCTGCAAGAGCAGGAGAGCATGGAAGAGGATTTGCAATTGTTGCAGATGAAGTACGTAAATTGGCGGAGAAGTCTAGTGTATCTTCTAGTGAAATTAGTAAATTAATATGTGAAATACAAGATGACATGAGTAAGACGGTAAAATCTATGGGGCATGTAAATGAGGAAGTTCAATCTGGACTTGTTATTGCGAATGAAACGAGGCAAAACTTTACTGAGATTTTACTATCTACAAATGAAATTGCAGATCAAATTAAAACGATGGTTGAAACGGCTAATGGGATGTCAAAAGGTGCAAATGAAGTATCTATTTCAGTAGGTCAAATTGCAATGACAGCACAGAACAATGCGACGAGTACTCAAAACGTTGCAGCATCAGCAGAAGAACAACTAGCGTCCATTGAGGAGATTAGTTCGGCGGCGGGTACATTATCTCAAATGGCTGAAGAGTTACAAGGGTTAATTGAAAGATTTAAAGTGTAACAGAGGACAGACTATCTCCAAAATAGCAGTATGCTATTGGAGTAGTCTGTTTTTATTATGTAAAATGAAATGAGATTGAGAGTATCTTTATAATATTTAAAGGTATATGTTGTATAATATTTGTCGAAAAATAGAGGTATTTGTTTACTTTGTGTATAATTATAATCGTATAAAATGCAAATAAAGGAGATTACTATGGGAGTTTATTGGGGTACCAAAAGACATTCTTGGCTTAGTTATGTCTCATTTTGGTTAAGTATTTCATTTTTTATTGTCTTTTTAATTGAAGTGTTTATTTTAAAAACACTTTCGAATAGCTCGGTGCAAATTGTTAAATATTTTTATTTTATACTTGTACCAGTAAACATCTTTCTTAGTTTAAAGTTACTCTTTAAGAAGAATGAAAAGAAAGCATTACCTATTTTTAGTTTCATTGTATCATTATTATTTACAATTTTAATACTTGTATTAGCGTTAACAGCTACGGGGAAATTCTTTTAAGGGGAGTGATAAAAGTCACTCTTCTTTTTTGTTATTGTAAGGAAATACTAAGCGGAGGATGGACAAAGAGTGCATTTACTTATGTTTCATATGATTGGAAAGCGTTAGAAGCATATTAAGAAATACAATGAGAGACAACTCATATAGTAATGAAGAAAATCAGTTGTTTTATATGCAGTTATGGAGCAAATGAATACGGTAAGAACGGTGATATATGGTACAATACATATGGATAGTGATAGAGATAAAGAGTATATAAAATACTCATCGTTTTTTAGTAAGAGAGGGGTTATCTTATGCTATACGAGGATTTGATGACATTATTTCAAGCAGCTCCGAAAGAAGAAGGTAGAGGCGGCTGGAAATATATAATCCAGGAACGAAATGATAAATATGAAATTGTTGATGAAATGTTGAAAGATCAAATGAGTGTTGAATTGTATTTTAATGAATATGATGAGGTGAAAATCACTTTATATAAAGATGGAATGCCTATTTCTATTATGCAAAGAATTGCGATTGCAAAAGTTGAATTAGACGAAGATGAAGAAGGGATTCAATTCGTTTTAGAACGCATGCCTAGTCGGATGATTCGCTTGCAATTAAAGCCATATTTAGCAATCGAAATGGGGCCGTACTGGGAAGTATGCGATGATTGTGAATGAACATAAAAGAAGCATCCAATAACATGGATGCTTCTTTTATGTTTTTTGAAGTTGTTTAAAAGCAATAATTGGCAGTAAAATGATGCTGACCCATCCAATTATAGGATATAGAATGTGGAGTAATTCACTGTAACCAATGTAACTAAAGCAATAACTAATTAGTAAAATGAAGAAAATAATATTGTTACTTTTCCATCCGGTGATGGATTGCATTTGTTTTGTCATTCCGAACACATTACCAACTAAAGTTGTGAACACTTCACCGAAAATGATAAGAACAAAGAAAAAGTGAAAAGTTGCATTGAATTTTCTTATGACTTCAGCCATTGGGATATTATATTGATAAAATTGATCGACTGATAAAATAGCTAAATGGCTACATAATAAAATTAAAGAAAGTCCTGCACCGCCTAAAATACCGCCCCATAAAATGGCCTTTCGATCTTTTACTTCACTGGCTAACGGGACGAGAACGCTTTGGGCGAGAGAAAGATTTAAGGCGACATATGTAATAGGACTAGTAATCCACTTCATATTCCAGCTTTCTGCAGGAATAGTGTCACTAATAGGGGTTGTACCGTGAAAAAAAGTTGTAATAGCAAGTCCGATAATAAAAATCATCATAATAGGTACGACAAGTGTATTAACTTCAAAAACCCCTTGTAATCCGCGACTACCTATAATGAGACAGGCGATCAATATAATGAAAATACCAAGTTGTCTTGGTAAACGAAGTTGCTCTTCAAATACCGCCCCAGCTCCTGATAACATAACACTCGTTACACCAAATAATACGAGTAATAATAGTGTGTTTACAACATTTCCAAATACATCTCCAAATAAATATTTGTTAAATTCTTGCGCTGAAAATGCACCAATTTGTGATGAAAGTAACATCATCTTTGTGCCAAGCCAAATAAAAAAAAATCCACTTACACATATGCCAATTGTTCCATATAATCCGTTCACTGTAAAAAATTCAACAATTTCTCGTCCAGTAGCAAATCCAGCTCCAACGACTGTTCCAATATAAGTAGCAGCGACCTTCTTTGCTACTTGCCATTGTTGATTGTCCATGTTATCCCTCTTTCTACTACGATGAGCTTGATTTACTATTATGCATATGTATGAGCTTGGACAATTAGACGTATGAAGTGTTTGAAAACATACATGAATTAAAAGATATTAGGGAAGTATTAAAGGTGTTAAAACTTTGTTACATATGAGCCAATCGTTCCAAAGGGTAGGAAATGTATGGTAACATGTAACTAGGTTATTAAAAGATAAACATTATGAAATGATAAGAGGAGTGGATTGTATGAGTACGAAAACAAATGTTGTTGAAGTATTAAACAAGCAGGTAGCAAACTGGAATGTGTTATATGTGAAACTACATAATTATCACTGGTATGTGACAGGACCACACTTCTTTACGTTACATGAGAAATTTGAAGAGTTTTACAATGAAGCTGGAACAAATATTGATGAATTAGCAGAACGTATTTTAGCGTTGGAAGGTAAACCGCTAGCGACAATGAAAGAATATCTTGCAACATCTAGTGTGAGTGAAGGGACAAGCAAGGAATCTGCAGAAGAAATGGTGCAAACATTAGTGAATGATTACTCTGCACTTATTCAAGAATTAAAAGAAGGTATGGAAGTTGCTGGCGAAGCTGGCGATGAAACATCAGCAGACATGTTGTTAGCGATTCATACAACATTAGAACAACATGTATGGATGCTAAGTGCGTTCTTAAAATAAATATAAGTATATTAAGAAAAAAGGCATTGAAAAATTCGTTCAATGGCTTTTTTTGTCATTTTTCAGTTTTCTTTTATGCTATAATATAGTAAAAAGGAGGCGATGCAATGTTTCGCTTTTTCAGAACTGGAAAAGAAGAGCGTGAAATTACGAAAGATGAATTAGAACAAGCGATGGCTAAGTTTCTAGAAACGAATGCTAATATCGTTTATACAGTATTAGTAAATGATGATTATACAGTAAATTATGATTTGTTAAAGCCGTATTTACTTGCATTTCCAACAAATATTTTTCTTATTACGAAGGAAACGCTTGAGGTATTTGAACATACAGAAGAAAATCTAAACCTAGTTAAAGAAATTGATATCGTACAAAAAGCAGTAGATCAGTACGTAACAGAAAAAGAAATGTTTCCACTTGTTGAAGGTAGTGAAGAGCGTCTTATATGCGGGATAAAATTAGGACCATATTTGAAGCGTATATTAAAAAGAGACTTATATATTTCAGAAAAACATTATTTAGTTTCAAGTAAACCGGACAGAAAAAAACAAAAGAGTGGGTAGATGTATTGAGAACAACAATAAATATATTGTTGTCTTTTTTTGTTTTTAAAAACATTGATTTTTCTGTTTATTAATCTTTATACTAAACTTATTGGACGAAGAGAAGTAATGATTAAGTATTGTTAGCGTGAGTTATATACAGTGATTACAGAATGGTATAAAGGTTTGAGAAATAAATATTATAAAAGAATACGGGGGAATGGGTGTATGAAAAATAGTATGACTTACATTCAATTATTAAATGAAACGTTACATCGTTACGCAAATAAAGGGAGTTTGGAAGCGTACACTTATATAATGGAGCATGCTAAAGGTGTAGTGGGGAATAAAGCGCAAATATATAATTTTAAATATGCGCTAGCGAGTGCAGCGGGGCTTGAAGAAGAAGCGTTACAGTTAATGAAGGAAGCTATTATAGACAATGGATTTTGGTACGGAAATGAGTATTTAATTTCGGACGATGATTTAAAACCACTACATAAATTTGAAGAGTTTCATAAAATGGTTCAATTATGTAAAGAAAGAGAAGAATTAGCAAAGAAAACAGAACGAGCAGACGTGAAATATTTAGATAGCAATAAAGAAGGAAAACTATTTATTGCAATGCACGGGGATCAAGAAAATATAGAAATAATAGAACCATATTGGAAATCTGTTTTGACACAAGATTATACGTTAGCTTTACCACAATCTTCGCAAATTCAGTTTTCAGATGGATTTGTTTGGGACGATATACATAGAGGGAAAGAGGAATTAAAAGAGCATTACGTTACGTTTATAGAAAATCATACAGTAGAAAGTGTAATAATTGGTGGTTTTTCTGCTGGTGCAAGAGTAGCCTTGTATACAATTTTACAAAAAGATATAGATGTAGATGGTTTTATTTTTGTGGCGCCGTGGCTTCCAGAGATTGAAGAATGCAATGAGTTGTTGGGAGTGCTACAGAATAAAAATATAAAGGGATATATAGTGTGTGGGGATCAAGATGAAGATTGTTTCGAATGTACGCAGCAATTTGTACAATTATTAAGAGATAAGAATATAGAACATGAGTTTAAAGTTGTACCCAGTTTAAATCATGATTATCCTAAGGATTTTGATGAACTATTAAAAGAAGCTATTGAATATATAGACGACAAAAATAATAAGTAGTAAAAAAGGGAGATGCATCATAATTGATGTATCTCCCTTTTGTCATTATAAATGAAAGGCATTTGCTAGTAAGCGATAAGAATTCAATTTATCTTCAAATCGATGAGTAATTGTAACAATCATAAATTCATCAGTATTGTACGCTTTGCTTAAGTTTACGATTTGTTCTTTCACAGAAGATGGATCACCGACGATCATACGTTGACGATTTTCTTTTATACGGAATAAATCATAAGCGCTGTATGAATAATTTTGTGCAGTTTCGATAGAAGGAGTACCAGTTGTACGCTTTCCTTGTTCTAGTAATAAGATTGATAAATCTAAACTAGAAGCAATTTTTTCCGCCTCTTCATTTGTTTCTCCGCAAATAACAAAAATAGAGACGATTGATTTTGGTTTATCTCCTAAATAAGAAGGTTGGAACTGTTCATGATAAGCCTTCATTACTTCAGGGCCACCGTATCCGTTAATGAACTGTGCGAATGCAAAAGAAGCACCTTGTTTTGCGGCAATCATTGCGCTCTCTCCGCTAGAACCGAGCATCCACATCTCGGGAGATGTTTGAATGACAGGAGTAGCCTTTAAATTTGCATAATGATGGTTTTCTGGTACTTGATCATGTAAGTACATTGCAACATCTGCAATTTGTTCCGGATATTGATCAAGTGAGACCATTTTTCCTTCTTGTAGTGCGCGAGTTGCAATGGGCATACCACCAGGTGCTCTGCCAACACCAAGGTCAATACGATTTGGATAAAGCGCTTCTAAAACGCGGAAATTCTCAGCAACTTTATAAGAGCTATAGTGCGGTAACATAACACCACCTGAACCAACTCTCATACGATCCGTTTTTGCTGCAATATGAGAAATAAGTATTTCAGGACTTGAACCAGCAAGGCTGACAGAGTTATGATGCTCAGATACCCAAAAGCGTGTGAATCCTAATTTTTCAACTTCTTGTGCAAGCGTAACTGTATGTGAAAAAGCTTGGGCTGCTGTACTACCATCTGAAATAGGGGATTGGTCTAACACACTTAATTTGATCATAGAATATACCTCACAATCTTAATGTACATCCTATTATATATTTACTTACGAAAAATGCGTAATGAAATGCTCAAAATTAAAAATTGATAAACCACCTATCCACTTTTAACGAGGAAAGCCTCGTTCATAATGATTCATTTCGACTAAATTTAATATATATTCGTAGTTAACAATCTCAAGTTTTAGTTGTTCACGCTCTTTTTTAGATAGTTGTTTACTATTAAGTTTGTTGCATAGTTGTTGTTTCTTTCCTTCTAAATACTTCTTTGTAGCGTTGTAGTCGTAAGTTTGTTTCATTTTCAACCACTCCTTCTTTACCGTTGCTATATTATACGTAGCGTGATGAGGTGTGAAAGCTAACTCTTATGTACTTTTAGTGAATATTCCACTTGCTATGTTGTTATGTTTATAGGAATTTATGAATAAAATGCACTAAACCACTAATGCCCATTTTATGAAGTAAGGGGTGGAATTGTGCAGAAAAATATAATGTATAAAACTGAGATGGATGAAGTGTTGAAAGTTATAAATAAAGGATTAAAGAAGACGACGAACCCGAAGCAAATTATCGTAGTAGGCGCAGGCATGGCTGGGTTGGTTTCGGCATCTTTATTAAAAGATGCAGGACATGAAGTGAAAATTTTTGAAGCAAACAACCGGGTAGGTGGCCGCATAGAAACAGTTAGAATGGAAGATACCGGATTATATTTAGATGTAGGAGCAATGAGAATTCCGTATTCGCACACATTAACGATGGCATATATAAGAAAATTCGGGCTACAGGTGAGCCCATTTATTAATAGGAATGAGACTGATATCATTTTCGTAAATGGCCGGAAAACGACATTAAAACAATACGAAAAAGATCCAAGTATATTAAAGTATCCTGTAGAAATGAATGAGATCGGGAAAACGTCTGAGGAGCTATTATTGCTAGCGGTACAGCCCATTATAAATTTTATAAAAAAGAACCCAGAGAAAAATTGGGATGTTGTAGTAAAGGATTTTGGGAGATACTCTACAGGACAATTTTTAAAGTATCATCCTTATCAATATAATACTTACTTTTCACCAGTAACGATTGAGATGATCGGTGTTCTATTAGATTTAGAAGGTTTTTTAGAAAGGTCATTTGTTGAGACGTTACGCTTTTTATATATTATGCAAGAGGAGAGTGGATTTTGTGAAATTGTAGGAGGAAATGATAGATTACCAAAGTCCTTTTTACCACAATTAGAAGGAAATATTATATATAATCAAAAATTAATGAAGCTACATCAGCATGATAACGGTGTGACAGCTTTTTATCGAAACGAGGAAACTTTTGAATATAGTAGTATAACAGGGGATTTAGTTATTATTACAATTCCATTTTCGACAATGCGCTTTGTCGAAGTAGATCCATTTGATTCTATATCTCATGAAAAATGGAAAGCAATTCGTGAATTGCATTATATGCCAGCAACGAAAATAGGAATTCAATTTAAAAGTCGATTTTGGGAAGAACAAGGACAATTAGGTGGCAGAATTATAACGGATTTGCCAATTCGTTATGCCTATTATCCAAGTCACGGAATTGGAGAGAAAGGATCCGCTATGATGTTAGGCAGCTATACATGGTCTTATGATGCGTTGTTATGGGATGGGTTATCAAAGGGAGATCGTATTTATTACACACTACAAAATTTAGCGACAATATTAGGCGATCAAGTATATGATGAGTTCATGTCTGGCATATCAAAAAGTTGGACATTGGATCCATATGCACTTGGAGGGTTTGCACTATTTCAGGCAGGGCAAGAATCTGAGCTACAGCCAGCAATTATAAAACCAGAGGGGAGATTATACTTTGCAGGTGATCATACGACGTTATATCACGGATGGATACAAGGTGCAATTGAATCTGGCGTTCGTGTTGCGGTAGAGGTAAATGAATAAAAAGTTTAAAATTCAGAAATTTCTTTACTGTGTAACTTGAGATGGATATTATTATATATAAAAGAAATATAGGGAGTGTTGAAAGTGAATCCGTTATTATTTGATTTTCCTTCTGAATTTTATACTGAAAGGCTCTTTATTCGAATGCCAAAACCAGGTGACGGTAAAACTGTATACGATGCAATTCAAGCTTCTATGAAAGAATTAAAACCATGGATGGTTTTTGCACAAAAAGAGCAAACAGAGGAAGAAGTAGAGGTGAGTATTAGAAAATCGCATATTCAATTTTTGCAACGTGAGGATTTAAGATTACTAGTTTTTTCGAAAGAAACAGGTGAATTTATTGCATCAGCTGGATTGCATCGTATTAATTGGGATATACCTCAATTTGAAATTGGGTATTGGATTGATTCAAGGTTTAGTGGAAAGGGTTATATGCTAGAGGCTGCAAAAGGTATAATGGAGTTTGCTTTCACTGAATTGAAAGCAAACCGCGTAGAAATTCGATGCGATTCTTTAAATAAGAAGAGTAGAGCGATACCTGAGAAATTAGGGTTTAAGTTAGAAGGTACATTGGAAAGTGCGAGTGTAGCGGTAGATGGAAATGGATTAAGGGATATGTGTGTATTTGCCATGACTAGAAATACATATGAAAAAGAAGAGCTGTAAAGAAACGGCTCTTCTTTTTGTTTATTATGGTACAGGATGTCCATTAGAGCTTTCGAAAATTGTAAACCATTGTTGACGATCTAAATCAACTTTTGTAGCAAGAGCGGCTGTTTTAACACGATCTAATTTACCAGATCCAACAATTGGCATCATGTTAGCTGGATGAGCAAGCAGCCATGCATACATAACTGTATCGATGCTTGTAACACCTAGTTCAGTAGCAACCTGCTGTAAAGTTTCACGTAAACGTACAGCACGTTCTGATTGACCAGTAAAGATTTCTCCGCCAGCAAGAGGTGACCAAATCATAGGATTGATTCGTTTTTCTTGGCATAAATCAATTGTCCCTTTTTCGAAATGTTCAAGCTGCATCGCAGATACTTCAATTTGATTTGTAATGAGCGGAAAATCTAAATAAGAACTTAACATATTAAACTGTGAAGGTAAAAAGTTAGATACACCGAAGTGACGGACTTTTCCTTCTTGCTTTAAGCGTGAGAACGCTTCTGCTACTTCATTTGGATCCATAAAGGGATCAGGGCGATGAATGAGCAGTAAATCAATATAATCTGTATGTAAGTTTTGTAATGAGTCTTCCGCGCTTTTTATTATATGTTCAGCACTCGTATTGTAGTGCGCAACATATCGCTCTGGAAATTTTGGTGATGGGGGAGCGATTCCACATTTTGTGATAATTTGCATGTCTTCGCGTAAGGAAGGCTTGAGTTGTAATGCTTCTCCAAATAATCCTTCACACGTATATCCGCCATAAATATCAGCATGATCGAAAGTAGTAATTCCCATATCCATACAAGCTTCCATGAAAGAAAGTAACTCTTGCTTTGGCATATTCCATTCTGCTAAACGCCAAAAACCTTGAATAATACGAGAAAATTCTAGTGTTTCGGCCATTTGAACTCGTTCCATTAAAAGTACCTCCTTGATGAATGAATCATTTTTTGAAAAGGCTTTCTTGCTACATATTATTATATAGTTACAGTGTCGTACATACAATAAATATGTTTTGCTACAAAAACGATTTTCTCTATATGCTATAATGTAAAAACATATAGCTATAAGGAGATGTACGAAATGATTCCAGTAACAATATTAACTGGTTTTCTTGGATCAGGGAAAACGACATTATTAAATCGCATTTTATCAGAAAATCACGGTCATAAATTAGCAGTGATTGTAAATGAAATAGGGCAAATTGGTATTGATAATCAGCTGATTATGAATGTCGAAGAAGAGATTATGGAGATGACGAATGGATGTTTATGTTGTACTGTACGTGAAGATTTACTAGTCGCTTTAAAACAATTACTGGACGTAAAAGCGGAAGGTAAAATGGAATTTGATGGATTAGTAATTGAAACGACTGGTCTTGCAAATCCAGGTCCGATTATTCAAACATTCTTTTTAGATCCTGTGATTCAATCTGCATACCAAATTAACGGCGTTGTAACAGTAGTAGATAGTTATCATATACATAAACATTTTGAAAAAGGACTAGAAGCAAAGGAACAAATTGCATTTGCTGATGTCGTTTTAGTAAATAAATTAGATTTAGTCGATGAAAGTGAAAAGGAAAATCTATTGCAGGAACTGCAAGGTATTAATCCAACTGCAAAGTTAATCGAGGCGACTAACTGTGATGTAGATATTCCATCGTTACTACAAATTCAAACGTTTAAAACGAAAGATACGTTACAAATTTATCCTCATAAAGAGCATAATCATTTAGAAGGGGTAAAGTCGTTTGTACTACGCGAAGAGCGACCGTTAGATTTACAAAAACTGAATGAGTGGATGTCAGCTGTCGTTCAAGAGCTAGGGGAGTATTTATATCGCTACAAAGGAATTTTATCGATTGATGGAGTAGATAAACGTATCGTTTTCCAAGGTGTGCATACACTGTTTGCTGCATCATATGATAGAGAGTGGCAAGAGGGCGAAGAACGAGTAAGTGAAGTTGTGTTTATCGGAAAAGATATTAATAAAGAATGGTTCCAAGAACATTTCGGGGAGTGTGTGAAATAAGTCTGCATATATTGCAGGCTTATTTTTTTGACTTAACTAAGTATTTTGTAGAAAAATGCTAGATTGCAAAAAACGAAGGATAATAAAAAGCCTGTTTTCACAGGCTTATATGTTCATCTAATAGTAACTCCATTACAACACCTACAACTGGACCTTCGTCATCAATATCACCATTTAAACGGAAACCAAATGACTCGTATAATCCCATTGCGAGTTTGTTGTCTGGATGTAAACTTAAATAAATTATTTTACATTCAAATTTATCTTGTAAGAATTGAATGAGTATGCGAAGGAAACGTTTTGCATATCCTTTTCCTTGATATTGCTCGTCAATCATAAAGCGATCTAACCATACGCTTTTACGTTTTTCCCAATACCATCCGTACATTGCATATCCTACAAGTGTTTCTCCATTGTATAAACCTATTGACGTTCCGTTTCCTTCAAATAATGATTCTGCTAGAGAAAACGCATTGCTTTCAATAAATTGCTGCTGGTCTTTTGCGACGTTTAAAGCAGCTACCGAACGCCAATTTTTTTCTGTTACTTCACAAATGTGAAGAGTCATAATTCCAACTCACCTTCTAAATTAATATAGCTTAAAAGCTAATATGGATAATTTTACTTGTTATTTTGGTCAAGTCAAGTAAGAACAAATAAAAAAGAAGCTGAATGACATATTCAGCTTCTTTAAAAAAATTGATTAGTTAGTAGCTTCTTTCAATGTGTTTACGTTTTCTTCCATTAAAGTGAAATAATCTTTATTGCTCTTTGCATCATCTTCAGAAATAGTAGCAAGATGATTTAAACGTAAAATTTTTGTACCCGTCTCTTTTTGAATTACGGACGCTACCTTTGGTGTAGAGAATGTTTCAAATAAAATATATTGTAGATTATGTTCTTTTACTGTTTTTGTAATGTCAGCAAGCTGTTTTTGAGATGGTTCATTAGAAGCTGAAATACCAGCGATAGCAATTTGTTTCAGGCCATAGCGTTGTTCCCAGTATCCATAAGCCGCATGAGAAACTAAAATATCTTTCGTTTTTGCATTCGAAACAGCTGCTTTAAATTGATCATCTAAATCAGTAAATTTTGTTTGCAGTGCTGCGAAATTTTTTTCGAACTCTTGTTTATGATCAGGCTGCAATTCTACAAGTGCATTTTTAATTTTTTCTGCCTGTTTCATTGCTAGAGTAGGGTCTAACCAAATGTGTGGGTCTTTATCGTGATGATGTTCATCCTCTTTATGACCGTCTCCGTGATCATGATGCTCTTCTTCAGTAGAAGTACGCAGTTCAATACCTTTTGATGCATTTACAATTTTAACATTTTCTTTTTGTAATGCTTTTTCCATTTTTTCAGCAAATGGTTCTAATTCAGCGCCGTTATAAACGAATAAATCGGCTTTTGCAACTTGTACTGTTTGTTTTTGACTTGGTTCAAATGTATGTGAATCTGCACCAGGTGGGTAAATTGCTTCAACAGTTACATAGTCGCCACCAATTTTTTTTGCAAAATCTGCAAGAGGAAAAATAGTAGTATAAACAGTTAGCTTTCCGTCTTTCTTGGCATTACCTTCTTTTTTATTTGAGCAGCCAGTAAAAATTAAAGTGAAAATAAGTAAGAATGAAAATATAGTCAATCTTTTAGGCATGAAGTTCTCCTCTTTTCTTTTTTTACGGATATATTTTCCCCAATTATAGAAGAAAAATATCATTTTAATACAAAACGGAATAATTACGTTTTAGTTTGCGAACTTAGTATAATACATCTTTTATAAAGTTGCAATAAATAATAATCATTCCGATTTGTTTTTGTTATAAAGTTGTCAAATTTGGATGTATTATTTTTAGGAATGCATGCATATGTGACAACGCTACGTTCATATATTTGAAAGGAGGGTGTAGAGGGGGATGAGTGTTTGGGTTACTTAATGGAAGCTATTTTATTGATATTAGCGGTAGTATTACCATTAGCCTTAGTCTTAATTTTTTTAAGAAGATTAATAAGTAATTTAGGAGATGCATCAACAGTAACAAAATTGCGAGAGAAAGATGAGAAAAAAGAGTGAGTAAAGCACTATGCGTACGCATAGTGCTTTACTTGTGGTAAAATGAGAGAAGGAAACTCCTAAAAGTTGTATTTTACTGAAGGAGAGAAAAGTAAAATAAGAGGTATATGCATATATGAATAAGCGAACAGCGTTAGTACTTGGTGCAAGTGGTTTAGTTGGACAAGAGATAACGCGTCTATTACTTGAATCAGATTACTACGATTCGGTTACTATTTTTGTAAGGGAACCAATGCAATGGCAACATGAAAAGTTACAGCAAAAACAAATAGACTTTTCGGTGTTAGAGGAATATAAAGAGTTTTTTGCTGTAGATGACGTATTTAGTTGTCTAGGAACAACAATCAAAAAAGCAAAAACAAAGGCAAATTTCAAAAAGGTAGATTATGAATATACGTTACGAGCTGCTTGTTTAGCTGAAAAACAAGGGGTACAAAATTTCCTTGTTGTGTCCTCAATGGGAGCAAAACCTAAATCGTTCTTCTTTTATTCGCAAGTTAAAGGGAGAATGGAAGAGGAATTACAAAAGTTAGTCATTGGTGGTATTCACATTTTTAGGCCATCTTTATTAGTAGGAAATCGACAAGAATTTCGTTTCGGTGAACGAATGGCTGAAAAGTTGTCTCGTATCATTCCTTTTATATTTAAAGGGGCTTTCAAAAAGTATAAACCAATTTCAGCGAAAGATGTGGCGAAAGGAATGTATATCACTGCATTGCGAGAAGAAACGGGTATTTATATTTATAACTCAAATGAAATTACAACGATAGAATAACAAACGAGAAGAATGACATGCATAAAAAAATTGAATCTTGAATGAATGGTAAATACATGTAGTTTAGTAATTATAAGAAAGTAAAAAAGGAGTGGGGATCCCACTCCTTTTTTACGATAATTTATTATGCAAATATCATTTTTATCCCTCTATTTGTGGGCAGCAATATCTCCGCGGATTTAAGTTTCACTTTATACGTCTCCAACACTCTTGATCTTGTACGCCAAGTGACCTCGTTTATTACAATGCTATTTTTAAAGTCGTATTATACTAACGGATGATTTCGTGTTATAAGAATGTTTCACCTCATTTTAAAATAGACTACTATCATATATCCATTATTTAGGATGCCGATGAATCAAATAGAATATATTTTCTATTTGGAAATAACCTGTTTTTATATCTGTTTGAGTAAAATTTTTAAAATGTGATTATGCTTGTTTTATTTATTAAAGTTAAATGAGTTTATGTAATATTATTTCAATGTAATGCTAAATGTAGTGATGAAGGGAGATGAAAAATAAAAAATAGGCGTATCAAGCAAAATATTGATACACCTAAAAATAAGATTATGAAATAACATACGTTATCTTATAGTATACTTTTTATTCCTCTGGATTCAAGTAGTACATATTATTCTTGGTTTTATTTATTCGTATGGATTTTCCCTGGTGCTCGCTTGTATTGGTACGGTTCTTGTAACTCAAAGCCAAGTTCATTGGCGGCTATTTTTGGGAAGTAAGGATTGCGAAGTAACTCACGTCCGATAAAAATTAAATCTGCTTCGTTATTATTTAAAATTTGTTCTGCCTGAGCCCCAGTCGTAATCAAACCAACAGCCCCAGTTGCAATGTTAGCATGTTCTTTAATATATTTAGCGTATTGTACTTGATACCCGGGATATACATCGATGTGTGCCGGAACAACAGCTCCAGAACTACAATCAATTAAATCTACTCCTTGTTCTTTCATCCAGTTTGTATATGGAACGTAATCTTGAACCGTTAAACCGTCAGGATGATAATCGTTTGCTGAAATACGAACAAATAATGGTCCGTTCCAAACTTCATTTATTGAGTCAATGATTTCACGTAAGAAACGATAGCGATTTTCAGGTGAACCTCCATATTCATCAGTCCGTTTATTAGAAAGTGGAGAAAGAAATTCATTAATAAGATAACCGTGAGCGCCGTGTATTTCAATAACATCAAATCCAGCTTGTTTGGATCGTATTGCAGCCTCTTGAAAAGCTAATATGGTCTTTTTTATTTGCTGTATACTCATTTCTACTGGGGTTTTCATAGTTTCATTAAACGGAATTGCGGATGGAGCGAGAGCATCCGTTTCTAATTCAGCTTTTCTTCCGGCGTGAGCAAGTTGAATGGCGGCTTTTGCGCCGTTATCATGTATAAAAGTTGTCGTTTTATGTAAGCCTTCAATTAGGCTATCATCCCATATACCTAGGTCTTTATTAGAAATTCTTCCTTCAGGTAACACGGCCGTTGCTTCGATCATAACTAAACCGACTTGACCAGCAGCTCTTGTTCCATAATGAATGAGATGAAAATTAGTAACTTGCCCATCTTCATTCTCTGATGAATACATGCACATAGGTGACATAACGATACGGTTTTTTAATGTAACACCCTTAATTGTATAAGGTGAAAAAAGTTCGGAATTCATCAAATGGCCTCCTTGATTGAATTTTCTTACATTGTATCATTCTCTTTTTTGTTTCTCTAATAAAACGCTTATACGAAAAATTTTGTCTATTCGTGTTACAATAATTAATATGAATTGAATTGGAGGATGACATATGTACCAGGCTTATTATGGAAGTGAATTAGGCTTGCTGGAAATTACAGCGAACGATAAAGGAATCACGTCTGTTATATTTGTTGATGAGAGACAAGAAGAACATAAAAATGAAATGATAGATCAATGTATAAATGAGCTAGATGAATATTTTAAGGGGAAAAGAAAAGAGTTTACGGTCCCGCTGTCTGCTGAGGGAACAGTATTTCAAAAAAATGTATGGGATGCGCTCTATACTATCCCTTATGGCGTAAGTGCTTCATATTTAGATATTGCAGAGAAGGTCGGAAATACGAAAGCTGTACGAGCGATAGGAGGAGCAAATAGTCGTAATCCAATTTCCATTATCGTTCCGTGTCATCGTGTAATAGGAAAGAGCGGGAAGCTTGTTGGGTATGCGGGCGGTTTATGGAGGAAAGAGTGGTTATTAAAACACGAAGGTATTTTGAAATGACGTATGGATGGGAAGAGGGATTGTTTTGAAATGTATAAATTGTGGGCAACTTTGCGAGGGAGATCAGTTGAATTGTGAAAGTTGCCAGCGGACTTTGCATACTGAACAAGGTGAAGGATGCTCGCTAATAGACAAGGAATTAGAAGTATATGTAGGTAGACAATATCGGTATTACAAAAGGAAATGGGAACTTGAGGATAAGCGGATTGCTAGGTGGAGCTGGAATGGTTGGGCTGCTATTTTCAATGTGGGTTGGCTTGGATATCGAAAGTATTATGTACCTGCAGCATTATTTTTACTGTTATTAGTAGCATGTGATGCGTTTTCTTATTATATGGGCTTCAACGTAGCATTACCAATCATTAATATGGTGCCTCTTACGTTTCTATTACTCGTTTTTATTTTATTTGGAATGGCGATTTTTGCGAATGGATTATATTATCAATTTGCAGAAAGGCGTATATATCGAATAAAAGCACGAGAAATTCAAGATGAATCGGTTGAAAATTATCTCATCCGTGATAGTGGTGGAACGAGTAAAATGGGAGCAACAATCGTTACGATTTTAGCGGTTGCTAGTATCTTTTTCAGCCATTTCTTTTTCCCGACTGATCGAGATATTATTCAAAAAGTTCGTACAAGCTCGCTTTATGAATATCCGTTCTTTTCTATTGGTGAATCGTTTGAAAGTTACTTTAGAAATCCAGGTTGGGTATATTATCGTGGAACGGAAGGATTAGAATTAGTAGAATTCCAAGGGGTTAGTCCTGATATGCCAAGGAAGAAGGTGGAAATCCAATTTATTGTTGATTATAAATTGGGTGAGATTGAGCCGTACTCACTTACGATTAACGGCGAATCTAAAAATGAGGAAGAATTTTTGAAGATAATGGACGAAATATTTAAAGTTCAAAACCCATTTGATATAGAGGATGGATTACAAGTAAAAGAAATAGAAAAAGAAGCTGATAGAAGAGTTTTCTATCAGCTTCTTTTTTTACTGTACAAAAATAATATTTGAAATAATCTGAATCTTTTGTATAATAATATATATTATACTGGCTTTCATTTATACATATAGATTGGGGGAAGGAAGAATGAAGAGAAAAGTAACAATGGTTGCTGCAGTTGCATTATCGACTAGTGTATTAGTTGCAGGTTGCGGAAATGGGGAGAAGGCATCTACAACGAAGAAAGAAGCAGGTAAGGGAGCAGCAGAGAAGCAAGTATTAAACTTACTAGAAACAGCAGAAATTCCTTCAATGGATACATCAAAATCGACAGACTCTGTATCATTCCGTGCCTTTGTAAATGCAATGGAAGGGTTATATCGTTTAGATAAGGATAATAAACCAACTCCAGGTATGGCAAAAGATGTGAAGGTTAGTGAGGATAAAAAGACATATACATTTGAATTACGAGACGCAAAGTGGTCTAATGGTGATTCGGTTCGAGCGCAAGATTTTGTATATGCATGGCAACGTGCATTAGATAAAGCTACGGCTGCTGAGTATGCATTTATTTTATTTGATGTAAAAAATGCACAGAAAGTAAATAAAGGAGAATTACCGTTAGATCAATTAGGAGTGAAAGCGAAGGATGATAAAACGTTAGTAGTAGAATTAGAGCAACCTGCACCATATTTCCTTGAGCTTACTTCATTCCCAACATTTTTCCCTTTAAACGAAAAATATGTGAAAGAACAAGGGGATAAATATGCATTAGAAGCAGATAAACTATTATACAATGGACCATTTACGATGAGTGAATGGAAACATGAAAGAAGTTATCAGTTAAAGAAAAACCCTAATTATTGGGATAAAGATACTGTGAAGTTAGAAGAAATTAATGTAAATATTGTGAAGGAAACAAGCACGGGAGTAAATTTATATGATAGTGATCAAGCGGACCGTGTTATTTTAAGTTCTGAATTTGTTGATAAATATAAAAAGAATAAGCCAGATGAATTTAAAACGAAGTTAGATCCACGTATGTATTTCTTACGCTTTAACCAGAAAAATGCAACGTTTAAAAATCAAAAAGTTCGTGAAGCAATTGATCTGGCATATGATAAAAAAGGAATTGCAAATGTTATTTTAAATGACGGATCATTACCAGCATATTTCTTAGTACCTGAAAAATTTACGACAGGACCAGATGGGAAAGATTTCCGTTCTGTAAATAAAAATTTCCGTGATAGTAAAGACAATGCAGAAAAAGCAAAAAAATTATGGGAAGAAGCGAAGAAAGAACTTGGCCAAGATACAATTACAGTAGAATTTCTAAATGATGATAACGGTAGCCGTAAAAAAGTGGGCGACTTTATTAAAGAAGAGTTAGAGAAAAATTTACCTGGTATTAAAGTGAATTTGAAACAACAACCATATAAGCAAAAGTTAGAGTTAGAAAAGAAATTTGAATATGAATTCTCATTATCAGCATGGAGTCCGGACTATCCAGATCCAATGACTTATATTGATATGTTTGTTACTGGAAGTTCATTTAATGAAATGGATTATTCTAACCCGAAGTATGATGATTTAGTAGCGAAATCAAAAGGAGAGCTATTAAAAGATGATAAAGCACGCTGGAATGCCCTTGCAGAAGCTGAAAAAATCTTAATTGGTCAAGATGCTGCCATTTCTCCTACGTACCAACAAAGTACGGCTTACTTAGAGAAACCATACGTAAAAGGTATTGCGAATCATACGTTTGGTGGGGACTTCAGTTATAAATGGGCATATATTACAAAGAAATAGTATAATAAAAGATGAGTGAATTTTCGCTCATCTTTTATTTGTATAGGAGGAATTAGAGTTGTTAAAAGGAGTCAATCATCTTTGTTTTTCAGTGTCTAATTTAGAAAATTCTATTACATTTTACGAAAAAGTGCTAGAAGGAGAATTATTAGTTAAAGGGAGAAAACTTGCATATTTTCATATATGTGGGGTATGGATAGCACTTAATGAAGAAACACATATTCCGAGAAATGAGATTCATCAATCTTATACACATATTGCGTTTTCAGTTGAACAGAAAGACTTTGAACGTCTACTGCAGAGATTAGAAGAAAACGATGTTCATATTTTACAAGGAAGAGAACGAGATGTAAGGGATTGTGAGTCTATATATTTTGTTGATCCAGATGGCCACAAGTTTGAGTTTCATTCAGGGACATTGCAAGACCGACTTAATTATTATAGGGAAGATAAACCTCATATGACATTTTACTAAGGGGGGAAGAAGTTGCATGCGCTAGTAATTGGTGGAACAGGAATGCTAAAGAGAGTTTCTATGTGGCTTTGTGAGCAAGGATTTCATGTTTCTATTATTGGACGAGATGAAGTGAAATTAGAAAATGTTAAGCGAGAGAGTGCTATGCCAGAAAATATCACATGTCTTCCATTAGATTATAATAATGACGACGATGTAAAGCTAGCTATTAAAAGCACAATTGAGCGGAATGGCCCCATAACATTAGTTGTCGCATGGGTACACGCAAGAGCGAAGGATACGTTGTCATTCATTTGTGGAGAAGTGGATTTGTCGTCTGAAACATACAACGTTTTTCATATTTTAGGTAGTAAAGCGTCGCGTATACCCGCACAAAAAATAGGTGGTACGCGATGTAGCTACCATAGAATAATATTAGGTTTTATATTAGAAGATACATACGGGAGATGGCTTACCCATGAAGAAATATCGGATGGGGTAATAAAAGGAATTGAGAATAAATGTGATGAATGGATTGTAGGACGAGTAGAACCGTGGGAATTGCGGCCAACATGGTAAGGGGGAATGTGAAATGAAAACAACTGTATATGTAACAAGGCACGGTGAGACGGAATGGAATGTATCGAAACGAATGCAAGGCCGGAAAAATTCTGCTTTAACTGAAAATGGTATGTTACAAGCAAAGCAATTAGGAGACCGAATGAAAGATTTATCTATCCATGCGATCTATAGTAGTCCGAGTGAAAGAACCCTTCATACTGCAGAGTTAATAAAGGGCGATCGTGATATACCGATAATAGCGGATGAGCATTTCTATGAAATTAACATGGGTATATGGGAAGGACAGACAATCGCTGATATAGAAAGGGAATACCCAGATGAAATACAATTGTTTTGGTATGAGCCACATCTTTTTCAGTCAACATCAGGAGAAAATTTTGAGTCTGTTTATAAAAGGGTAATTGAGGGGATACAGCTTCTTTTAGAAAAGCATAAAGGAGAAAGTATATTAATTGTTTCCCATGCGGCAGCGGCAAAACTACTTGTAGGACATTTTGCGGGTATTGAAATAGAAAATGTGTGGGATGATCCATTTATGCATAGTGCTAGTCTAAGTATAATAGAATTTGAAGAAGGGAAAGGTGAAGTGAAGCAATTTGCAGATATAAGTCACTTTCAATAAACGTAAAAAAGGCCGCAAAACGGCCTTTTTTTGTAGGCATAAAAACTAGCAATTACGTTTTTTATACCAGAAGTGATCGAATTTCTTGTTTTTGCAAGATGGGAATTTATGTCCGCCTTTGCAATCATTCCATTTGTGTCCATCATCGTGACAGTCTTTACCATGATCCCATGAATCATCACAAGAGCCACCGTGTCCGTGAGGGAAGAATTCGCATTTTTTACAGTAACATCGTTTTGTCCAGTAAAATTTCTTTTCAAAGCGCACACATTTTGTAACGAACGTACAATGCTTTCTGCGAGTACGTTTTGTTACTAAAACGCATTCTTTTCTACGTGTTACTTTCGTAACGAACGTCCATTTTTGAACGCGAACACGAGTACATTTCGTAACAAAAGTCCATTTTTTGACATGAGTACATTTTGTAACGAACGTACAATGTTTTACGCGAGTACATCTTGTTCTTGGACATTTACAATCATCGCTACACTCAATTTTTGAAGAGCAATCTTCATCACATTCAAACGTACTTGGATCTTGGTGTAAGAAATCCTCCATCCCAGCACTTTTGATTTCTTCAACCGCTTTTCTAATATCACGTTTCATAGAAATCCTCCTTATCATGTATTAAGTTGAAAAGGTATTCTTTTTCCTTAACATGATATGAGATATGACGTCTTTCTGAACAGGACAAGAGTGTAATTTTATATAAATAGATGATAGCGGATGTATGGACAAGGCAAGGTGCATACATTGAATGAAGAGAACTGAGAAGGGATGAGAAAATATGCTACCTTCATATGATTTTTTTATTCATCCAATGTACTTAGTGGAATTAAAAAAAGATATTTGGTCAGATAGTCCAGTGCCAGCAAAATTAACTTATGGAAAAAAGAAGTATGATATTGATATCGTATACCGGGGGGCTCATATTCGTGAGTTTGAGAAAAAGTCTTATCATGTTATGTTTTATAAACCGAAAAAATTTCAAGGTGCGAAAGAAATTCATTTAAATTCTGAGTTTATGGATCCGTCTCTCATACGAAACAAATTATCTTTAGACTTTTTTCATGATATTGGTGTACTTTCACCAAAATCACAACATGTATTTATAAAAATTAATGGTCAAATTCAAGGTGTATATTTACAGTTAGAATCAGTTGATGAAAACTTTTTGAAAAATAGAGGATTACCAAGTGGTTCTATTTATTATGCAATAGATGATGATGCGAATTTTTCTTTAATGAGTGAGAGAGATAAAGATGTTAAGACCGAGCTCTTTGCGGGTTATGAATTTAAATATTCGAATGAAAATAGTGAAGAACAACTGAGTGAATTTGTATTTCAAGCGAATGCTTTGTCGAGGGAAGTTTATGAAAAAGAAATTGGGAAGTTTCTACATGTTGATAAATATTTAAGGTGGTTAGCTGGCGTTATTTTCACACAAAACTTTGATGGTTTCGTTCATAACTATGCACTATATCATAACGATGAAACAAATTTATTTGAAGTGATACCGTGGGATTATGATGCAACTTGGGGGCGAGATGTACAAGGGAGACCACTTAATCATGAGTATATTCGCATTCAAGGCTATAACACGTTAAGTGCAAGATTGTTAGATATACCTGTATTTAGAAAGCAATACCGAAGTATTTTGGAAGAAATACTAGAAGAACAATTTACCGTTTCGTTTATGATGCCGAAAGTTGAAAGTTTGTGTGAATCGATTCGTCCATATTTACTACAAGATCCATATATGAAAGAAAAATTAGAAACATTTGATCAAGAAGCTAATATGATCGATGAATATATAAATAAAAGAAGAAAGTATATACAAGACCACTTACATGAATTGGATTAATTTTGAAAGAGATTGGAACATTATCAATCTCTTTTTTTGTATAATAAAGATGTATCAACAAAACTGACTTACTATTCACTTAAAAGAGTATGGGGGATGTGGAAACATGACGGTAAAATGGATTGATTGGGTAAAACAAATACAAGCTATAGCCCAAGCGGGTTTAACGTATTCTAAAGATGTGTATGATATAGAGCGTTTCCAACAATTACGGGATATTTCCATTTCGATGATGTCACATTACACAAAGACAGATTGGGAAATAGTAGAGAAATTATTTGCAAGTGAGACAGGCTATCGAACACCAAAAGTTGATATAAGAGCAGTCGTTTTTCAAAATGAAAAGTTATTATTTGTGAAAGAAAAAAGTGATGGGAAATGGGCATTGCCAGGTGGATGGGCCGATATCGGTTATACGCCAACAGAAGTAGCAGCAAAAGAAGTTTTAGAGGAGACGGGTTATGAAGTAGACGATTTTAAGCTACTTGCTATATTTGATAAAGAAAAACATCAACCATCGCCTTCAGCAACACACGTATATAAAATTTTTATTAGCTGTAAGATTATTGGTGGCGAAAAGAAAACTAGTATTGAAACAGAAGATGTGGAGTTTTTTGGTGAGAATGAATTGCCTAATTTATCGATTGCTAGAAATACAGAAGAGCAAATTAAAGAAATGTTTGCCTACATGAAAGAACCACAAAAAGAAACTTTAATAGATTAATAATGCTTACGCCGATAATATTGTTGAAATGAAGATATTGGCAGAATGCGACCTTTATGTAATAATGGGATGGTATGTGAAGAAAAAAGGAGATAGAAAATAAAATGTTAGCAAGCATAATAGATCAGTTATTGCAATTTTTTGCAAGCTTAGGTTACTTTGGAGTAGCGCTAGCTTTAATGATTGAAATTATCCCGAGTGAAATTGTACTTTCGTATGCGGGCTTTTTAGTTGCAGATGGTAAAATTAGCTTTGTCGGTGCAGTTATTGCTGGAACAATCGGTGGTACGTTAGCTCAAATCTTTTTATATTGGCTTGGGTACTATGGAGGACGTCCAGTTGTAGAGAAATATGGGAAATATCTACTTATTAATAAACACCATTTAGACATAGCGGAAGGTTGGTTTAAGCGTTACGGAGCAGGAGTAATCTTTTCTGCACGTTTTATCCCAGTCGTACGTCATGCAATCTCTATTCCAGCAGGATTAGCTAAAATGCCGTTAAAATTATTTACACTGTATACTGTAGTTGCGATTATTCCATGGTCAATACTATTTATATACTTAGGTGAAAAGCTTGGTGGAAATTGGAGACACATTAAAGAGTATGCATCTGATTACACACATTACATAATTATAGGAGCTGTTCTCTTTGTTGCTTTATACTTCGGTTTAAAGTATTTAAAAAAGAAAAAAGCAGCGCGTTAAAGTCAATGATTGTTCATTGGCTTTTTTTATTTGTTTCGGTTCTAAAAAAAAGGAGTTGTCCATAATGTGTAATAATAAAGCGTAGCGGAGGAATGTGATGAAAGGGTCACCGTTTATACGTGGAACGATATTTTTAACGATGGCAACGATGATATCTAAAATGTTAGGATTTATATATGTTATACCGTTTACAGCAATGGTCGGTACGAGTGGGTACGTTTTATACACGTATGCTTATCGCCCATATACGATTATGCTCAGCATTGCGACGATGGGACTACCACTTGCCGTTTCAAAAATGGTATCAAAATATGATCAACTGAATGATTATCATACGGTTAAGAGAGTACTTAAGAGTGGTATCTTTTTTATGTTAATAATGGGAGTCATCTCATGTTTTGCGCTATATATATTAGCTCCACATTTAGCTAAACTTGTAATCGATGGAAATGATCAAACTGGGAATAGCATAACAGCTGTCACTAATAATATTCAAATTGTAAGTTTTGCGTTAATACTTGTACCAGTAATGAGTTTATTAAGGGGCTTCTTTCAAGGATTTCAATCGATGGGGCCTTCTGCTTTAAGTGTAGTTGTCGAGCAATTTTTTCGGGTCTTAACCATATTAATAGGAAGTTTTGTCGTTTTATATATATTAAAAGCTTCTGTCTCGTTAGCTGTTGGTATTTCAACGTTCGGTGCTTTTATGGGAGCGATAGGTGGATTAACAGTTTTAAGTGCGTATTACATAAGGAGGAGAAAGCACTTAAAGAAAAAAGAGATGGCAAGTATACCGCAAACAACGAAATCTTTCTTCTCACTGTATAAGGAGCTCTTTACATATTCAATACCGTTTGTTGTAGTTGGTTTAGCAATTCCGTTGTATCAGACGATTGATACATTTACAATTAATAAACTACTTATACAAATAGGGTATATGCAAGGCGAAGCGGAGAAGATTAATGCAATAATTGGTCTTGTCCAGATGGTTGTACTTATCCCGGTTTCCGTTGCGACTGCTTTTAGTATGTCTCTCGTACCTGAGATGACAAAAGCCTATACAGCAGGGAATGTGAAGTTACTGTACAAACATTTTACGAGGACGAATGTATTAGTAGTAGGTATTACGGTACCAGCGGCGATTGGAATGATGTTGTTAGCCAAACCAGTATATACTCTTTTATTTGGTGCCGGAAATGATCCGGAGATGGGGAGAGTTATTTTACAGTATTATGCTCCTGCCTGTATACTATTTTCGCTTTTTACAGTAACAGCTGCGATGTTACAAGGAATTAATCAACAACAGAAAACGGTGCTAGGATTAGTAATTGGTATTATTGTGAAGATAGTTTTAAATATCGTATTGCTTCCGTATTTCGATTATGTAAGTTTTATTATTTCAACATACGCTGGTTATACGATTTCAGTTGGCTTTAACTTGTGGATGCTTTCTAAATATGTTATAAAGGCAACATAAGCTTTTTAAGGCAGAGAGCACTCTGTCTTTTTCTTTGTTTAGAATATTTTTCTTGTAAAAACGTTTTCAAAATAATTTTTCTATTGAAATTTAAACGTATGTTTCATATGCTGAGAATGGCGGTTCAAAAACTGTTATGTAAGAGAGGTAGATTCCTACATGTAAAAAGAATCGGGGTGATAGTATGTTAAATATTTATTTAACAGACCGAAACGGAAAACTACAAGAGGTTGAGGAAATGCAAAAGGGTTGCTGGATTAATGTACTTCATCCAACGGAAGAAGAAATTCAATATCTAGTACAAACTTTAAATGTAGACTTAGATTTCATTAAAGACCCTTTAGATGATGAAGAACGCTCTCGTATTGAAAAGGAAGACAATAATACTTTAATAATTGTGGATATTCCAACAGTTAGACATGACGAAGAAGGAAATTCGATTTATGACACGATTCCAATAGGTATGATTGTAATGCCAGATTGCTTTGTGACAATTTGTTTAGAAGAAAACCCAATTTTTGAACGTTTTATTAATCAACGTATTAAAGAATTTTATACGTTTAAAAAGACACGCTTTGCACTTCAGCTCTTATATACGATTTCTACTTATTATTTAAGATACTTAAAGCAAATTAACAGAAAAACAATCGATTTAGAGCACCAATTAAATAAGTCGATGAAAAATAAAGAGATTTTCACATTGCTAGGCCTTGAAAAAAGTTTAGTTTACTTTACAACATCATTAAAGGCGAATAAAATTGTAATTCAAAAATTAATGCGTAACAGTACATTTTTAAAAATGTATGAAGACGATCAAGATTTATTAGAAGATGTATTAATTGAAAATAAACAGGCTATTGAAATGGCGGAAATATATAGTCACATTTTAAGTGGAATGATGAATACTTTTAGCTCCGTTATATCAAATAATTTAAATAGTGTTATGAAACTGTTAACGTCTATTACAATCATTTTATCGTTACCAACGATGGTTTCTAGTTTCTTTGGAATGAACGTAAAGGTTCCGTTTGAAGGGGAAGCACATGGTTTTGTAATTGTACTCATAATATGTGTAACACTATCTTTCACATTAGCATTTGTTTTTTGGAAGAAACGTTACTTTTAACGAGAAGAAAGCTGCTCTAGCATAGTTATGTAACTGCGCTAGAGCAGCTTTTTTGCTATGAAATCCAAAGTTTTGAATAGAATATAACTTATAAAATGTAATGTATATGAACGGACGGGATTCCGTATAAGTCTTGTCCAATTCATAAAATGGGGTTAAAATTACATATTGTTAATGAAAAGTTGGAGGAAATACATCATGGAATTGTTTCAATTACCGAAAGCATTCCTGCAAATGAATACAATCTTTATCTCCATATTGATCGAAGCACTTCCTTTTGTGCTCATTGGTGTATTTATTTCAGGATTCATTCAAATGTTTGTGACAGAGGATATGGTAGCAAAATGGATGCCGAAAAACCGTTTTCTGTCTGTTTTAATGGCTACTTTTTTAGGTATGATGTTTCCAGGTTGTGAATGTGGAATCGTTCCGATTGTAAGACGGTTAATCGGAAAAGGGGTTCCACCATATGCCGGGATTGCATTTATGTTAACTGGGCCAATTATTAATCCGGTCGTATTATTTGCAACATACGTTGCCTTTGGAAGTAGTATGCACATGGTATGGTATCGTTCTATTGTAGCGATTATCGTAGCAATTATCGTTGGAATTATATTATCATTTATGTTTAAAGAACATCAATTACGAGATGATCACTTCCCAGAAGTGAATCATAAGCGTCCATTACGTAAAAAAATGTGGGATGTATGTACGCATGCTGTTGAGGAATTTTTCTCGATGGGAAAATATTTAGTATTAGGTGCGTTAATTGCAGCGGCAGTTCAAACGTTCGTACAAACTTCAACACTTCTTGCTATAGGACAAGGGCCGTTCTCTTCACCAGCTGTTATGATGGGACTAGCTTACATTTTATCACTTTGTTCAGAAGCGGATGCATTTATTGCTTCGTCGTTCCAAAGTACATTTTCAACAGCATCACTTGTCGCGTTCCTCGTATATGGACCGATGGTGGATATTAAAAATATGTTTATGATGCTTGCGACATTTAAAACGAAATTTGTAATTGTCGTTACAGTTACAGTTACACTAGTTGTTTATGCAAGCTCACTACTCATTTATGCGATGGGGTGGTAGGTTATGTTTCGAGCATATATATTATTAGGTTTTACAATCTTAATTGCGCAGCTTCATATTTCAGGTAATATTACGAAGTATATCAATATGAAGTATGCCTATTTATCAAAAACAGCAGCTATTATTTTAGGATTCTTAACGATTGTTCAAATTATTATCGTTTTCCAAAAAGAACATCAAAAAGAAAAAGAAAAAGAACAGCACAATTGTGGTTGCGATCATAGCCATTGTGGGCATGATCATTCAAAAGATGAGAATACATGGTGGAAAAAAGCATTTTCGTACACATTGTTTTGTTTTCCGATAGTCTCAGGATTGTTTTTCCCGATTGCAACGTTAGATTCAGATATTGTTAAGGCGAAAGGATTTCACTTTCCTGTTGCACAAGCAGAAAGTACAGATCCATTTATGACAAGGCAATTTCTAAGACCTGATACGAGTATTTATTACGGAAAAGAAGGATACCGTGGTGTAATGGAAAAAGGGAAGAAAGAGTTTGTAACGAAAGATAGTGTAACTTTAAGTGATGAAAATTTCCTAAAGGGAATGGAAACAATTTATAATTATCCAGGCGAGTTTACTGGGAAAAAATTATCTTTTAAAGGGTTTGTTTTCAAAGATGATTCTTCTAAAAAAGAACAATATTTCTTATTCCGTTTCGGTATTATACATTGTGTAGCGGATTCTGGTGTATATGGTATGTTAGTGAAAAAGCCAGAAGGTGTAGAATGGAAAAATGATGATTGGATTCAAATAGAAGGAGAAATTTCTACTGAATTTTATCAACCGTTCCATGCGAATATCCCTGTATTAGAAGTAACGAAATGGAATAAAGTTGAACAGCCAAAAGAACAATATGTATTTAGAGGAGCCGATTGATAACATCGGTTCTTTTTTGTGGACTAAGAGTTCTGAATGTTGTTAATATTAAACGTGTAGTGATAGTAAGCTCATACCGTTCTAGTGTTAATGGGAAATGGAACTCTTACCAAACTTCTTTGCTCCAGCCGAATTTTGTGGTGGGAGTCTTAATGTCTGCAAATAGCGGGTTAAATAATCAAAGAGGTGATAACAATGACTGAAGTAAAAGGGAAAACAGCTAATGAGTCTAGAGTGTTTAAAACGAGCCGAGTATTTCCAACAGATTTAAACGATCACAATACGCTATTTGGTGGGAAGATATTAGCCGAGATGGATATGGTTGCTTCTATTTCAGCAACGAGGCACGCAAGAAAAGAATGTGTCACAGCATCTATGGATTGGGTAGATTTCTTACATCCTGTTCGCTCTTCAGATTGTGTTAGTTATGAATCCTTTGTAATTTGGACGGGTAGAACTTCGATGGAAGTATTTGTGAAGGTAGTAGCAGAAGATTTAATTTCAGGTGAGAAGCGTATAGCAGCAACGTCATTTGTTACTTTTGTTGCGCTTAGTAAGGAAAATAATCCAGTTCCAGTGCCGCGAGTAATCCCTGAAACAGAAGAAGAGAAAGAATTACATCGCATTGCTGTGTTACGTGCAGAACAACGCCATATACGTAAGGAAGAGAGTAAGAAAGTAGCTACATTACTAACTTTTTGAGTTGAATATGTATTCCTTAAAGGTACAATAACAAACGGAAATGTTTTTCATATGAAAAGCGGACACCTAAAAATAGGTGTCCGCTTTTATAGTTTTTTCATCCACATATCATATGACGATAGCTACTTAGCAGAAGCAAGCAGCACCGACGATGATTAAGAGGATAAATAATACGACTAATAGCGCGAATCCATTACCATGTGCGAAGCCCATTGTTATTTCCTCCTTTTATTTTAAGATACAACATACAATATGCAAATGAGCTATCGCTTGATATGGACATATATCATGTAATGATATATTTTCTTGAATGATAATGTATAAAAAAAGGGAAGATATAGAAATAACAGTAAGTGGAGAAAGGAAAATATCCATGAAGCACTTTTTCGTTGTGATCCTTTTTTTTATAGGTGTATTCATATGGATGAACATCGATGTGGAAATGGGGAAAAAAATGGCTAGTGAATATGAATTAGGCCAAGTTCGATTAGGTGAATTTCAACTTTATACGAACGGTGAAGAGTTATATAAGAAATTATTTGAGGATATACATAATGCAGAAAAGTACATATATGTCCATTTTTACATTGTAGGTAAAGATGAAATAAGCCAAGAGTTTTTGCAGTTACTCGAGAAAAAGGCATCGAGTGGAGTAGAAGTGAAATTGTCAGTCGATCGAATAGGTGGATATAAGCTGAAGAAAAAGATAATTCGCCAACTAAAAAGCAATGGTGTCCAGTTTACGTTTAGTAAAAAGCTCAAAATACAACGTATATTCTATTCGTTGCATCAACGGAACCATAGACGCATTGTTACGATAGATGGAAAAATATCATATATCGGCGGCTTTAACATTGGAAAGGAATACCTTGGACAAGATCCGAAATTTGGCCCGTGGCGTGATTATCATGTGCGAGTCGACGGGAATGGTGCCACGGATATGGAAAGAAAATTTGCTGCTGACTGGAAAGAAGATACGGGAGAAAAAATGCCTGTACATAAAAGTCTACCTGCAATTGGGCATGTAAAATATCAATATTTATTTTCAAATGGAAAAGGGTTATGGGAAAGATATGGAGCGCTTTTAAAGCAGGCTAAAAAGTCTTTAATTATTGCTACGCCATATTTTGTACCAAGTAAAGAAATGATGAAAGAGTTAAAAGGTGCATTAAACCGAGGTGTCAATGTGAAAATTCTCGTACCATTTAAAAGCGACGCAGTATTGTTAAAACAAGCTGCCTATCCGTATTTGAGAGAGATGAACCATGCAGGAGCGGAGATCTATCAATATCGGAATGGTTTTTTTCACGGGAAAGTAACAATCATTGATGGAGAAATTGTTGATATAGGTACAGCGAATTTTGATAATAGAAGTTTTTATTTAAATTGTGAATCTAACTGTATCATATATGATACAACAGTTGTTGCTGACGTATGGAACCGATTAAAAGAAGACTTTCATAAATCAAAAAGATTTTCAGAAGAAGACTTTGAGAAAATTAGTAAGTGGGATTGGTTTTTAGCAAGAATAGCAAATGTTATAGCATCATATTTATAACATATAGACAAAAGAGAAGGGAGGCATTTTCATGGATTGTATGAAAGAATTAATGAGGTATAGTTATGTGCTTATTTATAAGGTTGGGGAGTATACAGGAGAGGTAAGAGACGAAGAATTAAAAGAGCTATTACAGCATCATTTACCATATATGTTGCAAGCGTATAATGAACAAGTGAATTTTCAAGAAGGAGAGAATGTACAGCATATAACTTGTGAACCAATTTCATCTCATTTTCATGAAATGGAAAAGGAAACTGATAGTAAATATACAGGGGATATCCATATTGCAACTTGTTATATTTCGCATTTAAAACGGTTAGCACTAAAGTTCGCTCAAGTGGCAGTTGAAGTTGCGAATCCAGAATTCCGCTCGTTTTTAGAAAATTGCTTCCTGAAAATGAATCGTTATGCCTATAGTGTATGGCAATATGTTGTGAAGAAAGAGTATAAGATTAAACATGTATATGAAAATGAGAAGTTTGCATAAGAAACTAAGGCGGAAAGATAAGCGCCTTAGTTTTTTACTTTTCATGGAGAAAAAAGACTAGGTGTACATATCTATTATTAGAAAATTTACAAATATTTACCGTTTATTTACTGTTTTTCAATCTTTCCTTTAAAAATAGAGAGTAATATGGGGGTTGTACATATTCTATCTAAAGGAGGAAACGCAAATGAACAAATGGGTTAAATCATTAACTGCTATGGCACTTGCAAGTTCTTTATTAATGGTAGGTTGTAGTAAAGGTGAGGACAAGAAGAAAGAAGACGATACGACAACACAACAAGAGGACAAAAAGGATAAAGAAACAAGTGGAACTGAGAAGTCTACAGATTCTAAAGAAAAGAAATAAAATAATAATAGAGCTTCCTCTTATATATGAGGAAGCTTTTTTGTTGAAAATTGATTAAAATTATTGAAAAATAGAGAAAGAACGAAAGAGGGGGAAAACAAATGAAAGTATGTATATTGGGAGCAACTGGGCGAGTAGGTTCAAACATAATAAAATTAGCATTAAAGGACACAGCTGAAGTGACTGCATTAGCGCGTGATTTAAATAGAATAGAAATAAATCATGAAAGGTTACGAGTTATAGAAGGGAATGTATGGAATGAAAATGATATAAAGAAAGCGATAGAAGGAAGCGATATAGTAATTAGTGCACTTGGAACGGATCAAAATGGGACGTTGGCGAAGAGTATGCCACAAATTATTAAACAAATGGAAGAAGAAGGAGTTCATAAAATCATTACAATAGGAACATCTGGTATTTTACAAGCAAGAACAAATCTAAATTTATATCGTTTTCAATCAGCTGAATCAAAAAGGAAAATGACAACAGCAGCAGAAGATCATTTAGCTGCATATAAGATACTTAGTAGTAGTAATTTATGTTGGACGGTCGTTTGTCCGACGCATTTAATAGACGGTGATGTGACAGGAGTGTATCGAACTGAAAAAGATGTATTACCAGAAGGGGGAGCGAAAATAACAGTTGGTGATACAGCGCAATTTACGTGGAATCTGTGTAGTGAAAACAAATATGAGAATAGTCGAGTAGGTATTTCATATTAAAAAAACCATCCTGAAATTGGGATGGTTAAAAGATGATATAACATACAAATATGAGAATCATAATGATTTGGAGAATGGCTTTCGCTACTGTACTGCTTAAAAAACCAACTACAGTAGCAACTCCTACTAGAAAGGCGTCTTTTGGCGCTTTTTTATGCATGAGTTCTGTAATAAATACCGATAAGAACGGTATGATAATTAAACCGAATGGTGGGAAGAAGAAAGATCCGACAATGATAGAAATCATACCGACACGTTCTCCCCATTTAGAACTCCCGTATTTCTTTAAGAAATATCCATTTGCAATAAAATCAGCAACGAAAATAAATAGTGTGAAAATGACTTGAATAATCCAAAAGGAAGTTGTTAGTTCTCCGCCATTTATACCAAAATGGTAAATTAAATATCCAGCCCAGACAGCAAGGATTCCTGGAATGATAGGATAAATAAAGGCGAGAAATGAAACAATGAAACAGGCAATGATACAGATTGTTAATAATACTGTCACTTTATAACTCCTTCTTAGTGTCTAATTTATGTACCGCAATTTTTTTTACTTGATGTCCATCAAGTTCTAGTGCTTTAAATTGAAAACCGGCAAATTCAATGGAATAACCAGTTTCAATATTTAAGTCAACTGCTTGAGAGAGGAGCCAGCCTCCAATTGTATCTAAATCGCTATCATCAATATGTAGGCCAAACATATCATTTACTTCAGAAATGAGCACCTTCCCATCTAAAACAGTAAGCTTTGGCGTACGCTTTTCAACCATAGGCGATTCATCCGCATCAAACTCATCTTGAATTTCTCCAATAATCTCTTCAAGAATATCTTCCATTGTTAAAAGTCCAGCAGTACCACCATATTCATCCATAACGATTGCCATCTGAACGCGATTCTTTTGTAGATGTACTAATGTTTTGCGAATTGGAACAGTTTCAAATACAGTTAGTACGGGATGTATGTAAGATTCAAGTGGTTTATGAATGCCTTTCGTTTGATCGTGAAATATTTCTTTCGTATTGATCATACCGATAATATCATCTTTATCTTTTTCGATGATTGGATAGCGTGTATACTTTTCAGTTGCGACGATATCCATATTTTCTTCTAACGTATTTTCAGTAGATAAGCAAATCATTTCTGTACGAGGGACCATAATTTCTTTCGCGACCCGGTCGTCAAATTCAAAAATATTATTTACATATTTATATTCGGTTTGGTTTATTTCGCCGCTTTTGAAGCTTTCACCTAAAATAAGTCGTAGTTCCTCTTCAGAATGGGCAAGTTCATTTTCTTTCGCAGGCTCTAAGCCGAGTAGTTTTGTGAAAAAGATTGCCGTACTATTAAGTAGCCAAATGAATGGATACATAATTTTATCAAATAAAATAAGTGGTCGTGCAAACTTAAGTGTGATTGCTTCTGCTTTTTGAATGGCGAAAGACTTTGGAACTAATTCACCTAATACAACATGGAAAAATGTAATAAAACTAAAAGCAATAATAAAGGATAAAGTATTCGCCATTGTTCCAGTAATATTAATCTTTTCAAAGAGCGGTCGTAGTAAATGTTCCACAGTCGGTTCACCAAGCCAACCAAGCCCTAAAGAAGTAATCGTAATCCCGAGCTGACAAGCTGATAAATAAACATCTAAATTAGATAGGACACTTCTTGCAGCTAAAGCTTGTTTATTGCCTTCATTTGCAAGTTGGTCAATTCGACTTTTTCGTACTTTTACAACAGCGAATTCTGATGCAACGAAAAAGCCGGAAATAAGGATGAGTACAAAGATGAGAAAAATATTTAATATGTCCAAGTGTGTTCTCTATTCCGTAGTTTGGAATAAAGATGTCACCTCCTGCGATTATGTTATACTTTTATAATAAATCCAAACGAAAAGAATAGTCAAAGAAAAAGGGTAAATATTGGTACGTTTCTGCAATAGTTTTTGAATTTGCTGTTATTTTGTCCGCTATACAAAAGGAATAACCCCCTACTTTCAGATTATAGAGGGTTATTTCAAATTAAGGTTTTGGAATACTTCTCGTTAAAGCGTATGATTGTTGTTTAACGTGATTTGTCGTCCATAGTGTTTGAAGGAAAGAGAGTATGCAATACGGGATATACAAAAGTAATAAGCTAATTGTAACAATAACAGGTGCATTTCCGCCGAACTGAACGATAAATTGCAATAGTCCGCTTGCATGAAAAACGCATTCCATAATAACGAATGAAAGAATAATGGAACCTAAAATAGATTTATGATTCGAAGTAAGTGCTAAAAACAATGTATCTACAAGGAAAGAAGATTGTTTTATTTCATATTCATTTGTGTTACTTAAGAAAGGAATCCATTTTTTTATTGCTTGTATAACGATAATCATGGAAGTACTACAAACGATGATAAAAGATGAGTAGTAAGGAAGCTTTATCAAGTTTGCGATGTATAGGAGTAGTAATAAGACTGAACATTGTAATACCACAGTACAAAAAGAGTACGGTATCCATTTTAATAAAGAAGTGAACTTCTTAACCGATTGAGGTGCTTTAAAATATATATGGCCGATCCCTAAGCTGATAAAGAATCCGATCGCGAGAGTAAAGGTAAAACGAACAATCGATAAAAAATATATTTCCCATATGTAAGGGAATAACGGTGTTGAATGATTAGAAGTATGAACCATTTGATTTGCTGAGAAAAAGATAGATTCGTGCATCCAATCAATCTTTGGAATTGTCATAGAAGAAAGCTGTGCGAAGTTATGAAAAATGCTTATAAAGCCAGTTAAGTATGAGTATTTATGTGTAATGAATAATGCAGGAATAGGACTAATGATAAATATAATGAGAACACCAACTATAAATTTACATATATGTGAGCGCAATAAAGACATGTAATCACCTACTCTTAGAATATTCAGAAAATTCTTATTCTTATTTTAGCTTTTTTCGGCGTAAGTTACAATATATTTTCTTAAAGAAGTTTAGAGAGAATGTTTGATATAGTAGCGGGACATAGGTAAATGAAACGTGAATAAATTATGACAATAAAATGAATAATTTTCAGAAAAATAAAATAAATCGTTTATTTTTTTCTGAAAATATAATATAGTTATGGCACAGAAAGTATTTTAACATAAGGAGGCTGTTTATGAGGATTAAAGGGAATTATGTGCCGAAAAGGGAAGTTTTATTTTGCTCATGTTCAATTACAATAGGAGAAGCGCTAGAGCATTTAAATAAAACTGGATATCGTTGTGTACCAGTTTTAGATGAAAAAAACGAGAAATATTTAGGGAATATATATAAAGTAGATATTTTAGAATATAAAGGTTCGCTGGAAGAGAGTGTATTACAATTATTAAACGATAAAGAAGGATATGTCAGAGAAGATTCTTCGTTCTTTAAAGTATTTTTTACAATAAAAAAATTACCTTATTTATCAGTAGTTGATGAAAAAGGAGTCTTTCTTGGAATTTTAACGCATAAAAAAGTTTTTGAGTTATTAGAAGATGCTTGGGGCGTTCATTCTAGTAAATATTCTGTCATGATTGGGACGCAAGATTATAATGGGGCAATTCAAAAATTATCGACAGTATTAAAAAAATATACAGGTATCCAAAGTTTAATGACTTTTGATAATGATGCCTTATTAGTTCGTAGAATTATGTTTACATTAGGAGAAGAGTTTAACGACGGTGAATTAGAGACGTTATTGAAAGATTTAGAAGATCATGGATTTAGAGTTGTGTATGTGGAAGAGATGAAAAATCCACGTGAAGTTGAAACAATAGAATAACATACAAAAGCCGTCTAATTATGTTGGATGGCTTTTGCTATGTTACGAGTATAAAATTATTTGAAAATAACGATAGGATAAAAGTTGAGATTGTAACAATATTTGTGTGAAAGAATAAAAAATGTAGATAATTTTGATTTTCGAAAAAATCAATTTGAAAATATGTTTTTATTTTTCAACTAAATATGTTACTATATGTGTGATAAAAACAAAGAGGTCTGACAACTATACTCCACGCAATACCACTCTAATGGATTGAAAATTCAAAAAAAACAAAAATTAATAGTTAGAGTAAGAATAAGGGGAATGGAGAAATTATGGAGAAAGACACTGCTTTGTAAGGGGCATATTTTATCATCTTGAGCAGAGAGGAGGATGCATAGCATATTGTGAAAATAGAGAAAAACAATGAAAAAGTGCTATGCAAATGAAAAGTATGAAGGGACGTTTAGGGCCAGGTGATACGGTAGCAATTGGTTTAATGTTATTTGCACTATTTTTAGGAGCAGGAAATTTAATTTTCCCACCAGTTTTAGGGCAACAAGCTGGAGAGAATGTTTGGATTGCTACAATTGGATTCCTAGTAACGGGAGTCGGATTACCCCTATTAGCTGTAACAGCTGTCGCGTTTGTAGAGGGGGACTTGAAAGCGCTATCTTCTAGAGTTCACCCTGTATTTGCGTTTATTTTCCCATTGATTAGTTATTTAGCGATTGGACCATTTTTCGCGATTCCGCGTACGGGAGCCGTTTCATTTGAAATGGGTATGAAGCCGTTTTTATCAGAGGCAATGGTTTCAGAATGGTATATGCTATTTCTATTCACAATAGTTTTCTTCGGAATAACGTGGTATTTATCATTAAATCCATCTAAATTAGTGGATTGGTTCGGGAAATTTCTTACACCATTGTTAGTGTTGATTGTTGCTGTTATTGTCGGAAAGGCAATTATTGATCCGATTGGAGAACCAGCTGCACCGCTAGCGGCATACAAAGAAAATGCTTTCTTTGGTGGATTTATTCAAGGATATTTAACGATGGATGCAATTAGTGCGCTTGTATTTGGAATTGTCGTTGTACAAGTTATCCGCTCTAAAGGGATAAAAGAGAGTAGTGAAGTTGCAAAAATAACAGTAGTATCAGGTATTATTGCTGTACTTGGTTTAACGTTAATCTATTTATCACTTGCTTATCTTGGTTCAACAAGTACATCACTTGGTGTATCAGAGAATGGTGGACTTATTTTAACGAATGTTGTAAACGAGTTATATGGAACAAGTGGTAAAATTTTATTAGGACTTGTTATTATACTTGCTTGTTTAACAACTTCTGTTGGATTAACATCAGCTTGTGCTGGCTTCTTTACAAACATATTCCCAAAACTTTCGCATAAAACGATTGTAACGATGGTATGTATGTTTAGTTTAATTGTATCTAACCTAGGTTTAACACAATTAATTGCAGTCACTTTACCAGTGTTAATGATCATTTATCCAGTTGCAATCGTATTAATCGTACTTTCTTACTTCCATAAATGGATAGGGAAGCGTAATACCATTTATATTGGAGCTATTTTAGGTGCATTGTTAATTAGTTTCTTTAACGGTTTAGAAAGTGCGAACATTCAAATTGACGCGATTTCTAACGTATTACAAATGCTACCATTATATAAAGAAGGAATAGGATGGCTAATCCCATCATGTATTGGCGGGATTCTCGGTTTCTTCTTCTATAAATCAAATGAATCAAGTGAATTACAAAAGAAAGGTGCTTAGGCGCCTTTCTTTTTTTAAAAGGGAATTTTTGTGTTTTGTCTAAGTAATAATTGGGAGGAATGATAAAATGGCTAATTTTGAAGATTTTTTAGCTTTGGATTTACGAATTGGAACTGTAACACATGCAGAGGAATTTAAAGAAGCGAGAGTTCCAGCAATTAAACTTGAAATTGATTTTGGAGAGCTTGGAATTAAGCAGTCAAGTGCTCAAATTACGAAGAGATATAATCCAGAAGATTTAATCGGTCAGCAAATCGTTGCGATTGTAAACTTTCCACCGAAGCGCGTGGCTGGATTTAAATCAGAAGTACTTGTTTTAGGCGGAGTACCTGAAGCTGGTGATGTCGTATTACTTCAGCCTAATATGGAATTACCAAATGGAACGAAAATTAGTTAGTGTAAAGGCGGGGGAATATGGATATTGGACGAGAATATTTACAATGTGCGATTTCGAATTTTAAAGCAACAAAGAAGCAAGGTGAACGGGTGCTTTCTCAATTATCATATGAACAAATCGAATGGTCTTCTCATGAAGCAACAAATAGTATAGCGGTTATTATAAAGCATCTGCAAGGTAATATGCGTTCTAGATGGACGGACTTTTTAACGTCTGATGGTGAAAAAATAGATCGTAACCGAGATGCTGAATTTGAAGATGGTTATCATTCTAAGGAAGAGGTTCTCGCAGCATGGAATGAAGGATGGGAATATGTTTTGAAAACGATGCATGTGCTAACGCCGGAAGATTTATTACAGACGGTATATATTCGCGGTGAAGCACATACTGTTATGCAAGCAATTGAAAGACAAATTTCACATTATGCTTTGCATATAGGACAAATTATTTACATTGGTAAAATGTTAAAAGAAAACGAGTGGGAATGTTTAAGTATTCCTAGAGGGCAGTCTGCACGTTATGTAGAGAAAAAACGTTCAACATAATAGTAGGAAAGAAGCCGGTATAAAATGGGAAATAAGAAAATCACCCAAATAATAGATGGTTCTGTAATCATAAGCATGCTGCCAAAAATAAGTCCATATATAATAAGAAAGAAATTAAAAAGTGTATTCACAGGGATAAACCGTGAGATAAACACTTGCTGTCGTTTAAAACAATCCCCGTGAAATAAGTATAAGCGGAAGTACGATGTGGCAGTAATAAGATCTTTCTTTCGCGCAATTCTTTTTTTGCATGTATGGCAAATGAATGGTGGTTGCATTTCATTACGCTCCATTTTTTATTTTCGTCATAATGTAAGACAAGATTAAGTGCAAGGTGTATATTCCTATATACGCTCCTGATATAAGAAAAAATGGATTTAGTAAAATTCCATGAATGCTTGTCATAAAAACTAAATCTTGTATTAAAACGTCATATATATTAATAGAAATAATTGTACCGAGTACATAAAGTGCTAAGTACGCTGAAATATGTAACGCAACACGGATTGTAGGATGCTTAGTAAGCCAATAAAAAATAAATGATAGTACAATGGGTAATGCTCCTATTAGTAGCTTCAATTCATTTCACCTCATTAACAATATAGCCGGAATTTAGACGGTCTATTCTCTAGAGCTTGTACATAACTTGAAATAGAGAGGGTGATAGTATGAATCGAGGCTTTTTTTATGTGAAGTTCACAAGTGTACGTAAGTTAGTTTTATTTATTATTACTACAGTACTAGCGACTTTTTTTCTTATTAGTATGATGGTAACCTCTATGAAAGAGACAAAGTCAACGTATTTATATAATTGGTTAAATGAGTTATCGATGAATGGTTACATGTACGTTCTTGGGAAAGAGAATCATTATTTTACACAGGAGTATCGAAATTTAAATCAAGATTTTTCAATTTCTTCGTTTCTCTTTTCTATGGCTACGAATATTCGTTTTAATGATGTACGCAGTTTTGTCGGAAAAGAGCTACCTGGTTTTGGAAAGTACGATACAGAAATTGTTATTGCGGGTGAAGGGACAAATTATTCTAACTTACCGATAGAGTCGAGCGTTCCGCTTGAAGAAGTAGTAAAAGAACGGACTGGTGAAGGTGGACAGGCTCAAAAGCCAGATACGAACAAAGAGAAAAAGCAACCGGCTCAAACGACAGGAAAAAGACAAGTTGCGCTTATTTATCATTCGCATAGTTGGGAATCTTATTTGCCGTTACTAAATTTAGCAAATGATCCAAATCCGAATAAAGCAACAAGTTCCGTCACTAATATTTCAATAGTGGGCGATCGATTTCGTGAACAATTAGAAAGTGAAGGGATAGGAGCTACTAACGACAAGACTGATGTCGGTCAAAAGTTGATTAGTAAAGGGTTAAATAGTAATAGTTCTTACAAAGTGTCACGGGAAATTGTACAAGAAGCAATGACAGGCAATAAAGAACTGCAGTACTTCTTTGACTTGCATCGTGATAGTGCTCGGAAAAATGTCACGACAAAAGCAATTGGAGATAAATCATATGCAAAGCTTGCTTTCGTAATAGGGAAAGGCAATAAAAATTATGAAAAGAACTTACAATTAGCAACAGCTCTTCATGAGGAAATTAATAAGAAATATCCAGGAGTGAGTCGTGGTGTCATTCAAAAAGGATTCCAAACAGGAAATGGTGTCTACAATCAAGACTTATCAGGGCAAGCGATATTAATTGAAGTTGGTGGCGTAGATAATACAGAGGAAGAACTAAATCGATCAATTGATGTACTTGCTAAAGCGTTTGGTGAATATTTCTGGCAGGCGGAAAAGGTGAATGGATAAAATGAAACATAAATTTGTGGGAGAGTCTGAAAAAACGTGAGTGTAAAGCTTGCGTTTTTTCTTTGTAATGATGAGATGTCACAGAATAGACATAATTTGCTGTTGTTATGGTAATATCGAAATTTGTCAAATTATACTGGGAAATTTACAAAGGGATTTTCGGAAAATTAGAGAAAATCTTTTTACAAGGAAAACTTTTTATTATAAAACTGGTAGGGTGATAGAAATGATTAGGGAGATCAAAATAGAAGATGCAGCACCATTTTTGCAATTAAGTAAGCAATTAGATGAAGAAACGAAATTTATGCTATATGAACCAGGAGAAAGAAAATTTACAGCGGAGCAACAAGAACAGATGATTCATCGCTTTATAGAAAATAAGTATGCAACGATATTGGTAGCAGTTGAAGATGAGAGAATAGTAGGGTTTATTTTAGTGAATGGAAATCATATTCAAAGAAAAAGACATGTAGCAGGTATTGTAATTGGTATTTTGCAAGAGTATAGCGGGCGAGGTATTGGGACGAGATTGTTTAAAGAGGCTGAGAAGTGGGCAAGATTACATGATGTATGGCGTTTAGAATTAACGGTAATGGCCCACAATACGAGAGCTCAGGCACTATATACAAAAGCTGGATTTGAGAAAGAAGGTGTCAAAAGAGCTGCTCTTATTATCGATGGAGAGACCATCGATGAGTATGAAATGGCCAAATTATTAAAATAAGAGGTCGTTATATGAAAAAAAGATGGACACTACTTGGTATCGTAGCGATGATACTCATTGTTGGAGTAGCAGGAATCAATTATAAAATGTATAAGGATAAGCAGGCGCGCGAGGTAAATGTAAATAACATATTTCCGAAAGCGAAAGAAACGATTGCGAATATGGATGGTGATATTGCCGTAATTAGTAATCCGAATTCGATGTTTGTGCTTGTGAATAAAAATAGGCGTTTACCAGATGGGTATAGACCGCCAGATTTAGTTATTCCGAAAGTACGTTACTCTAGTGAAGGTGATCAAGAAAAGAAAAAAATGAGAAAAGAGGCAGCAGGGGCACTTGAGGAAATGTTTCAGCAAGCTGATAAGGAGCGTGTTTTTCTTTTTGCGGTCTCTGGATTTAGATCTTTCGATCGACAAAAAGCATTAAATACGATGTATAAAAAACAAGATGGAGAAGCAAAAACAGCGATGTCGAGTGCAGTTCCTGGAACGAGTGAACATCAAACAGGGCTTGCTATGGATATTACATCTCAATCTGCTAAGTTTCAGCTGGAGACAATTTTTGGTGAAACGAAAGAAGGGCAGTGGCTGTCTGAAAATGCCCATAAATTTGGGTTTGTCATTCGATATACAAAAGAGAAAGAATCGCTTACGGGCTATCGATATGAACCATGGCACGTAAGGTATGTGGGTAACCCACAAGCTACATATTTATATGAAAATCAACTGACGCTTGAAGAAGTAACGCAGTGAGCAATTGAGGGGAGAGAAGGATTATGACGGGGTTATATAAGAAAAAAGTACACGCATATGTGACAAGAGAAAAAGAAGGAGTAATGCAACTGCTTGTTTTTAAACATCGTGATAAACCTGAAGCTGGTATACAAGTACCAGGAGGAACAGTTGACGAAGGAGAAGCGTTAGAAGCAGCTATTTTACGTGAAGTACAAGAAGAGTCTGGATTACGTCATTTATACATAGAAAGATTCCTAGCCGATTACATCATGCTTGTGAAAGAGAAAAAGGAATATCAAAAGCGCCATTTTTTCCACGTAACGTTACTAACAGATGTAAAAGATGATTGGGAACATATTGTAAGTGCCGGTGAGGGAGATCAAGGATTAGTATTTTGCTACGAATGGATTGATATTGCAAAATGCCCTGCATTAGCTGGGAAACAAGGTGAGTTTTTACATTTGTTAGATGAGGTATATGTAAAGTAATAAAAGAGTCTGAAGCGGAAAAATATTCGTTTCAGACTTTTTTTATTTTTCAGGAAATGAAAGGTTTTTACATTGATAAGTTGAATTCTTTGAAAGGGATTGTAGTTGTATATGCGAGGAGCGGAGAAAATGAAAAAGTAATAGATACACGTTATCAATAAAAGCTTTTAAAGAAGGAGAATGAAGATGGAGATTCAGTTCAATGCACGATTACAAAGAGAATTAACAATTCATGATATACAAGTAGCGATGGAAGCCGGGCAATTAACTTCAAAAGAATTAGTTATGTATTATCTTCATAGAATCGCGAAATATGATCAAGAAGGACCAAAAATCAATTCTATTTTAGAAATCAATCCAGACGCTATCTTTATTGCAGAAGCGTTAGATTATGAAAGAAAGATAAAAGATGGACGGGGACCATTACATGGTATACCTGTGTTACTTAAGGACAATATTGAAACGAATGACTCTATGCATACAAGTGCAGGTACGATTGCTCTAGAACAAAATATAAGTAGTGAAGATGCATTTCTCGTTACGAAACTGAGAGAAGCAGGAGCAGTAATATTAGGAAAGACTAATATGACAGAATTAGCAAATGCAATGTCTTTTGACATGTGGGCTGGATATAGTGCAAGAGGTGGACAAACAATAAACCCTTACGGTACAGGTGAGGATGATATGTTTGTTGGTGGCTCAAGTACAGGATCTGCGATAGCAGTTGCCGCTAACTTTACAGTAGTATCTGTTGGAACGGAAACGGATGCGTCTATTTTAAGTCCGGCTGTTCAAAACTCTGTAGTTGGTATTAAACCGACTGTTGGTCTAATTAGTCGTAGAGGCATTATTCCGTTCACGTATTCGCAAGATACAGCTGGTCCATTTGCTAGAACGGTTACAGACGCTGCTATTTTGCTAGGGAGTTTAACTGGGGTAGACGAGAAGGATGTAGCTACTCATAAAAGTGAAGGTATAGCAGAACATGATTATACAAAATATCTTGATGTTAATGGCTTACATGGAGCACAGATTGGTGTATTTAGCAATGCACCAAAAGATTATTATGAAACTGGTGAGTATGATGAAAAGTTGTTTAAGGAGACGATTGAAGTATTACGTGGTAAGGGAGCAACAGTAATAGAAAATATTGATATTCCATCTTTTCATAGAGAATGGAGCTGGGGAATTCCGCTTTATGAACTAAAGCATAGTTTAGATAACTATCTTTCGAAATTGCCTTCTACTATTCCAGTACATTCTATTTTAGAGTTAATGGCGTTTAATGAAAATATAGCAGAAAGAGCTTTGAAATATGGGCAAACTAAGTTAGAAGGAAGAAAATATTTTCCTAATACGTTAAGAAATCCTGAATATATAAACGCAAGATTAGAAGATATATATTTTTCGCAAGAACAAGGCATTGATTTTGCACTGGAAAAATATAATCTTGATGCGATTCTGTTCCCTTCTTATATAGGTTCTACTATATGTGCGAAAGCAGGTTATCCGTCTATAGCAATACCTGCGGGATATATGGAAAGCGGGAGACCATTTGGAATTACTCTTGCAAGCACTGCTTTTTCTGAGGGGATCTTGATTAAACTAGCATACGCTTTTGAACAAGCGACAAAGCATCGGAAAATCCCTAACTTATCATGAATAAAATAAATAGGACAGGAATTCCTGTCCTATTTATTTTGTTAATTAAAGTGACATATCTTTTTGCGCTGTCTTATCATATTTTAATAAGTTAAAAGATAAACAAGCAGAGCACAATATAAGGATAGAAGCGAGAATATAAATAGTTCGAACACCGAACAGGTCGGTAATAATTCCAACGCTAAGCATAGAAAGACCAGAAGCTGTTGAGAGGAGTGCACCATGAGCTGTATACATTTTTGATAATAAAGTAGGGGGAACACTAGATTGTAACACTGTCGTTTGAGAAATATCTCTAATTTGATAACATGGCCCCATTAGAACGCATAGAAAAAGCGAAATAAACCCGCTACTTGTCATACCATATAAGAATGTAAGAATACTAAACATAAGAGAGCCTATCGCCATGGAGCGTATTAAATTGTTTTGAATGTATGTACTCATTTTCCACGCTAATATCCCGCCAATTAACGTCCCTACATAATAACTTGTATTAATATATCCCCACCATTCTTCTCCTTCCTGAAGAACAGTCGTTACATAAGCCATTGTAATAGCACCGATCCATATTGTCCCTGCGAAAGTTTCAATTAAGTCCATACATGTAACGATACGGAGAGAAGGGTTTTGGAATAAGAGTCTCCAACCTTCCAATAAAGCAGCGCCTTTTGAAGAAGAAGGCTCTATTATTCGTTCAGTATGTATGGAACGTAATGAAAGGTGTAGTGCAACACACCCCAAAATCATCAAAATGTTATTCATCATGAGTGTAGAAGTAGCACCGATAAGAAGAACTATAACACTTGTAAATGAATAAGCAGCGGCTTGCGCAATTTGTGTGGAAAAGGAAAAAATACTATTTACTTTTACTAATTGTTCTTTTCGTGTAAGGCGAGGAAGGATACCGTATAATAACGGTGCGCTCCAGCCGCTACATAAAGAAATGAAAAAAATGAAAATGAATAGTGTTACAACGTTTGAGGAAAGGGCCGGGAATAATATCATTAATAAAAATAATAGAACAGTTTTTGTCCATTGTAGTGTGAAAAGTAAGGAATAAGATGAAAAACGATTCATTATAAGTGGTGCAGATGTATTTGCTATAAGATTAGTTATGACTTGTACTAATGGAAAAAGAGCGGTTAATGTAGCTGATTTCGTTGTGATATACATATGAGTTGTAATAATCATGATGTATACGATGTCAGCGAGAGTAATGCATATTTTAGAGCCTAAATAGTAAATTAGTAAACGATTTTGCAACAAGCACACCACCTTCCTGAAAAATAATATTTTAGTAGTTAAAATAATTATAAATTGAAAATTAAATTTTCGAAAGAATTTCATTTTTTTGTCGCTTTTTGAAAGGAATTTTCATGTATAATGAAGAATATATTAATATAGTATTTTATTAATACTTTTTATAACAGTGAATATGTACAATAGCTTGTAGTAAATGCCCTGGTATAAGAAAGGGCGGATAAACCATTCTTTTCTTCATATACATATAGAAAATGAGAAAGAAAGTGAGGGTTGCATATGGCTGCTTGGGTGATTTGGTTTATAATAGCTGGTATTTTATTTATTGCGGAAATGTTGTCGATTACGTTTTATATGCTTTGGCTTGGAATTGGAGCTGTTGTCGGAGGTCTAATAGCGTTGTTTGCTCCTGAAGCACTACTGTTACAAGTTGTTGCTGGTGCGATTGTAAGTTTAACATTGACTTTCTTTACGAAAAGAATTTCAAAAAACTTTCGAGAAGCAAAAGGTTTTACTGATACAGTAGATATGCTTGTCGGTAAAAAAGGCATTGTTATGCAAACGATTACAAAAGAAGCGAATGGTATTGTGAAGGTGGATGGAGATATTTGGACAGCTATTGCAGATGATCCAATTGATGCTGGAGAAAAAGTTATTGTTATAAAGAGGCATAGTACTATATTACAAGTAAAAAAGGAGAGTGAATAAATATGGCAGTAGCATTAACATTAACGATTATTTTCGCACTAATTGTTGTTACATTTATCGCATTAACAATTAAAATTATTCCACAGCAAAAAGTTGGAGTCGTTGAAAGATTTGGTAAGTTTCAGCGTATTATGGAGCCGGGATTAAATTTATTAATACCAATTGTAGACCGTGTTCGTGTATATCATGACTTACGTATTCAACAAACGAATGTACCACCACAGAAGGTAATTACGAAAGATAATGTACAAGTAGAAATTGATACAATCATTTTCTATCAAATTGTGGAACCAGAACTTGCGACATATGGTATTTCGAACTATGAATATGGTGTTCGTAATATTACTTCTGCAACGATGCGTCAAATCATTGGTAAAATGGAACTGGATGAAACGTTATCTGGTCGTGAAAAAATTTCAACAGAAATTCGCTTAGCACTTGATGAAGCAACAGAAAAATGGGGCGTTCGCATTGAGCGTGTTGAAGTTGTTGATATTAATCCGCCAAAAGATGTGCAAGCATCGATGGAAAAACAAATGAAAGCAGAACGTAATAAACGTGCGATCATTTTAGAAGCTGAAGCTGCAAAACAAGATAAAGTCCTTCGTGCTGAAGGTGAAAAGCAAAGTAAAATCTTAATGGCTGAAGGGGATAAAGAAGCACGTATTCGAGAAGCTGAAGGTATAAAGGAAGCAAAAGAACTAGAAGCGCAAGGGGAAGCAAGAGCGATTGAGGAAATTGCAAAAGCAGAACAAAATCGAATTGAATTACTTCGTGCAGCAGATTTAGATGAACGCGTACTTGCTTATAAATCATTTGAATCATTGATTGAGGTTGCAAAAGGCCCAGCAAATAAAGTCTTTATTCCGTCTAATGCAATTGAAACACTTGGTACTCTCGGGGCAATTGGAGAAATCTTTAAAGAAAAACAAGCGAAGAAATTGCCTTCTTCCGATACACCAAAAGAACAATAAGAGTGAAAAAGAGAAATGGGATGCCATTTCTCTTTTTATTTTTGAGTAGGATAAAAAATATTAGTCCTTTGCCATTATGGATAGGGCTTTTTTGTTTGTCACTTTTCAAAGAATTATAAGTTTAGAGTGTTTGGAATTGTTAAGTGGAATAACACGTTTACTAGACGGTTAAAAAACTGTCAAAGTAATATATTTTTGTTAAAGAAAATTTAAAATATGATATAATGGGATTTTGTGGATATTAAACAAGGGAGTGGGAAACAAGTGCAAATATTATTAATACGTCACGGTGAATCCGAAGCAGATATTTTACATGTACATGAAGGACGAGCTGACTTTGAATTAACAGAAAATGGAAGACAACAAGTGCAAAGGCTTGTAAAGAAAGTGAAAGCAGATTTTCCACCAGATTTCATTTGGGCAAGTACATTAAAGCGTGCTCGTGAAACTGGTGAAACGTTAGCTGAAGGAATTGGATGCCCAATTCAACTAGAAGAGGAATTAATGGAGTTTAATAACGGAGTGCAAGCAGGCTTATCTTTTGAAGAAGCAAAGAAATATCCAGAGCCAAAGTTTCTTCATGACCGTTTTGAAAATGGGGAATCATTTATTGAATTTAGAATGAGAATAGAAGGAATCTTTTCTAAAATCGTGACAGAGAATACATATGACCGAATTGCAATCGTTGCACACGGTGGTGTAATAAATAGTCTATTACGTGCGTTTTTCAAAATGCCAATTTCAATGGATTATTATTTTAGAATGGGAGATACGGGAATAAGTTTAATTGAAATTGATGGGGAACAAAAAACGGTACATTTTATTAATGATACGAATCATTTGAACGGGGTGTAAAGACCTATGTACAAAGTAGTGTTCTTTGATGTTGACGGTACGCTTTTAAGTGAGATTGACAGAAGTATGCACGAAAGTACAAAAGAAGCAATACAAAGATTAATAGATAAAGGGATTCACGTAGTTGTTACAACAGGGAGACCATATAGCTTATGTTCGCAATTTAAGGAACTAGGCATAAATACGTTTATTTCTGCAAATGGTGCACATATTAAGTGTGAGGAAACAGTTATACATAAATCAGTACTTTCCAGTGAAATCGTTCATGATATCTCAGAGTTTGCAGAATTAAATGGTCACGGCGTTTCTTATTTTACTGAGGGTTTTACAATGAACGGAATAGCCTCAGATAATGAGCGTGTAATGCGAGCGCTTAGCGAGACGTTAAATTTAGGGGAGTACCCTGAAAAAAGCAAGGATTTGTCAGAAGAGATCTATTGCTTATGTCTGTATGCAGATGAAATAGAAGCTCAAAAATTTCTTGAAAGATATCCTATGCTTACGTTTGAGCGTTTTCATAATTACGTTATAAATATATTGGAAGATAGTAAAGTATCGAAGCTAACTGCAATTCAAAAAGTATTGGAGCATTTAAATATTTGTAAATCAGAAGCGATAGCTTTTGGTGATGGTGGAAACGATATTGAGATGTTGCAATATGTAGGATTAGGAATTGCGATGGGGAATGGCGGAGAAGAGTTAAAAGCAAGAGCTGATTTCGTTACAACGAAATCAAGTGAAGGTGGTATTTCTTTTGCCTTAAAGGAGTTTCGTATTATTTAAGAATAATAGCTAGTCAGTGTAAAAAATCCTGTTTGAATGACAGGATTTTTTGTTTAACAATATTCTTGCAATAAAAGGAAAAATGTGAGTATAATGAAAAGTAGTTAGGTAAACTAATTAGTTAGGAAGAAAGGAGACTGAAGATGGATGAATTCAAGAAATGATTCTCTTCCTTTAGGGATTGGGCCGTATGCAGAGTTAATAAAAAAGACGGCATCAGTGGATACGGATCCAATCGCAGCAAAACTTGGTTTGTTAATGTTATGGACGTCTGATAATGTTCTTGATGCTGTTGATGTAGATTTAGCTCCGCTTGGTATATCGGAAAGTAAATTAGATTTTTTACTGTTGTTTATTTTGCGTGAAATGGAATCAAATGGAGAAGAAGTGAATATGAGTCCTTCGGATATTGCGAGTCGATTAGGGATAACACGTGCTTCTGTCACTGGCTTATTAGATTGGATGGAGAAACGAGAGTTAATCGTAAGATTCCATCATTCTGAAGATCGAAGAAGACTAAAAGTGAAAATTACTCCGAAAGGAAAAGAGCTAGTTACGCACTCTTTACCAACCTTTTGGTTATCTTGCGCTTCATTAGTTGATGACTTTAATCAAGAAGAGCGTCAAGTTTTAGAGAAGCTATTAAATAAAATGCAAGTAAATATGCAGGTGAAATTAGGAGAAGGTAGGTAAATAAGTTGATTATAAGGGTCAACTTATTTATTTGGGAATATAATTAGTATACCTTATTATATGTTTAGCTAACTTTAGAGGCAATCATACTTTTTACGATGTAATTAAAATAAGTAAGCGTACTTTAGAGGTTTTAAATAGAAAAAATCGTAATAAGGGAGTGATATTATGATGGCAATAGGAAAGAAAATAAATAGTGAAAAGAATTACACAATAATGACCGTTGTATTATGTTGGTCGGGTATGGTAGTTATGTCTAGCTTATATGTAACAATCCCTTTAATTGCACTATTTTCAGATCTTTTTAATGTTTCACTAGCACAATCTGCAGCTACAGGCAGTATATTTTCTGTTGGCTTTGCTATAGGTTGCTTGTTATTTGGGGCAATCTCTGATAAATATGGGCGAAAAAAAGTGATCTTCATTGGATTACTTGCTTTGTCGATTATTTCGTTTTCCTTAGGGTTTGTGGATAGTATAATGTGGCTTGTTATTTTTAGGGGCTTACAGGGTATTGCAGCAGCTACATTTTCTCCGGTAGCGTTAGCTTACGTTGTAGAAATATTTCCAGTAGAAAAAAAGGTTACAACAATAGGATTTGTTAGTACTGGTTTTTTAGTAGCTGGAATTGTAGGTCAGGTAATAAGTACGGTTGTTAGTCAACATTTTGGATGGCATATGGTGTTCTTTCTTCTTAGCGTTGTCTATATGATTACTGCTGTATGGGTTCATTTTTCTCTTCCGAAAGGGGAGATATCTCAATCCTATACTGATATTTTGGGACCGATTAAACAGATGGGCAAAGTCTTTACACATAAAAGCTTAGTATTGAGTTATATGATTGCGTTTGTTTTATTGATGGCTTTTGTTAATTTGTATACTGTTTTAGGGAATTATTTGAGCTCTTCTACTTACAATTTAACTGCAGAACAAATCCTTTATTTTCGCTTAGCGGGGTTATTTGGTATGATTCTATCACCAATTGCGGGTCGTTTAACGAAGAGGTTCGAAGTAAGGAAAGTTCTTCAAGGTGGATTGCTGGTCGCTATTTTTAGTCTAAGTGCAATAGGCTTTGTTTCGTATTTGCCCCTTCTTGTCATAATGAGTGTCTGTTTTGTAATAGGTATTGCTATATCCGTTCCGTCTTTAGTTGCTCTTGTCGGCCAATTGGGAGGGAAAGCAAGGGGAATAGCAGTTTCTATCTATACCTTTGTTTTATTTTTAGGTACTAGTATAGGACCCCTCATTTCTATTTATCTTATGAAAATAGGAAGTTATACTCAAACGTTTATTTTATTAGGAATGTTACTTTTTATTGGATTTATTGCTTCTCTATTTATTAATAATGAACGTGTATTTGATGATATGTAAATTGGATAATGAATGAGTGGAAAATCACTCAAATAAAGGAATGCGAGGATCTTTCAAATGCTCGCACAATAAAATATGAACTTGCCCACGATGATGATAAAAATGTGAGAGAATTTCAAGTAACCATTCAAACCGAGAATAAGAAACACCCCAATAGGCAGTCATAACTTCTGCTAATTCTTCTTGGGAATAGGATAAAAAAGTTTTAGAAAGTAAATCGTAGCCCTGTATCATCGTTTGTTGCATTTGCGTAATTGTTTCGGGTGTTTGTTCTTTATAGAAAGTATGTAGTTGTTTTTCTGTAATACCATTTAAAATGAGTAAATCCGCATGGCAAATCAGAGAAAGATGTGCACACATTTCAAATAAAGATCGCTTTGCGTGAATGGGTTGTATTTTTAAACTATCTTCATTATATTGGTTAAGCATTTGAATAGAAGTATCAACAGCAACTTGTAGTTGATGCAATGCAGATTGTACAAACATTGTAATTCTCCTCTTCTACGTATATAATAGTTTCTTAAGAGTATTATATCATACTCAAAATTCCGAAAATTCTAGTAGTTTGACTAGCATATTGAAAAGTATTATATTGTAAAAGGTCATATGAAACGTGAAATAGAATGGAATGCAATTATTGAGTTAGGAGTTAGACCAATGAGTTTGAAATATGGAAGAGATACAATTATTGAAGTTGACTTAAATGCAGTAAAACATAATGTAAAAGAATTTAAAAAACGAGTGAATGATGAAAATATTGCAATGATGGCTGCTGTAAAAGCAAATGGGTATGGCCACGGGGCGGTTGAAGTTGCGAAAGCTGCTATTGAAGTAGGAATAAATCAGCTTGCAGTTGCATTTGTAGATGAAGCGATAGAGTTAAGAGAAGCAGGAATTAACGTGCCGATTTTAATTTTAGGTTATACATCAGTAGCAGCGGCGGAAGAGGCAATTCAATATGACGTTATGATGACTGTTTATAGAAGTGAAGATTTACAAGGTATAAATGAAATCGCAAACCGTCTTCAAAAGAAAGCGCAAATTCAGGTGAAAATTGATACAGGAATGAGTCGTATCGGTTTACAAGAAGAAGAGGTTAAACCATTTTTAGAAGAATTAAACCGTATGGAGTATGTAGAGGTAGTAGGAATGTTTACACATTACTCTACGGCAGATGAAATTGATAAATTATATACGAATATGCAAACAAGTTTATTTGAGAAAGCTGTCAATGCAGCAAAAGAATTAGGAATTCATATTCCATATATTCATAGTTCAAATAGTGCAGGTTCAATGGAGCTTAGCAATACATTTCAAAATATGGTCCGTGTAGGTATTGGAATATATGGAATGTATCCTTCAAAAGAGGTAGATCATGCAGTCGTTTCTTTACAGCCTGCGTTGTCGTTAAAATCAAAAGTAGCTCATATTAAACATGCGAAGAAGAATCGCGGTGTAAGTTATGGGAATACGTACGTAACGACTGGTGAAGAATGGATTGCAACTGTACCGATTGGTTATGCTGATGGCTATAATCGTCAGTTATCTAATAAAGGGTATGCATTAATAAATGGAGTTCGAGTACCTGTTATTGGCCGTGTTTGTATGGATCAGCTCATGTTAGACGTTTCAAAAGCAATGCCAGTACAAGTTGGGGATGAAGTAGTATTCTACGGTAAACAAGGTGAAGAAGAAATTGCGGTAGAAGAAGTAGCGGATATGTTAGGTACAATTAACTATGAAGTTACATGTATGTTAGACAGAAGAATCCCGCGTGTTTATAAAGAAAATAATGAAACGGCTGCTGTCGTAAATATACTAAGAAAAAACTGAATCATAACGATTCAGTTTTTTTATTTTTGACAAATGAAAAATGCTCTATTTGTACCGTGTAGTTGAATATTCTTAAAACCAACGGATTTCAACAAAGATATTATTTCTTCATTGGAATAACAAGCTTCTTCAAAAGTAAAGTCACTTCTTTTCCAATTATTATCTATGTCATGTTGAAATAGTATAAAGTTCATTTCTGCTTTTTTATTTTCGTTATCATATGTAGAATCAATCGTACATACATATTCTTCCGCTGAAATATGAAATGAAGCAATCCATTTTTCAAGAAAACCTTTCTCCATATTCATATCAAATGCAAAAGTACCTCCATCATATAATGCTAAATAAACATGATGAAAAGTATCTTTGAGCTCATCTAATGTCAGTATATGATTTAAACTATCACCTGCTGAGATGACGTAGTGGAAAGGCTCATCTACTTTAAAAAAGCGTGCATCGCCGACGATAAAGGATGCATCTGGCGCATTGTGAAGTGCGTGTTCAATCATTTTTGCAGAACCGTCTATACCAGTTACTATAAAATTATGATTAAGTAGTTTCCTAGTAAGATGACCAGTCCCGCAGCAAAGATCTAATATACGGGAGTGGGGAGGAGCGTCTTGTAAAACGAATTTATGATAGGCTGGATAGGAGTGTTCAGCAAAATGTCCCCAATGCTTATTATAGATGTCTGCAAAAATATTATAATTAGAATAAATTGGTTTTTTACACATATGTATTCTCCTCAAAATTCATTACATTATAATAGTCATCCTTCGTTTTTATTTCAAAACCACATTGTGTATATAGCTTTAAAGCGTGGTTATTTTTCGTTTCGACGTCCAATTCAATTGTTGAAATTCCTTTTGTAATAAGAGTATGTACCATATAACTAAGAATACCTTTTCCATATCCTTTACCTTGATAAGAAGGATGAACGGCGAATCCTGATAGTGTAGTAGATTGCTCTTGCTTAGAAATTGTGATCGTTCCTACTATTTTTTCATCGATAAGAGCACAATAAACTTGATGGGAAGGTGAATTCATCATCTTTTGTAACCATGTAGCGGTATTTTCTGCTGAATCTCCAAAGGCTTTACTGGAAATTTCAATAAGATCAAGAAGTGATTCTGAAGAGGCAAGAGTAAGCTGTATAGTATGCTTTGTTGTTTTTTGTACTTCTTTTGCTTTGAACTCCATACTATATTCACTATATAAATAAGGTAACTTCATATGTTTTGCAAATTCTTTCCCGGAAATAGAATCTCCATTTATAATAAGAAGAGCTTCATCTGCCTCTCTTATTCGTATTTCTTTTATTGCAGCTTGTAAAAGAGTAGTGCCTATATGGTGTTTCCTATAGTTCGGATGAACAAACCCTATTAACTCCAGTTTTGTTGGTCTTTCAAAGTCATACATACTTAATACACCGATTAATTGAGTATCGTCATAAAGTAGAAAATCATTTATCTCTTTATTAGTACGAGCAGCTAAAAAGTTTATATGTAAATCTGACGAATAATCAATTTGATCGTATTCCCCGCAAATATGAGCTAAATCTTTCATTTGCTGGATTTCGTTCGCTGTTAAAGATTGTTTTTGTACAATATTCATTTCATAATCCCTCTCATTCTTATTTAAAAATAGGCTGGATGACTTAGCCACTTTTCTAAATCCACACTGCCCTGAACAGATAATAATCGGTACAAATATCGATAGGGATGTCTACATTCTTCAAGACGGGGAATGGGCATAATGGTTTCGTAACCTTGTTTAAAAGCATGAGCTTCTTTCTCTGTAAATACATATTCTAAGCTGATAAAATCAAACTCCCTTGGAGCAACTGCGTAGGCTTCTGTATCTACTAATCCCGTAATAGTTGTACCATCTGATAAAAACTGGGTAGGATCCATATCAATTAAAATGAGCGTTGATTCCTTTGGTGCTGGTAAGGAAGAAAGTTGTGATTCAAAAGTAGGAAATGCGCTTTGTATGCTTTCATTATCGGAATAAAACATAGTCACAAGCTCTTTACTCACATTCAAAATGTGTGATTGGAATTCATCTAGTGTAATTTGGAAGGAACTTGACACATTTCCTATGTAATTAGCTTTATATTTATGTATTTCTGCAAGCCCTTTTCCTAGACTGAATAAAATAGAATCAGGTTGTCCGATAAAAGATTGAACTGTGTTACCTACTAATTTTTCGGCTACAACGAATTCACGACCATTTAAAATATGTTTTTCTAATATTGCTGGGATAGGAAGATTAGTATGTTCTTGCAGCAATGTATGTACAGCTTCTAAATGATGTACGTTCCTTGGATCAATTCCAAATAGGTTTTTACATCCCCACCAAAAATCATTATTTGGTTCTTCATTCATTTCTGCATCTTCTGTCCGGACGAGAAACACATCGCTTGCATGGTCTTCATAACCTGGGTGTAAAGCTTGAACAGATAAAATAGGTGAAGTGAATAGTTGTTGTAGCATGAAGTTACTCCTTTTTCTGTAAATTCTATAAATTCATTATATAACAGAATATGTTCCAAGTGGATAATGATGAGGACAACATAGAACTTAAATAAATTTATAGTGAGAAATCAGTATGGAAATATTATTTTTCTAGTTTTGTATGAATTATCAAAATAATATTCCGGTGATAAATCTATAAAAGTACCCGAATATAAATCTCGTATTTTTCAGTAAATGAAGAGTTAATCGTGTTTTTATGAGAGTTATAATGTAGGTTATGAAAAATATTTCTCAATAATAAAATGAAGAGAAATATATGAAGAAGTAGAATAGATTCCTTTATAATAGTTTTAAATTAATTAATATAATTAATTATTAATAATATTAGATAGGAGAGAATATGATGGCAAATGTACTCGTAATAAATTTCCCTGGAGAAGGTCATATAAATCCGACTTTAGCTATTGTAAGTGAGTTAATTCGGCAAGGGGAGACAGTTGTTTCGTATTGTATTGAAGATTATAGAAAGAAGATTGAAGCAACAGGTGCAGAACTCCGAGTGTTTGAGAATTTCCTCTCTCAAATTAATATTATGGAACGAGTAAATGAAGGTGGGAGTCCTTTGACGATGCTATCTCATATGATTGAAGCATCAGAGCGTATTGTGACTCAAATTGTAGAAGAAACAAAAGGGGAAAAGTACGATTACGTGATATACGATAATCATTTTCCCGTAGGACGTATTATAGCCAATGTTTTAAAATTACCTAGCGTTTCTTCTTGTACAACATTTGCTTTTAATCAGTACATTACTTTTCATGATGAACAAGAATCGAGACAAGTAGACGAAACGAATCCATTATATCAATCTTGTTTAGCGGGAATGGAAAAATGGAATAGGCAGTATGGAATGAAATGTAATAGTATGTATGATATTATGAATCATCCTGGTGATATTACTATCGTATATACTTCAAAAGAATACCAGCCGCGTTCAGATGTATTCGATGAATCGTATAAGTTCGTCGGCCCATCAATTGCTACGCGTAAAGAAGTAGGCAGCTTTCCTATGGTAGATTTAAAAGATGAAAAATTGATTTTCATTTCTATGGGAACAGTTTTTAATGAACAACCTGAACTATATGAAAAATGTTTTGAAGCGTTTAAAGATGTAGAAGCGATAGTCATAATAGTTGTTGGTAAGAAGATAAATATAAGTCAATTTGAAAACATTCCGAATAACTTTAAGTTGTTTAATTATGTACCGCAATTAGAAGTATTACAGCATGCTGATGTATTCGTGACACACGGTGGTATGAATAGTTCGAGCGAAGCACTATATTACGGTGTCCCGTTAGTTGTAATTCCAGTAACAGGAGATCAACCTTTAGTTGCGAAACGAGTGAGTGAAGTAGGAGCTGGAATAAGGCTTAATCGTAAAGAATTAACTTCTGAATCGTTACGTGAAGCTGTAGAGAAAGTAACGAATGATGTAACGTTTAAGGAAAATAGTCGTAAAGTTGGAGAGTCACTTCGAAATGCTGGTGGGTATAATAGGGCAGTTGATGAAATATTAAAAATGAAAATGAATTCATACTCAAAACTTAAATAAATGTTTGGAGCACACTTACTGTAATATGTAAGTGTGTTTCTATAAATAAATTACATAAAAAATCACTGTAAAGGTGAAACTTTTGTGTATATAAACTCATATCTTTGAATTAGTAGTAAAATTACGTTAAAATAATACTAAGAAAATACATAAGTTTTGGGGGTAATGAATGAAAAGAGTATTTGAATACGTATTATTAACAATTGGATCGATTATTGTAGCGGGTTCATTAGAGCTTATTTTAGCACCTAATGGATTAGTAGATGGTGGGGTAACGGCCATTGCTATTATGGCAAATAAAGTTGCTGGATTACCGCTGTACGGAGTGTTTTTAGGACTTAATATTCCTATCCTGCTATTTACAGCAAGAGTAATGGGGAAGAAATTCTTTATCCGTACATCTTATGCAAATGTTGTTACAACACTCGGATTAATTTATTTAAAACCATTTCCAGCGATTACAACTTCTGAACTATTAATTGTACTTTATGGCGGAGTATTGTTTGGAATTGGCGTTGGGATTGTTGTTAAAATGGGCGGAGCAATAGACGGATCAGAAATGTTAGCAGTTTGGATGAACAAACACTTTAAAGTACCGATTAGTACATTTTTACTTGCGGTAAATGCAGTTATTTTCACATTTGTAGCGATTTTATTTTCAATCGAACAAGCGATGTTCTCATTAGCAATTTTCTATATTGTTACGAAGATGATTGATTTCATATTAGATGGTATAAATCAAGGAAAGAGCGTTATGATTATTTCTGGTAAAAATAAAGAAGTAGGCGATCTACTTATGAAAGAATTGCAATTATCCGTTACGTATCTACATGGAGAAGGTGGTTTTTTAGGAGAAGAAAAGAGAATCATTTATTGTATTACGAACCGTTTCATTTATCCGAAAATGAAAGATCTCGTTCTCTCTGTAGATCCAACTGCTATCATTGAAGCTTCTTATTCAACAGAAACAACAGGTGTTAAACGACCAGGAAGAACAGCGAAATCAGAAAAATAGTGAATGAAGATAGCTCCACGTAAGTATAACTTGCGTGGAGCTATTTTTATTTAGGGAACCAGGATTTTTTCAGTAATTGGACAACAGTTTCGATACGATCCTCTGGAATACTGCCAAAACCGAGTAATACATACGAGTCCTCTCTTATATTATGAACAGAATCGTATGTGGAGAGAGGGTATAACTTAATACGTTGTTTCGCAGCCGCATGAATAAGTTCTTGTTCGTTCATCCCATTATGAACGTGAAGTACGATATGAAGTCCTGATTGTTCACCGAGTATACGAATGTTATTACCCATTTCGTTTGTAATAGATTTAATTAAAGAAATATGTTTTCTTTTATATAACGTGCGGCTTCGGTTAATATGACGTTCCCAATCACCATTTTGAATAAAGGTAGCAAAGGTAAGTTGTTGCAGCGTAGAAACTGTTTGTTTAAACATACCACCAAGTTCTTGATAAGCTCCTAATAGATGAGGTGGTAAAACGATATATCCCATTCGTAAAGAAGGTAAAAAAGATTTTGAGAAAGTTCCCATATAAATAACACGTTCATTTGAATCTAGCCCTTGTAAAGAAGGAATAGGTTTTCCTATATAGCGAAATTCCCCGTCGTAATCATCTTCAATAATATAGCCCTTACAATCATTCGCCCATTTTAATAATTCGAGTCTTCTAGATAACGGCATAATGATTCCAAGTGGAAATTGGTGAGATGGAGTGACATACGCTACATTGGAAGCCGATTTACGTAAAGCGGAAATATGAATCCCTTTATCATCTAAAGGGATAGGGTGAACGGGAAGGCCAGAACTTTGAATCATAGCAGGGATACGGTGAAATCCAGGATTTTCGATTCCGTATTCTTTTTTTGGACCAAGTAGTTGAAGTAGTAGCCAAAGAAGAGGTTGCGTACCTGCTCCGATAATAATTTGATCAGGTGAAGAATGTACCCCGCGAGCATGATATAAATACTTTGAAATATGTTCTCGTAGAACGAGCGCACCTTGTGGATCTTCTTTAGCAAATAATTCATTTTCATACTGAAATAAAGTTTCGTGTATTGCTCTTTTCCAGTTTGTTATCGGAAAAGATTTTTGATCAATAAGTCCTTGACTACAATCATAGTCATATTGTTCTTTTTCTTTATCGTTAGCACTGTTTGACGCAATTTGCTGCTTCTTTTGAATGACATCAATATCAACTTCTGCAACAAAAATCCCGCGCTTCGGTTCGCTTTCTACATACCCTTCAGCTAGTAATTGTTGATAAGCAGATTCAACTGTAATACGGCTCACATTAAGTTGCATAGCTAAATTTCTGTGAGAAGGAAGGCGTGTACCGGCACATAGTGATCCATGAGAGATTTCTCGTTTCACATATTCGTAAATCTGTATGTAAATGGGTGTTTTACTTTGTAATTGTAGTGGGATAGTAAGATTCATTCGTAGACACTCCTCTTTATACTGGCCTTATAAAAAAGAATAGAACTGTCACTTAAGCTAAGGGCAGTTGTTTTCTATAATGATGATATAACATTTAGAAAATTTTATAAATAGTAAGGAGAGAGTCATAATGAATATTAGAGCAGTAGTAACAGAAGCGGATTTACATGATGTATTTCCCGTATTACAGCAGTTAAGAACAAAACTTTCAAAAGAAGAAGCAAGTTCTTTATTTCAAAAAATGAAAGAAGAAAACTATAAACTATTTTCGCTACGTAATGAAGAGGAAGAAGTTGTGAGTCTAGCCGGTGTAGCGATTTGTACGAATTTTTATAATGAGAAACATGTTTTCGTGTATGACCTTGTAACTGCGGAAGCACACAGATCAAAAGGATATGGTAAAGTTCTACTGTCATATGTAGAAAAATGGGGGAAAGAAAAAGGGTGCAGCTCTATCGTTCTTACATCTGCATTTCAAAGAATGGATGCACATCGTTTTTATGAAAGAGAGGGCTATGATAAGGTAAGCTATTCTTTTTATAAAGGGCTATAATATTAAGTAGGTTCCGTGTTTGAAAATATATGGAACCTATTTTCTTTTCTGGATTTGAGCTAGTAACAGGTCCAGTAATATAATTTGTTGAATATTAGAAAATAACAAGGGGATATTGAATTTAGAGAATGTTAGGAGCGTTTATACTTGGAAAAAATAAAGAAATTATCTATACCAAATGATGGAAGAGTCATCATTATTTCTGATATTCATGGAGAATTAGATCTTTTTAAGGAACTACTACATAAAGTTAATTTTAAAGATGAGGATTATTTAATTATTAATGGTGATCTTTGTGAGAAAGGAAGAAATAGCATTGGCGTCGTAAACTATGTGATGGATCTATTAGTTAGCATGCCAAACGTTTATGTAATTGAAGGGAATTGTGAAGTTGTAGTTGAAGCACTTGTAAATGAAAATCCCGCGCTAATAAATTATTTATGTACGCGAAAGAATACAATTTTTAATGAATGGCTAGCGGAATTGAGTGTTACCGTTAATGAAGAAAGTGATATTTGTGAAGTGAAAAACATATTGATGGGTCATTTTTCAAAAGAAATAAAGTGGCTAACAGAATTACCAACAGCGATTGAAACAGAAGATTATATTTTTGTACATGCTGGCCTTGATGATAAAGAAGATTGGAAAGAAACAGAGCGCAAAAATGCGATAGCAATGCCAGAGTTTTTCAATAAATCACATAGAACAAATAAGTATGTAGTTGTCGGTCATTGGCCTGTTGTAAATTATTCAGACAAGGCACCGTCTAACAATCCAGTTATTGATGAGGAGAAAAAGATTATTGCAATTGACGGTGGAAATGCGATTAAAGAAGCAGGACAATTAAACGCATTTATCATTCAAAGGACAAGAGCAGGTGATACGTTTTCTTATACATATGTAGACTATTTTCCAGAGTTTGAAGTGATAGCGGATTTTAATGCGAACACATCAATGCAGGGCGGGGTGAAATATCCGTATTATTACATAGAGCCTATGGAGAAGATGAAAGATTATACGATATGTAAGCAAAAAGAAACGAATAAATTACTCTCTGTGAAAAATGAATATATTAGACAACTTGATTCAGGTGAATACACAGTGAAAACCGATATTTCTTGTGCACAAATAAGTGTAAGAAAAGGGGACATTGTGTCTCTCGTTGATAATAGCTGCTCAGGATATAATTTAATTAAAAGAGATGGAGTAGAAGGCTGGATAGAGAAAGGTATTTTAGTTGATATAGAAAAGATGAAATAGGAGGTATGGAGCCTCCTGTTTTTTTATTATCTTTTTAAATGAGTAGATTGCTTACTGTCTTTCATAAGTAAGTAAATCGTACTCGGTAAAATGACAATCGTCATCCCTAAAATAATTTTGAGTATAGCATAACCTCTATACGGAGCAGGAATGATAAATGGAAGACCCGCTAGAAAAATACCCGCTATCATCATTGAAATACTACAAATATTTGAAGCTCTTTTTTCAAGGTGCTTATCATTCCATTCCAATGAAACTGTTGATTTATTCATATCAATTTTGGAACTGAAATAGCCTATTAATATAAATAAAAGCCCTAATGCTAAAAATATTAAATGATCAAGAGGGAGTGTGAAGCCAAGAGCAATGAGAGCGATGACAATATCGACAAAAAATAAAAATAGTAAAATTGTGTTGCCGATCCAAAGGAGAGATTTCTGGTTACTCGCTGCTTTAGATAAAGCTAAAAATAAAAAGAATAAGAAGGAACATATAATTATATTTACGATAACAAAAGTGCTTTTATCCATTGTTGATGTAGGCGTTCCATTGAAGTCCCATTTCGTAACAATACTTGAAGGTAAGATGAAATAGAGAATAATATTTGTCGTAATAATAGTGAGAAATAAGGCAATACTACATCGATTATTCATTGAATCACCAGCTTTCTACATGAATAATTGGTATCTTATAACAAAATTATACAATATAATAATTGATATTTGTTTTGATTTTTCTGAAAAAACATTATAATTATATATGAAATAAAGAGGGGTGTAGGAGGAAATTATGCAAAACGTAATAGTAAAAGGGAATAAAGTTACAATTCGTACAATTGAAGAATCAGATATAAAAACATTATGGAATCTCGTATTTAAAGAAGAAAATCCAGAATGGAAGAAATGGGATGCACCATATTTCCCTTTCTCAATGCAAGAATACCAGCCTTATAAAGAGAAGATGCAAACTCGCTTAAAAGAAGAACCTCTATCCAATTTAATTATAGAACATAACGGTCAAATTATAGGGACAGTCGGGTTTTATTGGGAATATAAACCGACGCGTTGGTTGGAGATGGGTCTTGTTATTTATAATCCAAATTATTGGAATGGTGGCTACGGTACAGAAACGTTAACGTTATATCGAGATTTACTATTTGAAAAGATGGAAATTGGCAGAGTAGGAATTACGACTTGGTCTGGTAATGAACGGATGATGAAAGTAGCGGAGAAAATAGGAATGACTTTAGAAGGTAGAATGCGAAAATGCCGTTATTATAACGGAACGTACTATGATTCTATCCGAATGGGAATAATTCGTGAAGAATGGGAAGCGCTATATGTAATGAAGGGGTGAGGAAGTATGTACGCTATTATTGCTACATTTGATCGTGTGTTTACTAATAAAATTATAGAATTGCAAAATGAAATAACAAATATCATTGGCACAATTCAATTAGCAGGAGTAGAACCTCATATTACATTAGCTGATTACCATGAGTTAGACGTTCATTTATATAAGGAGAAATTAGAGGTGTTTGTAGCTGTTCAAGAGAATATGGCTGAGGTAACTTTTCCTTCTGTTGGAATTTTTCCTACTAACGGAACAATCTTTCTAGCACCGACCATTACAGATGAATTGATAAGGTTTCATCATTCTTATCATGCTTATTTTAAAATTTTTCATGATAATTTAAATTCATATTATGTGCCTGGAAAATGGGTTCCGCATTGCACGATTGCAAATAGGTTACATGCAAATCAGTTTTTAAGTGTAATGGAATATATATATGAAAAATTTGATTATGCAACAGCTTCAATTGAGAAATTAAAATTAATTAAAGTAAATTATGAAAATGGTTCTGCCATTTCTTCTAGTATATTAGCAGAATATAATTTTAAGAGAATGGAGACAACGAGATGACATATGTAATTAGAGAAATGAAGCAAGAAGATATCCATGCGGTACAATCAGTAGCGAAAGTTGCTTGGCATGATACATACGAAAGCATTATTCCAAGAGAGATTCAAGACAGATTTTTAGACGAGGCCTATTCTGATGAAAAAATGAAATATCGTCTTGAAAATACACATATATTCGTTGCGGAAGAAGAGGGAGAAGTAATTGGCTTTGCGAATTTCTCGCCTGTTAGACTGCAAAACGAAGCAGAATTAGGTGCGATTTATTTGTTACCAGATCAGCAAGGAAAAGGGGTAGGAAGTGCTTTATTACAAAAAGGGTTAACGGAATTAAAAGGAATTCGGAAACTATACATTCATGTAGAAGCAGCGAATGAAAAAGGAAAACGTTTTTATGAAGCGAAAGGTTTTGCACAATTAGAGGAATTTGAGGAAGATTTTGAAGGACATATGATGCAGACAGTAAGGATGGTTTTATACGTATAGGGAGGAGTAATAATGAAAAATTTTGATTTTAGTGAAAAAGTGGGAAAGAAAATCTCAGCATTTCAATCTAATTTCATAATGTCAAAAATATTAAACCATCAAGGAAATGTACATATCGGTGCTATGCATTTACGAGAGAATGGAATAATTGGATATCATGAAGCAGTTGTATCGCAACTGCTTCTTATTGTGGACGGAGAAGGATATGTATGTGGAGCAGATAAAGAAAAAGTGAAGGTGAAAGCGGGACAAGCTGTATTTTGGGAGAAGGGTGAATTTCATGAAACGAGTACGGAAAAGGGATTGATGGGAATTGTTATGGAAGCGGAGGAACTGGAACAATCGATATTAATGCCTATTAAAGAGGAGAGTTGTGAAAAATGATAGAAAAGGCAAATCGGGAAGAAACGGGCAAAATAATACAATATGCAGCTCAATCACTTTTTGAAGGGACAAGAGGGAATTGCCAGTTAAGTACAGAGAAAGCAATTGAAATTACAAGGCCGATTGTAGAAAAGGGAGCATATTATTTAGTCGTTAAAGAAGAAAAGAAAGTAATGGGATGGATATTAATAGGGGAAAATGCAGACTATTTTTCTCGTGAAAAACTTGGATTTATATATGAGCTATACGTTTTTCCAGAATATCGCGGGAAAGGACTGTCGAGAGAACTGATGGAAGCTGGTATTAAGGAGTTGAAGGAGACGTTTTCAGAAATTCGTTTGAATGTATTTGCTGGGAATTTTGCGAAAGAGATATACGAAGAGTTTGGTTTTGTTGAAAGACAGGTAATTATGACTTTGAAGTGAGAACATTAAGTAGGAGAATAAATAAAAAAGGTTATTTAATGTGAAGTGCCCTTGAATTGTTAGAGACATCCATACAATTCAAGGGCATTTTTTTGTTTTTGCTGAGATTATAAAAATATTTTTGAAATCAATATAAAATTTTATGTTTAGTTCACCAACTTTCGGAAAAACTAGGAAAGATATGACAAAGGAGGTTATGAACGGTGGATCATCCAATTCAAGGGTTAATGAAAGCGGCAATGGAAAATTTAAAAGAAATGGTCGATGTAAATACGATTGTTGGAGAGCCTGTTCAAACGGCTGACGGTGGTGTGGTGTTAACGGTTTCTAAAGTAGCGTTCGGGTTTGGAGCAGGAGGTTCTGATTTCCAAACGAATGATGGACAAAGAGCGAACGGTAACCCTGCATTTGGTGGCGGTAGCGCGGGTGGTGTTTCTATTACACCAGTAGCATTTCTTGTAGTGAATAAAGATGGAGTAAATATTCTGCATCTACAAAATGCGACACATTTAGCAGAAAAAATGATTGAATTAGCTCCACAAACAATTGATAAAATTCAATCGATGTTCCAAAAAGATGAAAAGAAAGAGGGAAATCATCATCCTCAAAACCCAGATGAAATCCTTTAAAAACGCCTGCTCACGAGCAGGTGTTTTTTCTTGTAATCACTATGTAATAAAACACATGAAATTGTAAATAGTTTTTGAATTTTTTTCTATGTTTCTAAAATTTTTCATGTTAAAATATGCTATAGAATTGAAACATATAAAACGAAGGTGGCTAGGTGCTTTGTCTGGAGGATCTGACCAAGTAAAGAATATGATATATATTAATGGTAATCGTCGGGGTCATTGTTTTATTACATCAGGAATTACGTTTAAAGAGTTTGCAAGTAACATCTCTTCACCGCTTCATCAAGTGTTGCTTTTGAAGCATAACTTTGAATGGACAGATTTTCACTATCATACTTTATTTGAATATGTTGAGGAAGAAAATATACATAAGCTAATTCAAGCAGAGATTGATGAATTTGATGAATTTTGTTGGGTAGATTTTGATGATGCAAGCGATTTAGATGAATTAGAGCCAAAAGAAATTGCAGAGCTTTTATATTTGGCTCACAAAAAAGAACCACTTGCAAGAACATTCTTTCCGCTATTGAAAAATAGATTTGTTTATTTTTCACATGATGATGGATGGTACAACAAAGTGTATTATCGTAGAATTGCTGACTTTGTAGGGATGTTAAGTAAAGTCATTCCTTATAAACTCGGTGCTTTCGGTAAGAAACGTTTTTCTTTGTTCCAAAAATCAAAAATTTTCCCAGCAATTTCGAAAGAAGTGATCATGGGGCTTCTTCCATTAATGGAGGATGGTCTTTATATTGATCTAGCAGGGAAAATTGAGTCAAGACGAGGTCTTGAAATTCCGGTATATGTAGTTGGTTCGTATGAAAGCACGGATGAGGTACTAGATAATATTGATGAATTGAAAGCAGAAGCAACAGAGACAGGTTGGCTCATTTTTGATAAGAAAGAACAAGAATGGCAATGGGTTGTGGACTAAGAAAACTTGGCGCATGCAGTCAAGTTTTCTTGTCATTTGAAAGGAGTACAAATGAAGAAATATTATACAATTGTGGGTATTGTAAGTATTATTCTCGTAGCGATTTTACTTATTACTTGTCCGAAAGAATCGGATTTTAAAGTATATGTAGAGGATAAGTATGCATTGAAATGTGATGAGAGCAGTTTTGAATGCACACAAAATGTAGATGGTAAAAAAGAAAAATTACAATTTGAAAGTACAGATGCACGAAATGGTGTATTCTTTATGACTGCAAAGCAAACATTTAAAACAGAAGCTGGTGTTACGAAAGAATATAGCGGAGTAGGAATGTTTGGTACATTTCTTTTTGTTTCAGAGAAGACTTTCTAGTAATAGAAGGTCTTTTTTTTATGCTTATGTTCATATAGATGAAGTAAGACAAGCATAGGAGGGGTAGTGATGAAGAATACATGTATCGTTTGCGATGGTGAGGAGTTTTTTTCCTCAACTTTGTATGCACGGACGAAACAAGATTGGGCATATGCACCAAATATGTATCGATTTGAAAAGGTGTTTATTGAGCATCGGGATGAAGAGAATTATCCAGTGTTTCAAGAAATTACAGCGAAACATTGTTGTGGATGCGGCCATATTATGTTGTACCACGAATGAACACACCAAGTATAACTTGGTGTGTTTTTTTTAAAACGCTGACAAAGCAAGCGGATAGAGTAAAGTAAATAAAACAGAAAAACTACCAAAACCAATTGCTGTATATCCAAGTGTTCTTGCGCCGAAATTGACAGCTAATAAGCCGACTAAAATCGCAAGAGAGCCGAGTGTAACCGGATAAAATGCAATTGAGAAAAGCGAAAGAAATAAAGCGACATAGCCTACCATTGCACCGGTATTTGTACCTTCTATTTCATTTGCAATTTCTTTACGCTTATGTCTAATTGGTATGCCAGCTGGTGATATTTCAGCTGCATACTCTTCGTTTTTTTCACCACTTTTAAAATGATGATTTCTCTTTCTTCGCATGTACATCCCTCTCTTTCAATTGGGTGTACCTATAGTATCTTACATAAAGAGAAGAACATGAGTATGAGTTAAACCCAAGTAAAGCAAAAATTGGAGAATAAAGATTCCATTATTAGCTTGTACATCTCCTAGTGAAGGTAAACAGGAATTTTGGAAAATGATGTAGAATGAAATGAGTGATAAAACGTGAAGGCAGGGGAATGTATGACGAAATTTAATTGGCATGAATCGGCAGAGAAAAAATGGGATAGTAGTGCAGAATTTTGGACTCAAAATAGTCAGGAGATGTGGGATAGCGGGAGTAGGAGTACAATTATTCCATTTTTTGAACAGTATGTGAAGAAAGAAGCTCAGGTGCTCGATGTTGGTTGTGGGGATGGATACGGTACATATAAATTAAGTCGCGCGGGCTATAAAGCAGTTGGAGTAGATTTATCAGAAGTGATGATTCAAAAAGGGAAGGAGCGCGGAGAAGGACCGAATTTATCTTTTATAAAAGGGGATCTTTCTTCCTTACCATTTGAAAATGAGCAATTTGAATCAATTATGGCAATTAATTCTTTAGAATGGACCGAGGAGCCATTACGGGCATTAAATGAGATAAAGCGCGTTTTAAAAAGAGATGGGTATGCATGTATTGCAATTTTAGGACCGACAGCAAAGCCTCGAGAGAACAGTTATCCTCGTTTATACGGTAGAGACGTTGTTTGTAATACGATGATGCCTTGGGAATTTGAACAGTTAGCGAAAGAACAGGGTTTTGAAGTTGTAGATGGTATCGGTGTATATAAGCGCGGAGTAAATGAGAAGATGCTAGGTCAGCTACCTATCGAGTTACAACAATCGTTAACATTCTTATGGGTATTTATGTTAAAAAACGCATAAAGAAATGAAAGAATTTTTAGGAGGTAAATAAGTGCAGAAAATACAAAAAACTGATACAATATCATCAGAACCAATTAAAGGGGGACTAGGGTATATGACAACTACTACAACAGTTAAATCCGACATTGAAATCGCACAAGAAGCGAGTATGAAGAAGATTCAAGAAATTGCAGCTGAATTAAATATTTTAGAAGATGAATTAGAGCCATACGGACATTATAAAGGTAAGTTATCTCTTGATATTTTTAAGCGCTTACAGGATGAGAAAGACGGTAAAGTTGTTTTAGTAACAGCGATTAACCCAACTCCAGCTGGAGAAGGTAAATCAACAGTAACAGTTGGTTTAGGTCAAGCTTTTAATAAAATTGGTAAGAAAACAGTAATTGCACTTCGCGAACCATCTCTTGGACCAACGATGGGACTAAAAGGCGGGGCAGCAGGTGGTGGTTTTTCACAGGTTGTACCAATGGAAGACATTAACCTTCACTTTACTGGAGATATTCATGCTATCACAACTGCTAATAACGCGTTAGCGGCGTTTATTGATAATCATATCCAACAAGGAAACACACTTGGAATTGATACGCGTAAAATCGTTTGGAAACGCTGTGTTGACTTAAATGATCGTGCCCTACGTAACGTAGTAATTGGTCTTGGTGGACCAGTTCAAGGTGTACCACGTGAAGACGGTTTTGATATTACAGTAGCATCTGAAATTATGGCCGTATTCTGCCTTGCAACAGATATTCAAGATTTAAAAGCACGTCTATCTCGCATCGTAGTTGCTTATAACTTTGCAAATCAACCTGTAACGGTTAAAGATTTAGGTGTAGAAGGTGCGTTAACATTATTATTAAAAGACGCATTAAAACCTAACTTAGTGCAAACATTAGAAAATACACCAGCTATCATTCACGGTGGACCATTTGCGAATATCGCTCACGGTTGTAACAGTGTTATCGCTACAACAATGGCCGCAAAATTAGGTGATTATGTTATTACAGAAGCTGGATTTGGTGCTGATTTAGGTGCAGAGAAGTTTTTAGATATTAAAGCTCGTGCAGCTGGCATTAAACCAGAAGCAGTTGTTATTGTTGCGACGATTCGTGCGCTTAAAATGCATGGCGGCGTAGCAAAAGATCAATTAAAAGAAGAAAATGTAGATGCATTAGCAAAAGGTATGGAAAACTTACAGAAGCATGTCGAAACAATTCAAAGCTTCGGTGTACCTTTCGTAATTGCAATTAATAAATTCATTACAGATACAGATGCGGAAGTTGCTTACTTACAAGAGTGGTGCAATGAGCGTGGCTATGCAGTATCCTTAACAGAAGTTTGGGAGAAAGGTGGCCAAGGCGGAGTTGACCTTGCTGAGAAAGTGTTAAAAGAAATTGAAAAAGGTGAAAACAACTACGCACCACTTTATGAATTAGAATTACCATTAGAAGAAAAAATTCGTACAATTGCTCAAAAGGTGTACGGTGCAAAAGATATTGAATTTGCTCCGAAAGCACGTAAGCAATTAGCTCAATATGAAGGAGAAGGTTGGAGTAACCTACCAATTTGTATGGCGAAAACACAATACTCTCTTTCTGACGATGCAACAAAATTAGGTCGTCCATCTGACTTTATCGTTACAATTCGTGAGCTAAAACCATCTATTGGTGCAGGGTTTATCGTTGCGTTAACGGGAACAATGTTAACAATGCCAGGCCTTCCAAAACAGCCAGCAGCACTACAAATGGATGTAAATGAAGATGGAAAAGCAGTAGGTTTATTCTAAAAGGTTGTAATTCATCTCGTTTATCTGTAAACTATATATACATCAAGTGGCGCCTTTCCATCGAAAGGCGCCTGTTTTTTGGAGGAAATTATGTTTGATCCAACTGCTTTTGATAATTTAAAAGTAATCGTAGAAGGTGCTGTTTATGATTTTGATTTACATGGAGATATTCTTGTAACAGATCGAAAAGATATGATGGACCTTGCCTCATTAAGTCGTATATACAATATTTCATTTCAATTGACAGAGCCGTTCGAACCACTAGTAGAAGCAACATTTTCATTATTTGTGGATGCAAAGAACTTGTCTGGTGAAATATTGGAAGTACCACAATTTACACCAGGTTGTGAAATGAAGTTAGCATTTTCATTCCTGATAGAAAAGCCAGAGGTAGTGTGCGAAGAAATTGAAACTTTCATGCATTCTATATGGGGAAAAGAAAGAATGATTACGCAGAAAATTTCATACGAATATAATAAGCAAGCGATTTCATATCATAATAAGGTAGAGGTTCTATTTCAAAAAGCGATTACAGAAGACCATGTTGATGATTTAATAGCTGTTATTTCACACATGATAGAAACGGTGCGAACAATACAACATTTTCTTCAAAAATAGAGATAAAGGAGAAAAACAAATGATAAAAGATATGCAACCATTTTTACAACAAGCTTGGGAGAAGGCTGGTTTTAAAGAATTAACTGAAATTCAAAAACAAGCGATTCCAACTATTTTAGAAGGACAAGACGTTATAGCTGAATCTCCAACTGGAACAGGAAAAACATTAGCGTACTTATTACCCCTTTTACATAAAATTAATCCTGAAGTAAAACAACCACAAGTTGTTGTTTTAGCGCCAACACGTGAGCTTGTCATGCAAATTCACGAAGAGGTTCAAAAGTTTACAGCAGGGACTGAAATTTCAGGGGCATCTTTAATTGGTGGTGCAGATATTAAGCGCCAAGTTGAAAAATTAAAGAAACACCCGAGAGTAATTGTCGGTTCACCAGGACGTATTTTAGAATTAATTCGAATGAAAAAGCTAAAGATGCATGAAGTAAAAACGATTGTATTTGATGAGTTTGATCAAATTGTAAAACAAAAGATGATGGGCGCAGTACAAGATGTAATTAAATCTACAATGCGAGATCGTCAATTAGTATTCTTCTCGGCGACAATTACAAAAGCGGCAGAAGATGCTGCACGCGATTTAGCAGTTGAACCACAATTAGTACGTATAACACGTGCAGAGTCAAAAAGCTTAGTTGAGCATACGTATATCATTTGTGAGCGACGCGAAAAAAATGATTACGTAAGAAGAATTATGCATATGGGCGATGTAAAAGCAGTTGCTTTCTTAAATGACCCATTCCGTTTAGATGAAATTACTCAGAAATTGCAATTCCGTAAAATGAAAGCAGCTGCTCTTCATTCAGAGGCAAGTAAGCAAGAGCGTGAAGCAACGATGCGTGCTTTCCGCAGCGGGAAATTAGAAATTCTACTTGCTACTGATATTGCAGCACGTGGAATAGATATCGATGATTTAACACATGTAATCCACTTGGAGTTACCAGACACAGTAGACCAATATATTCACCGCTCAGGACGTACAGGACGTATGGGTAAAGAAGGAACTGTCGTTTCTCTTGTAACACAACAAGAAGAGCGTAAATTACTTCAATTTGCAAAAAAATTAGGCATCGTATTTACGAAGCAAGAAATGTTCAACGGATCATTTGTAGAAACGAAACCGAAAGCACCAAAGAAAAAGAAACCAGCATTTACTGGGAAGAAAAAACCTAGATAAATAATGGGAAAGACGTAACTATTTGTAGTTACGTCTTTTTTGTTTGTAATTCAATAACAAAGGGAATTTAAATGTACCTATATTATAAGAAATATCGATAAAGGTAAATTATTTCTCATTTAGTTTTGTACAAGGAAGTAATATAAAGAGAGTCGAATATTAAACTGATGCGAAATAATCAAAAGAAGGTACATATATGGATAGGAAATTAGGAATGTTTTTAAATACGAAACATATTGAAGTAAATGAAGGAATAAATAAGGCGAGAGAATGGAATGTAGAATGTATTCAATTATATGCTATGAATAAAAACTTCAACTTAGCTAATATTCCAAGGGTAGAATGGACTGCTTTAAAGAAAAGCTTATCTTTTAATGGGATAAAGATTCCATCATTAGCAATTAGCTTTGGAGAAAATGGAATTACAGGAACAGAAGCTGACAGTGCAATAAATCAGATTAAATATATTACTGACAGAGGTTTGGAGCTGGGAGCAAAGATAATAACAGCTCATATTGGGAAAGTTCCAGATGATGAAAAAAGTGAGAGCTATGATAAAATGGTGCGGGTTTGTTATGAGATAGGGGAATTAGCATTCAAATTTGGGGGAGTCTTTGCTATTGAGACAGGAGCTGAAAAAGCAATAGTATTAAAACGATTTTTAGAAAATGCAAACTCGAAAGGACTAGGTGTTAACTTTGACCCAGCAAATTTAATAAGTGATGTAAATGAAAATCCGTTAGAAGGTTTATTACTATTAAAGGATTATATAGTACAAACTCATATTAAAGATTGTAAAGAAGTGAAAAGTAATAGTTCAAGTAAGTATATAGAAGTAGCAGTAGGAAATGGTGAAGTGGATTTCGATATATTCTTCAAAGTATTAGATGAAATTGGATTCGACGGATATAACATGATTGAAAGAAACAATTATTTTGACGAACTGGATGAGATGAGTCAGTCGATAAATTTTGCAAAGAAGTACATATCAACTCAAAAGGAATAACGATACCAGCTGTAGAAAGCTACATAGAATGTAAAAAAACAATAGGAGGAATACAAATGATTCATAAAGTAGGACAAATTATGTTATATGTAAATAATCAAGATGAGGCAGTAAATTTTTGGACGGAAAAGGTAGGGTTTCATGTAGTAGCAGAGGAAGATAACAAGCAAGGAATGAGATGGATTGAAATTGCTCCAACTAACGGTGCTGAAACGAGCATTATATTACATAATAAAGAAGTTATTTCGAAAATGAGCCCAGAATTAAATCTTGGTACACCGTCCTTAATGTTCTTCTCAGAAAATCTGGATCAATTATATGCAGGTTTAAAAAATAAAAATGTTACTGTTGGAGAAATGGTAACTATGCCTTCTGGTAAAGTGTTTAACTTTGCTGATAGTGAAGGGAATTATTTTGCGGTTATGGAGAAGAACCAATAATAATATTGCTATGTGAAAATCCCCCTCAAATATATTGAGGGGGATTAAATCTTTGAAGTGGATTTTTCATTAGAGAGTTGATTAATATAAAATACGCCTTTTTCAATAGCTGTCTCAATATAACCAACGATTTGATTAAACGTAAATACTTGTAAGTCTTCATGCAAATGTTGCTCCGGATACAACATATCTTCAAAAAGATACTTCCGAAAAGCTAATATGTTTTCTTTAGAAACTTCTTCAATATCCACAATGTGAGCCTCTTGGTTGAGAAGAGAGAAGAGCTGCTGTTCTGTATCGTAATGATGAAGCAACTTTGCATTTAACAATTTAAAATCGTTATAGTACATAGGCGCGATCGTTTCGTCATTTTCTATTCTATTTTTTAGCCATGGTAGAAAAAAGCCACTTAGCCAATTGTCATCGGCAATGAGGTGGGTGTAATAGCCTAGGAGAAAAGGGGAATCCATATGAGTTTTATATTTTTGAAAAAAAGAATTGAAATCTATCCTTCTCGTATAGTTTTTCGTTGTGCCAGCGTAAAAGTGTGAGGTTCCTTTTTCTTCTGCTGAATGAACCGCATCAGGGGCTACACCTCCAAGTATGAAAGAAGTTTTATCTTGGATATAAAGTTTTTCGGCAATCTTGTTAGCTATAATAGCATGCATAATTCGTGATCCCATGAATGACACCTCGATTTCAAGTATTCATTTCAGGAAGAGGACTGAACAGTTAGTATGACTTTCCCTGTACTTTTTCTACTTTCGACCCATTCATGTGCTTTCCCTGCATCTTGAAGTGGAAAAGATTTCGTGGCTTTAATTTGTAAACTTCCGTCACGCAAATAGCGGAAAACTGCATTTGCAGTTTCTTGGAGGAGTTCAGGACGTTTTTTTCGTGTAGTGCCGAAGCTAAAACCGAGTATAGAGCGGCAACTTGCATGTAAATCTTTCGTTTGAAAGTTACCAATTTCACCGCTTGCATTACCGAAATGAACGAGGCGACCGTAATAAGCAAGACATTTTAAACTTCTTTCCGAAACCGTTCCAGAAATAGAATCTAAAATTACATCGACCCCTTCGCCATTTGTCAGCTCATTGACTTTCTCTACAAAATCCTCATCTTGATGACAAATAACATAATCAGCTCCAGCATCTAAAGCTATTTTTCTTTTTTCTTCACTCCCGACAGTACCAATAACGGTTCCAGCCCCTAATCGTTTTGCAAGTTGAATTGCTGTCGTACCAATTCCACCAGCCGCAGCATGAATGAGTACAGACTCGCCTTGTTGAAGCCTTGCAACATTTGCGAGTAAATTATAGCCTGTAAAAGATACAATCGGACAAGCAGCTGCAGTTTGAAAATCGACTTTATCAGGTAAAACGAAAGTAAGGTTTTCGTTTGCGACAACGTATTCTGCGTAAGATCCATTTTGAGGAAAAGCAATGACATGTTGTCCAGGATAAATATTTTTCACATGAGAACCGACACGTTCTACAATACCAGCGGCATCTATCCCTGGTATAAAAGGTAGTGCTTTATTTCCTTTTTTACCAAAACGGGATTTAATATCGGCGAAATTTACACTAGTAGCAACAACGCGAATCAAAACTTGATCTTCTGAAATAGCTGGCATATCTACATCTGTATATTTCATCACTTCAGGACCACCGAACGACGTTACAATGATAGCTTTCATCATATATATCCTCCTTAATTTGACTATATAAATCATTTTAAATCGTCATTAGAAATTGGAAAATTATATAATAGTTATGCAAAGCTATAAGTGAAGCTTATGAATTCATTCAATCATTATATTAATTTATATAAAAAACTTTTGAAAAAATCGAACGAAATCTCAATTGCTTGCCAATATATAGTGTAAGACAAAGGAGGGAAGGTAAATGAAGGATGAAACATTGTATACAAATTTAATCCAATTAACTTTATCAGGCAATAAAGAAGCGTATGGCGAATTGTATGATAAAACGATTCAAGAAGTATATAAAACAGCACATTTTTTAATAGGTGATAAAACGGATGTAGATGATGTTGTTCAAGAAATATACATACAGCTATATGAATCGCTTCGTAAATATGATAATGAGAAGCCATTTCGTCCTTGGCTAATCGGACTTGCGATTAAACAAATTCATTCTTACAGAAGAAAGAGGTGGATGCGACTACGTATTGTGAAAAAAGCAGAAGAGCAAAGAAAACCAGTACAAATTGATTTTTCTAACGATATTGTAAGTAAAATATCAAACCAAAAACTAATCGAACTTATACATAAATTACCGTATAAATTGAAGCAAGTTATTATCTTAAGATACTTACACGATTATTCACAAGAAGAAGTAGCACAAATATTACATATTCCAATTGGTACTGTGAAATCTAGAATTCACGCGGCATTAAAAAAACTACGTCAAATAGAGCAAGTAGAAGAAATCTTTTTAGGAGAGGTAGGGAATGTGAAATGAGTTTAGAATGTAGAGTTAGAGAATCTATACAAGAAGAAGCGAAGGGGATTATCGCCCCACCGGATTTAAAAGAGAAAGTAATTGTTCAGATTAAAATGAATCGCGGGGGGAATAAAAGGAAGAAGCGCCTTATTGCAGGAGTGCTTGCGGCAGCATTTTTACTCCCAACGACTGGTTTTGCGTATCAATCTATTATGGCGGATGGTATATACGGATCGTTTGAGAATTTAAAAAAACATGCTGGAGCAATGACGTTAGAAGCATATATGCGTTTTAATGCAAAATTGTCAGAAGCGAAAGATGAAATGGGTGCGAAGGAATATGAAGAATTTACAAAAGAACTAAAAAAATTAACAAATGCAAAGCTTGCGTACGGGGATTCGAACGGTAATATTGATTATGATCAATTATCACCAGAAAAAAGAGAAGAAATGAAAAAGGTAAGTATGGGCCTTCAACCATACTTTGATAAATTAAATGGTCATAAATCTAGTAAAGAAATATTAACGCAAGAAGAGTTTGATCGCTATATGGAAGCTTTAATGACACATGAAATAGTACGAGTGAAGACTAAATCAACTGGTGGAATAAAAGTAGAAGATATACCTGAGGCGTACAAAGAAAGATTTATGAAAGCAGAGCAGTTTATGGAGTATGTAGATGAAAAGGTGCGATAAGTAAGAAAGCTCGTAGCTTTGAGCTTCTCTTATTAAAACGTAAATATATTAACCACCAATTCCTTTTGCTAGCAATAAGAAATATACAAATACTAGTATTACTCCATTTAATGCCGAACCAACTATTTTAAAAAGCCAATTCTTTGATGCGATTGCAAAAAGAATACCGAGCAATGAAAGAATACTTAGAAGCACAATAATTAATGTTAAATTCGCATTAGGTCCTCTTAAAACAAAGAAAGAACATATACTTGCGAGAAACGATAGAAACGAGAAAGTCCCTAATTTCATAATAAGTCCCCCTTGTTTGAAATGTATTTTGATTTAGTGCACGACTTTCTTTAGTTTAACATAAATTTCCTATTGTAGATTAAAAATAGGAACAATAAAAAACGAGTATAAAATCTATGCGATTCCATACTCGTTTTGTTATTACATAAATTTCCTTACCGCATGTATAGCAACTCTTACGAGGAGTATTGCACTTATAAATAAACCACCATAACCAACGACACTTAAAAATTGATTATTTGGTTCTGTCGCACTGTTTGCTAAATGCAATACGCCTACCGAAATCCCACCAAATGCAGTTCCAATAAATGCAATGAGAAATTGTGAGATAAACGTAGTAATGAATGATGCATTTGTTTCGTCAGAGAAAAAGCCAACCTTTACGGATAGTTCTCCGTTTTCTAGTTTTGAACTTAAATCATCTAGTTTTCTAGGAATGCGTCGTACGGCAGGTAACATAGAGAGTAATTCGTTTGTTGCAGCTTCTTTTAGACTAGAATAATTGTTAACCGGCATGAAACTAGCTGCATGATCATTTGCAAAGCGTTTCGCGTCGTCCATTAAATTGAATTCGGGATTTAGTTGTAGCATCGTTCCTTCTAGCGTAATTAAAGAGCGGAAAGCCCCTGCAACCATTGGGTGAAATGCTAATTCAAACTCAGCGATTATTTGAAACAACCCTTGAATGAATTCTTCAGAACCATTTGTAGAACCGTACGTACTTTGGATTAATAATTGACTGATAGCTTGTTCTAAACCTTCTTTATCAACATTTGGTTTCTTTTCAACTAATTGAAGCAGTCCATCAAGCAAGACATATGAATTTTTGCGCTCAAAGCCAATGAGTAGTCGCTTGAATGCATCTTGTTGTAGAGTTCCTAATCGTCCGACAGAGCCGAAATCAAGTAATGCAGGAGTGCCATCACGGAGAATATACACATTACCTGGATGAGGGTCTGCATGGAAAATACCTTTAAAGAAAATTTGCTCTAAAATACAATCAAAGAGTTGCCGTTGTACTTTTTTCGTATCAATTTGTAATTCATTTAATAATGCTGACCCACTTTTAACACTTACTCCATCCAAAAATTCAAGCACAAGTATTTTTGAATTACTGTGTTCTTGATATACTTTCGGTATTTTTACTTTCGTTTCGCTATTTTTTAGTGAATCAGATACTTGTTCGAAGTTACGAGCCTCAATTTTGAAATCAATTTCTTCTTTCATTGCGATAGAGAAGCCGTGTGCTAAATCAAGAAATCCAATATTTTTAGCCCAAGTTGATTTGTTGGAAATCCATAAAGCAAAGTGAATTAAAATATCTAAGTCACGTTTAATTGTCTCAGAAATATTAGGACGTAGTAATTTAATAACGACATCCTGGTCGTTTTCTTTCAACTTCGCTTTATGTACTTGGCCAATAGAGGCGGCAGCTAACGGTTCCATTTCAAAGGAGCTGAAAATTTCATCTTTCGGTATATGTAGTTCTTTTATCAATATTTCTTCAACTTGTTTTTGTGATAAACGTGCTACATTTTCCTGAAGGTTTGATAACTCGTGAATAAAAACAGGTGGTAATAAATCAGATCGAGTTGATAAAACTTGTCCGAATTTAATAAATACACCACCGCATTCTTCTAGTGTATTTCGAAGTGAAGTGGCGAGCTTACGATCTGCTTCTGGCGAGCGCTTTAAAGCTAAATATTTTCCCATTCCATGTTTTATTGCAATAGAAGAGACGCGCATATATCTTTTTTGTCTACCAATCTTAGCGAATAATTTTGAAATAGAATTTCGGCTTTCCATTACTACGTCATCCATTTCGCCACGCTTAATAGGATCAAATAATTCAAAAACTAGGTAACAAAGCATCGATACAATTAATGAGCTTCCTAGCCAAAAATATCTATCAACACCGACAATCGATTCATCTTGATAGCGTAAATATAAAAACCAATACATAGCTGACGTAATTGAAACACCTAAAGTGGCTGCACTTGCTTGTTTGAAAAAATTTAGTTTTGTACCAATTAATCGACCACTAATAAAAGACATAATGACTGCTAGTAAAAAAAGTTGAAAAAACATTGTATCATTCCTCCGAATTTTATTCGATAACTGTATTATACAGGAATATAATTATTCTAAAAACAAGCCAAGGAAGTACAATCCTTGACTTGCACGATTAAATAGAGTATTCAATTATATTTTTTCATAGTTGCATTGTCCTTTTGTATAAAACAATCTAATAGTGAATAACCCGCAATTAGGCTAATTATAGTAACGAAAGTTGTGTTTACGAGAATAATATTAGCTAAATAAGGTAGGTATTGGCCAAGTGGTGAAAAGAGTAGAGCTGGGGAAAAGGAAATTAATATTGTAGGCACTGTAATAGCGATAAACTTATCCGGTTGAAAGCTCCAGTTTTGTTTACTCGTTTCGCGATTAATCGATTGAAGGAATCGTAATAAAATGCCGACTATAAGAGGGAAGAGTGTAAAGTAGAATAACCTTGGATACACGTTAAAGTTTACCTGAGCGTCTGTATCTAAATAAAATTGAATTTTCACTCCGACAAATAATAATAAGACGATAAATAATGTAAAGCAGAGGTATAGCATCACTTTTTGCATTGCATTCCACCATCCTTTATTAAAAATATATTCAAAGAAAAAAGAGATATACAATAACTACTGTTGTATATCTCTTCTTTTACTGTTAGTTAATAGTGGAATTTACTTTTTCTTGCTTCGTGAAATAATCTATAATGCCCATCGCGCTAATTTCTATATCTAGATGTAAAATGTTATAAACGGAATGATCTGATGGAACCTTTAATTTTGTAAGGTGAGAAGAGATCTTATCCATTAATACAGTTTGTAATGCTTTAGTAGCCTCATCGAAATCATTATACTGTTCAAAGACCTCTTTACCAGTATGAACGAAAATAGGTAACCAATGTTCCAGTTGGTTATATACTTCTGTAACATTGGATGATGCACCGTAATGGCCGAAATAAATAGTATCTACATTCATACTTTGAATATGATTTTTAGAAGCAAGCATCGCATCTGGTTGGAATTGTGAAGGGGACGTTGATGGTAAATATAGTTCTACACCAAGGTCTGCGAGTTCTCTATAGTAAATTCCTATTGTATCGCCTGTAAAAATGCCATTTGTTAATGAATCGTGAATGCTAATATGGTGCTTAGCATGACCCGGTGTATCGTAAAATGTAAGTGTACGGTCTTCGGCAATTTTTAACGTATCACCATTTTGTACAATACGAACACGCTCTTCTTCTATAGGAAGAATTGGATCAAATAGTTTATCGAAATCTTCTTTGTATACAGCTTTTGCGCCTAAAATGAGTTTTGTTGGATCAATCATATGACGAGCACCGCGAGAATGCACATATAAAGTAGCATGTGGACACTTTTCCATCATTAAACCAGCAGCCCCGGCGTGATCTAAATGAACATGTGTAACAACAATGTTTTTTACATCGCTTAAATCAATATGTAATTGTTGTAAGCCGTCTAAAATATACGGAAGAGAAGGGGCTGCACAAGTTTCAATTAAAGTAATATCGTCACCTAATAAAACGTACGTACCAGTTCGTTCGTTATGTTGTAAATCGAAATCATCAATAAGATATAGGTGAGAAGATAATTGCTCTACTTTTTTCATCATTACCACTCCTTAGTTACTGCATGTTTCTATTATACGCTAAAATAGAAAAAGGCAGAAAACGAAAGCTCGTCTTCTGCCTTTTTAAAGTGTTGTTATTTCGTTTGTTCTTTATTGATAGACATAACGAACAGTCCAACTATGCCACCAACGATTGGAAGCATAATTTCTCCTGCTAAATTAAAGTAGGAGCTTAAAAATAAACCATTTACATCGATTACCCAGCCAATCACATACAATAACATCATATATAGTACGAAATAAAACTCGCGATTTGAAATCATTTCATGTTGTGCAGTTTTCATAATGAACACCATCCTTTTCTTTTATAATGGAATATAAACTGTCACATTTTGTTCACAATTTAATTGTAAAACTTTCCATCATAAAAGTCTAGTAGTTTGTGTCGAATTTTCAAACGGAAATAAAACGCTATCATTTGAGGGTGTAAGTACGTAAAAAGAGCTGTATATTCATGAATGTAGTATAGTATAAACATAGAATGATAGTGAAGAGAGGAGCAAGGACAATGACAATTTATGATTTTTCAGCTAAAACGATAACAGGAGAAGATAAATCGTTAAAAGATTACGAAGGAAAAGCACTTCTTATTGTAAATGTAGCTAGCAAATGTGGTTTTACACCGCAATATAAAGGATTACAAGAAGTATATGATAAATATAAAGACCAAGGACTAGAAATACTCGGTTTCCCTTGTAACCAATTCGGAGGACAAGAACCAGGTACAGAAGCGGATATTACTAGTTTTTGTGAATTAAACTACGGTGTAAATTTCCCGATGTTTGCAAAGGTTGATGTGAAAGGTGATAAGGCACATCCGCTTTATACATACATGACAGAACAAGCACCAGGTTTACTAGGTATGAAAGCAGTGAAATGGAACTTTACTAAGTTTTTAATCGGAAAAGACGGGAAAGTAGTAGGGCGTTTTGCGCCACAAACGAAACCGGTGGATTTAGAGGTTGAGATTGAGAAGGTACTTGGAGAATAACTAGGAGTTTCACTTTATTAAAAAAAGCCTCAAAGAACAATGTTGTTCTTTGAGGCTTTTTCTTTTAACTCACATTATCAAGATTAAATCGCTGAATGGAAGTCATTTGATTTAGGCGGAGAAGCTGCTTTTGTCATAAGAATTTCCCATAAGTGTACGGATTTTTTCCATTCTACTGCAGCCTGTCCTTTTTGATACATAGCGTTCTCATAACTGAAAGTAAGTTGTTGCATATGAGCCGAGTTGTAAAGTGTATCGATATGGAGAGCGTATTCTCGGAATGTTTGACTTTCCCCACGCGGTATACCAATTCGCGCAAATTGTTTTAAAAGTGCGCCATAAGCTTTGTTATAAACAGCATCATCTTTTCGGTATTTATAGAAAAGAATAATAAAAAATGTAATCCATTTCATTCTAGTAGCGAAGAGAGTGTATCCTATAATACTAATTAGTATCGAAGAGAGGAATATGTACCACCAAGAAAATCTATTTTTAGCAGTTGTAAGCTTTTTAGTAGGAGCTTCTTCTGTATCATCTATTAAACTTTTGAGCTTTGCTTCATTGTTTCTTTTGTGCATTTGCGCGTTTTGAGAATTAGTGTCTTCGCTAGTTTGTAAAGTCGGAGCAGGAGCATTATTTGTGAAATTATAGGGATTGGTAAATCCTTTTGTAGGTTCGAATGGAATCCATCCGTATCCAGGGAAATATACTTCGACCCAAGAATGTGCGTTATCGTTCGCGATTTTATAAACATCCTCACCTTCTGCAGAGGCAAGCGTATTATCAAGAGTTCCTTCTGAATAACCTTTTACCCAGCGAGCAGGAATCCCGGCAGAACGAAGTAACACGATCATAGACGTCGAAAAATTATTACAGTAGCCGCTTTTTGTATCGAAAAGAAATTGATCAACATAATCTTGGTTTTTGGCAGGGAACGAGACATTCATTGTTTCATATACAAAAGAATGGTCGGTAAAGTAGTTTTCAATAGCTAATACTTTATCATATCGGTTGTCTGTATCATTTGTTAGATTAGCAGCTAAGTCTTTTACTCGCTGCGGTAATGATTCGGGAAGTTGCGTGTATTTTGTCATGAAATAAGGATTTGTTTCTTGGCCTTCATTTGTCTTTACAGCTTTCAATTTTTCTATGGAAAACTCGGGAATCTCATACGTTACTTTATATGAATGTAAAGTAGTAGAGGAGTCTCCGTCCATCGTATAGATTTTTTCTGTAAATGGGTCAATGCTGTATTCTACATTAGAAGAAGCCTCAACAGATATTAACCCTGCTGGATAGGTAAGGTGAGGATAACTTTTTTGCATGTTGATTGTTGCCTTAGTTGTTTCCGTTTTTGTATGTTGTTCGTACCAGCTCACGACGTCGTTTTTATTTTTAAAAGAAATCTTTTTTTGATTTTCAGAAATTTCCCAGCCTTTTCCTGTATAAAAATCTTTTGTTTCGACTCTCCAATATTGTTTGTGTTGCGTTTGTGCTGTGAAAACAATTGTAGGATCCGCCTTAAAAGGACCACCTAATCGCGAGTCATCTAAACCATACCCAATTTTAGAAACTTCTTGTTTTTTACTGGCTTCGGATGTATTGAATTTTAAAAAATCCATTGGGTTTGGCCATTGAGGGCCAAATTTTGGCGCAAAGTATGCGATGGTTGCTGACAATACAATAAATACTGTAAGAGGTCTAAGTAATTTTGAGATTTCTCTAGCATAATTTTGTAAGTGTTCCAGCTCTTTTATTCGTTCTATGCGAAGAAGACTAAGCATAATAAAGCCGATGACAACAGTACGAATAATAGCGTAGTTTGCATTGTATAAATGTAAGTTATGAAAAACGGTGATATAAATAATAGTCAATATAAGAAATAACAAACCGCGTTTTTTATGAATCATCCAAAAAGAGATGAAAGCACTCAAAAACCAAAATGATAAAAAAAATAAAAGTGTTGGAAAAACTGGAGAGATATCTAGTAAATTCCCCTGAAATAACAGGGAGAAATTTCGAGAAATATCAGTAAAAAATTTCGTTAGCCAAGATGGATTTATAAAAGCATTTTTATAATACAGGAAATGAATGATGAATAAAATCGTGATGATCTTTATTGGAATCTGCCATCTTGTTTGAAAAAAAGAGAGAGTGAGGCAAATTCCTATAAATATTACAAAAATATCTAATCTACCTACGTTTGTAATACCTATAAGAGGCCTTAGCCATTCTAATAAAAGTAAAAATGCACACGCATGCATAAAGAATCTATTCATATCCAATTGTTTTTTTGCCTGGAATGTTATCATTTGTTCACCTCAAAAAACACGTTTGTATACTGGTTTCCATAAACCGCTTTTACAAATATTTTTCGTTTTTGTAGAGTTTCTAGAATACTGAGTTCTCGATGTGAGAGTTGATTTGCTTTTTCTTTTACGACAAACACCATTAATTTTCTATTTTTAACAGCAGCATAGTCAGCCGCCTTTTGAATATCGGGAGATAGATCGCTTGTCACGAGTATAATCGTGACGGGCTCATAAATTTTTCTTAATTCCATTTCTACACTTCGGGAGAGCGGGAATACACTATCTGCTTGTACTTTCGCTAAATGACAAAAGATTTGATGCAACTGACTATCTCCATTGTCTAAAGGGAAAAAAGTTCGTTCTTTTCCGACAGATACGAATGACGCAGGTGAATTTTGCTTCAAGACAGACCTGACAATAGAGGCAGTAAATGTGACGACTGATTCGAATAGAGGGGATGGGGTTCTGTCCATGAATATCATAATATTATGGCTGCGCTGTTGTTCAAACTCTTTCGTCATAATGTTGTTTGTTCGGGCAGTTGCTTTCCAATCAATCCATGAAAAGCGGTCACCAGGTTTATAGTCTCTCACACCGACAGAAATGGTAGAGTCTTTTACTAAATTTATATTTGCTGAAAGTGCTCCTTGTTCGAAATGATTTTCCATTTGTCGATATGTTATATCTACATACTGGGGATAGACTAAAAATGTATCTGGAACTGAAAAAGTTATTTCTTTCTCCATCATACCGAATAAATCACCAGTTTTGACACGTACGCTTGAAAAAGTGTGCTCTCCTCTAGGGATTGTATCAATTGCATATTGAAACGAAATATTTCGTTTCAATCCTGGAAAGAGTATTACTTTATTCATCTTTGTTTGTTTACAATTTGTAAATTGTGATGGCAGTACATCTTCTATAATTAAATAAAGTAAGGGAAAAGGAAAACTTCTTTTTATTGTAATCGTACTTAAAAATGGTTCTCCTGCTACATATTCATCTTGATTTGTTATTCGTTTTACCTCGGCGTTCCGTAAAGCATAGAAGGGAAGCAGTAGTGAATAAAGTCCAATAGGAATCATACTGTAAAACAAAAACCAACTTACAAACCCTCCTTGAAGCATAGCGTATACAAATGTTAAGACTAGGCATAACGGAATAAGTGATAACTTAGTAAAATGATAGAGTGCTCGTAGTATCCGTTTCATCAAAGGTTCATCTTCCTTTGAGTCGGAACGGTAGTTCGTGCAACGATTTTTGCAATAACTTGTTCTCCTATTATCCCTTCAAATTTTGCCTCCATTTTTAGAATGAGTCTGTGAGCCAATACGTAAGGAGCTAAAAATTTAACATCGTCTGGAATAACATAATTTCTGCCATGGATGAATGCATAAGCTTGTGAAGCTTTCATTAAAGCAATCGAGCCACGTGGACTTGCACCTAGTTGTATAGAACTATAAGAACGAGTCTGACTAACAAGCTTTACAATGTAATGCTTGATTGCTTTGTCCATGCTTATTTCCCGTACGCTTTGTTGTAAATAAAGTAATTCTTCTATTGTTGTAATAGCTTGTAAATGGGAGATGGGATTTGTTTTTTCCATCCGGTTTAAAATTTCAAATTCTTCTTCTGGTGTAGGATACCCCATTTTTAGTTTTAATAAGAAACGATCGAGCTGTGCTTCTGGTAAAGGGTATGTTCCCTCATATTCGACCGGATTTTGTGTAGCCATTACAAAGAACGGTTTTGGTAACGGTCTTGTCCTGCCATCTATTGTAATATTGCCTTCTTCCATACTTTCAAGTAAGGCAGATTGTGTTTTTGGAGATGTACGATTAATTTCATCAGCAAGTATAAAATTCCCCATGATTGGTCCAGGTTTGAACTCAAATTGGAGCTCTTTCGGATTATAAATAGAAACACCTGTTACATCTGACGGCAGTAAATCAGGTGTGAATTGAATGCGCTTGTAATCAGCATCAATAGATTTAGAAAGAGCACGTACTAACATTGTTTTCCCAACGCCAGGAACATCTTCTAATAGTACATGACCTTCAGCTAAGAGAGCTGTCAAAGCTAAGATCGTTTCTTTTCGCTTTCCGACCATTAACTTTTCAATATTGTTAATTATTTTTTCTATAATGGGATGTAATGAATCAAGCTGTTGCATCGTAATCCTCCTAAATTGTATTATCGTTTTCTAATCTATTTAGTGGAAAATAGAATGTATCCATCTAATTGCGGGCAGTAAAGATTTTATCTTTAATTCTAAGAATATTCAGATTATTTATTCTGATTACATCTAGTATAATTGTTTCCGTAACTTTGGGCAATATGGTAAATAATGATTTGTAGTTTTATGTAAAATATGTCTGGATATAAAATAGTATCGTTGGAGAAAATAAATTCCTTATTAAATCAGAGTCATCCTTCGATAACGTTAAGATCCATTGGAATTACTGGAGAACAAATCGAAGACAAATTAAAAACGTTCAAATTATAGTCGGTATAGATACCGGCTTTTTTCTTTAAGGGCGGAGGAGATATTTGGAATTTGTATTTGCCAGGTGCCTGAAACAGCGGCGCAAAATTTAAAATTTTAGGGCTTGAAGTCGAGAGTATATTCGTTGTATTTTGAACTCCTTTCATTTTTAAATAAATAATAACGAAGACTAACGCCTTTTATATTAGTAGTAGCCTTCGTTATTATTTATTATGATATATATTTGTGCTTTATTTTCGTTACACCTTACCTCATTATTTAGATTAAGTATTTAATTTTTTGTAGTTAGTATTTATCATTTATTAATTTTATTAATGATATTATTTATCCCCTCAAATAGTGCATCTTTGACTACTTCAGTATAATTACTATAATTATCATTTTTGTCGATTATTATATCCATGACTTGCTTTAACTTTCCATCAACTATAACTGTTAACCCTTGTAACTTTTCACCAGTCTGCTCATTTTCGAATTCCTCATTTAATATAGTTACTACATCTTTATTACTCATACTATTATCATCCTTATCCCGTTTAAATTATAGTGAAAATAGATTGTTATTAAACTCATCTATCCAATATTTTTCTGATGTAGGTATGAATTCAGTGAAATCTTCATATGTACCACTCCAATCTTTTGGAACATAGTTTTCGTATGATGCCGGTTCTGGAAACATTGAATATAGTATTTTATTATCAAAGTTAATTAATAAGACTGGACTATAATCTAATAGATCTTCTCCTGCATTCTTCCTTTTAATATTTTCAAGTAGTAAATAATTTAATTCTTCTTTAGTTGTTTTATATTGATTAATCCTTACTAAAAATACTTCTACATTTTCATGATCTAATACTTTTATTCCATTTCTTTCTTCCGTTTCATCATTATCTTCAATGCTTATACCTATATTTTTATATGCTTGATCTAATTTATTATAATCTAAAAACCATAGTTCTTTATCTGTTACATACCATCTAAACTCATTTTTATATATGACGGCTACTATAATGTTTTCGGCATAAAGCGGTTCTAATATCATAATCTACTCCTTTTATTATTATCTTAATATCCTGCCATTCTGGTGTTTTCTTCTCTTCATTCAATCCAAGTTGCTGGCAAATCATATGGATTTCCTGGCGTTTTTTGTTCAACTATTTTCAGGATATTTACCCTTAGTATGGTGGATTGAAAGTATTGTATTTTCATTTATAAGCTCATCTAACGATTTAGGCATATCAAATTTAACTATTCCTAAATTATTTCCTCTATTATATAAGAAATTTTTTGCACGCTCATTATAATCTGTACTTCATCTTAAACTTTGCTAGAAGCAAGGAAGTAATTTAACAGTCAGTGAAGGATGTGAGCCCTCCACAATGATTAGATTTTCACTTTTTTATATTTTTTCCGGAATTTTTGACAATCTCTTGAACTGTGCGAAATGTCACATCTGTATTTTACAACCTCTCTTATAGTAAGGGTATGTAAGAGAGACGTATTAAAGGAGTGAACAGTATGAAGAAGAAACCTTCAGCACTAACGAGACGTTTAAAATATTTTTCACCAATAGATCGTTATAACGATAATCATACACAAGAAACATATGAAGATCGCGAATGGGAGAATGTGTACAGAAAGCGTTGGCAGCATGATAAAGTAATCCGTTCTACACACGGTGTGAACTGTACTGGTTCATGTAGCTGGAATATATATGTGAAAGATGGAATTGTAACTTGGGAAGGGCAGGAACTTAACTATCCAACAACAGGTCCTGATATGCCTGATTTTGAACCACGAGGATGTCCGCGTGGAGCAAGTTTTTCTTGGTATATTTACAGTCCACTTCGTGTGAAATATCCGTATGTACGTGGTGTTCTTTGGAATATGTGGCAAGAAGAATTACAAAATAACGAGTCACCACTAGATGCTTGGAAAAGCATTGTGGAAAACCCTGAAAAAGCACGTACGTATAAGCAGGCGCGTGGTAAAGGGGGATTCATTCGTGCCAATTGGGATGAAGTATTACAACTCGTTTCTGCTTCGTTACTTTACACAATAATTAAATACGGCCCAGACCGAAATGTTGGTTTTTCACCAATTCCAGCTATGTCGATGTTAAGTCATGCAGCTGGTAGCCGCTTTATGCAACTTATGGGTGGACCGATGCTTAGCTTCTATGATTGGTATGCAGATTTACCACCAGCTTCGCCGCAAATTTGGGGCGATCAAACAGATGTACCAGAAAGTAGTGATTGGTATAACTCTGGTTACATTATGACATGGGGTTCAAATGTACCGATGACGAGAACACCAGATGCACACTTTTTAGCAGAGGTTCGATATAAAGGAACGAAAGTCGTTTCTGTAAGTCCTGACTTCGCCGAGTCTACTAAGTTTGCGGATGATTGGATTAGTGTGAAACAAGGTACAGATGGTGCGCTTGCGATGGCAATGGGGCATGTGATCTTACAAGAATTTTACGTAGATAATCAAGTGGAATACTTCACAAAGTATGCGAAGCAATATACTGATTTTCCTTTCTTCGTCACATTGAAACAAAAAGGGGATCAATTCGTTGCTGATCGTTTCTTAAACGCTTCTGATATTGGACGTGAAACGAAGTTAGGAGAATGGAAACCTGTACTTTGGAACGAGAACACAAAAGATTTTGCAACACCTCACGGCACAATGGGGTCACGTTGGGATAACGAAAAGAAATGGAACTTACGTTTAGAAGATGAAGAAACAGGCGAAAAGATTGATCCACGTCTTTCTTTACTTGGAATGGAAGATAGTGTTGAAACGGTGCAAATTCCGTACTTCTCTGATGATGGAAATACAATATTAGAACGTACAATTCCAGTGAAAAAGGTCATGACAGAAGAAGGCGAAGTGTTCGTTACAACTGTATATGATTTAACATTAGCAAATTACGGCGTGAACCGAGGACTCGGCGGGCAAGAGCCGAAAGACTTCAATGATGACGTACCGTTTACACCTGCATGGCAAGAAAAAATGACAGGAGTAAAACGTGAGCTTATTATTCAAATCGCTCGTGAGTTCGCACAAAATGCTGTTGATACGAATGGTCGCTCAATGATTATTGTCGGAGCGGGTATTAACCATTGGTTTAACTCTGATACGATTTATCGCGCCGTTTTAAATCTTGTTCTTCTTGTCGGAGCACAAGGTGTAAACGGCGGTGGTTGGGCGCATTATGTTGGTCAAGAAAAATTAAGACCAGCAGAAGGATGGCAAACAATTGCGATGGCAAAAGATTGGCAAGGGCCACCGAAATTACAAAACGGTACATCTTTCTTCTATTTCGTAACAGATCAATGGCGCTATGAAGATACACCAGTTGGACATTTAGCATCACCAGTGGAAGGCAACTCTCGTTATCAACATCACGGTGATTACAACGTATTAGCAGCGCGACTTGGCTGGTTACCTTCGTATCCGACCTTCGAGAAAAATGGGATTGAATTATATAAAGAAGCTGTTGCTTCTGGTGCAACAACGCAAGAAGAAATCGGAAAATACGTTGCACAAAAATTAAAAGATAAAGAACTGAAATTTGCGATTGAAGATCCTGATAATAAAAATAACTTCCCGCGCAACTTATTCGTATGGCGTGCAAATTTAATTTCAAGTTCTGGTAAAGGGCATGAATATTTCTTGAAACATTTGTTAGGTACAACGAACGGATTAATGAATGACGATAGTGATTCGTTACGACCAGAAGAAATAAAGTGGCATGAAGAAGCACCAGAAGGGAAGTTAGATTTACTCATTAATTTAGATTTCCGTATGGCTGGAACAGCGCTTTATTCTGATATCGTCTTACCTGCTTCAACTTGGTATGAAAAGCATGATTTAAGTAGTACAGATATGCATCCATTTGTACATCCATTTAATCCAGCAATCGGTTCACCGTGGGAAGCACGCTCTGACTGGGACATTTTCACTTCTCTTTCTAAAGCTGTGTCTGATTTAGCGAAGAAAATAGATCTTGAACCAATGAAAGAAGTTGTTGCAACACCACTTCTTCACGATACACCACAAGAATTAGCGCAACCACTTGGCAAGATTAAAGATTGGAGCAAAGGTGAGTGTGAACCGATCCCAGGTAAAACGATGCCACAAATTCATGTTGTCGAAAGGGATTATAAAACGATTTATGACAAAATGACTGCGCTAGGACCAAATACCGGAAAACAGCCAATTGGTACGAAAGGGATTTCTTGGTCTGCAGAAAAAGAATATGAGCAATTAAAGAGCCGATTAGGAGTCGTTCGAACGGATTCTATTGCGAAAGGTTGCCCAGACATAAAAGAAGCAATTAATGCTGCTGAAGCGGTATTAACACTTTCTTCTACAACAAACGGTCATATGGCTGTAAAAGCATGGGAAGCACTTGAAAAACAAACGGATTTAAAACTACGTGATTTAGCAGAAGAACGTGAAGAAGAATGCTTCACATTCGAACAAATTACAGCGCAGCCGAAAACAGTAATTACTTCTCCAGCATTTACAGGTTCAGAAAAAGGTGGACGCCGTTATTCACCATTTACTACAAATGTAGAACGTCTCATTCCTTGGAGAACGATAACTGGTCGACAATCTTTCTATTTAGATCATGACATGATGAAAGAATTTGGTGAAACGATGGCAACATTTAAGCCAATTCTGCAACATAAGCCGTTCCGTAAATCACGGCCTGAAGTAGAAGGGAAAGAAATTACTTTAAACTATTTAACACCACATAATAAGTGGTCAATTCATAGCATGTATTTCGATTCATTACCGATGTTAACGCTATTTAGAGGTGGTCCAACTGTTTGGATGAATAAAGAGGACGCTGCAGAAGCTGGCGTTGCAGATAATGATTGGATTGAGTGCTTTAACCGTAACGGAGTTGTTGTAGCGCGTGCTGTCGTAACGCACCGTATACCAAGGGGAATGGCATTTATGCACCATGCACAAGATCGTCACATTAACGTGCCTGGTACGAAATTAACAAGCACCCGCGGAGGAACGCATAATAGTCCAACCCGTATTCATGTGAAACCGACACATATGATTGGTGGATATGGCCAATTAAGCTATGGATTTAACTATTATGGTCCAACAGGGAACCAGCGTGACTTAAACGTTGTCATTCGCAAACTGAAGGAGGTAGATTGGCTTGAAGATTAAAGCACAAGTCGGAATGGTAATGAACCTAGATAAATGCATCGGCTGCCATACTTGTAGTGTAACGTGCAAAAACACCTGGACAAATCGTCCAGGTGCTGAATATATGTACTTCAATAACGTAGAAACGAAACCGGGAATTGGTTATCCGAAGCAATGGGAAGATCAGGAGAAATATAAAGGCGGCTGGGAATTAAAAAATGGTGAAATTCAACTGAAATCCGGTTCAAAAATGAAGCGCCTTATGAATATTTTCCACAATCCAGATCAACCAACAATTGATGATTACTTTGAACCTTGGAACTATGATTATGAAACGTTAACAAATAGTCCACAGCGTAAGCATCAGCCAGTTGCTCGTCCGAAATCAGCAATTACAGGTGAATTTATCGACAAAATTGAATGGGGTCCAAACTGGGAAGATGATTTAGCAGGCGGACATATAACAGGATTGCAAGACCCGAACGTAAAGAAAATGGAAGAAGAAATTAAAACGGATTTTGAAAATGTCTTTATGATGTATTTACCACGCATATGCGAACATTGTATGAATCCATCTTGCGTATCTTCTTGTCCATCTGGTGCGATGTATAAACGTGAAGAAGACGGGATTGTTCTTGTCGATCAAAATGCATGTCGTGCTTGGAGATTTTGCGTATCTTCTTGTCCGTATAAAAAAGTGTATTTTAACTGGCAAACAAATAAAGCTGAAAAATGCACAATGTGCTTCCCGCGTATTGAAGCGGGTATGCCAACAATTTGTTCGGAAACATGTGTAGGACGTATTCGATATATTGGGGTAATGCTATATGACGCTGACAAAGTAAAAGAAGCGGCGTCGGTTGAAGATGAAAAAGATTTATATGAATCTCAGCTTACTGTTTTCCTAAATCCAAATGATCCAGAAGTAGCAGCTGAAGCGAAAAAACAAGGGATTCCTGAAGAATGGATAAAAGCGGCACAACAGTCACCAATCTATAAAATGATTATCGATTGGAAAATTGCTCTACCTCTTCATCCAGAGTATCGTACAATGCCGATGGTTTGGTATATCCCGCCGCTTAGCCCAATTATGAACATGGTGGAGGGGAAAGGTAGTAACTGGAAAGCAGAAGAGGTTTTCCCTGCTATTGATAATATGCGTATTCCAATTCAATATTTAGCGAATTTACTCACTGCAGGAGATGAATCACATATTCGTCTAACATTGAAAAAAATGGCTGTTATGCGAACACATATGAGAGCGTTGCAAATTAATAAAGAACCAAATGAATTGGTATTAAAAGAACTCGGCTTAACGAAACAGGATGTAGAAGATATGTATCGTCTTCTTGCTATCGCGAAATATAAAGATCGTTTCGTCATTCCGACCTCTCACCGCGAACAAGTTGCAGATTTATATAACGAACAAGGAAGCTGTGGTTTATCTTTCGCAGGTGGCCCAGGATCTTGTATGACAATTTCTTAAATAATGGGGGCGGAAAAATATGAAACAAAGTTTACAAACTGCTTTTTCATGTTCTTCATTCCTTCTTTCCTATCCGGAACTCGGGTGGAGAGAAGCTTTAACTGAATTGCAAGAAGAGATTGAAGCGATTGAACAGGAAGACGTTAAAGCATCACTTACAGCATTTATAAAGCAAGCGCTGAATAAAATGGATGAGCAATTAATTGACTGTTACGTATATACATTTGATTTTGGTAAAAAGACAAATATGTATTTAACTTATATGAACACCGGCGAACAAAGAGAAAGAGGTATTGAATTACTAGAGTTAAAGCAGCATTATAAAAAATCTGGTTTTGAAGTAACAGATAAAGAACTACCTGATTATTTACCGTTATTACTCGAGTTTTTTGCAAATGCAAATGAGCAAGACAGTGAACCAATTATGAGTAAATACAAGGAGAACATACAAGCATTACACGTTCAGTTAAAAGAAGCAGGTAGTATGTATGAACCGATTCTTGCGGCTGTTCTACTCGCTATCGATACATGGGGTGTACAGACAAATTAGAAAGGAGAGTTGTCAAAATGATGGATCAATTTCTATGGGTATTGTTTCCCTATATCATTTTTGCAATCTTTATCGGTGGACATATTTTTAGATACAACTATGATCAATTTGGATGGACATCAAAATCTAGTGAACTATTAGAAAAGAAAATGCTACGAATTGGAAGTCTATTATTCCACTTTGGGATCATGTTCGTAATTGGCGGTCATGTTATGGGGATTTTAATTCCAGAGGCTGTATATCGTTCAATAGGTATTTCGGAGCATATGTATCACATAATAGCAATTAGTTTCGGACTTCCGGCAGGTATTGCTTCTATCATCGGTTTAATTATATTAACGTACCGCCGTGTAACAGTAAAACGCATCATTGCAACGAGTACAAAGGGAGATTATATTGCGCTTATTTTATTACTTATCGTAATGCTAGCGGGACTTTCTTCAACTTTTTTAAACATCGACTCAAAAGGGTTTGATTATCGTACAACGATCGGTCCTTGGTTCCGAAGTCTCTTTATTTTCCAACCGAAAGTTGAATATATGATGGAAGTGCCTGTATGGTTTAAAATTCATATTCTTGCAGGGATGGGGCTTTTCGCAGTATGGCCATTTACTAGACTGGTACATGTTTTTAGTGCCCCAATTAAATACTTAAGCCGTAGTTATGTGGTTTACAGAAGACGTATTCCAAATGAATTGAAAAAATGATTTAGTTTTATATGTTTAGTAGTTTATAAGGAAAGCCGAGATCTAATTGGAGACCTCGGCTTTCCTTATAGGTATAAGTATCTAAATAAGATGCTAATCAATACTACAAACAGAGGCAGAGCAATCTTCACATGCAATTTCACATTTTAAAAATTGTAAATCGTGGATTGTAATCTTTCCTTTATGAATAGAAATTGTACCTTGCTTTTTTAATTCATTTAACATTCGATTTACGCTTTCACGTGAAGTTGCACAGAAATTAGCAAGTTCTTGATTCGTTAATGGTAAATCGATGAGAATACCATTTTCTTTTAACACACCATAACTATTTGTCATTCGAATGAGAGTAGAATACAAGGCACCTTTCTTGCCATGCAATACTAAATCTCGGAACTTCGTTTGCATTCTTCTTAAATGTTCACTAATCCATTTCATAAATTCAAATACAAGTGCGGGCTTTTGGAGTAATTCTCTTTCTAACGCTTCACGCTTTATAACGCCTACTTCAACATCCTCAAGGCATTTTGAATTTAATAAATACTTCGCATCGTCCGTGAATAATGTTAATTCTCCAATAATGTCGTATGCCGAACAAATACGGAGTGTTAATTCTTGCCCGTCAGCACTTAGTTTACTAATTTGTACTTTTCCAGAGTGGATGATATAGAGTTCTGTTGCTTCCATACCTTCCTGAAAAATAAAACTCCCCTTTTTAATCTGCATTTTATATTCAACAGATGCAAGTAATTCCTTTAAATCTTGAGATAATGTCATACTGTTTGCCACAGCAATCACCTTTCTTCTTATAAGCAATACATTTCCTATTTTGAGTGTAAATATGCTGGAAATGCAAGAGCTATTTTAAAAATAAAGTGAAATTTCAATGACCGTAAGGAGTAGGGACTGAAGATGTGAACAAAATGCGAACAGATTTGTGAAAAATTTTTGAATGGGGAAAGTAATGTGAGAAAAGTCACATTGAATATGTCGCTTCTTTTTTATAATGAAGGCAAATAAAAAAACGAAAGCTTACTAAGGATTTGAGCAGAAAAGAAGGGGTATAGATGCACGAGAAAATGAAAGATTCTTTAGAACGGCCACTTCAAGATTTACGTATTTCAGTTATTGATCGTTGTAATTTTAGGTGCATATATTGTATGCCTGCTGAAGTGTTCGGACCTGATTACGCTTTTTTACAGGAAGAATTTTTATTAACGTTCGATGAAATAGAAAGATTAGCACGATTGTTTATAAGTATGGGAGTCGATAAAATTAGGCTTACTGGCGGCGAACCGTTATTGCGTAAAGACTTACCGAAGTTAATCGCAAGGCTTACAAAGTTAGAAGGCTTAAAGGATATTGGGCTCACAACAAACGGAATTCATTTAGCAAAACAAGCTAAGGCGTTAAAAGACGCGGGATTAAAACGTGTAAATATTAGTTTAGATGCAATAGAGGATCACGTCTTTAAAAAAATAAATGGCCGAAACGTAAGTACAAAACCTGTATTAAAAGGAATTGAAGCAGCGAAGGCAGCTGGATTAGAAGTAAAGGTAAATATGGTCGTAAAAAAAGGAATGAATGATAGTCAAATTCTTCCTATGGCTCAGTATTTTAAAGAACAAGAAATACAGTTACGTTTCATTGAGTTTATGGATGTTGGCAGTACGAACGGATGGAACTTTGAACAAGTTATTACGAAGGAACAATTAATAGAGAAGATTAATCGCGTATATCCGATTGAGCCTGTTCAACCTCGTTACTTTGGAGAAGTTGCGAAATTGTATCGATATGTAGGGAGCGATGCCGAAGTTGGATTTATTACTTCAGTATCTGAGTCATTTTGTTCTTCTTGTACGAGAGCTCGTATTTCGGCAGACGGCAAGTTTTATACGTGCTTATTTGGAGAAAAAGGAACGGATTTGCGAACGCTTCTTCGAGAAAATATTTCGGATGCCTCACTATTAAAAATTTTACAACATACATGGCGATATAGAACAGATCGATATTCAGATGAAAGAACGGCGGAAAGTACAAATAAACGTCCAAAAGTTGAAATGTCTTACATTGGTGGATAGTGAAAGGAGGATTCTCTATGCAAGAGCGATATTCAAGGCAAGTATTATTTTCTGGAATTGGTGAAATGGGACAAAGCAAAATAAGAGAAAAGCAAGTGCTCCTAATCGGTGCGGGTGCACTAGGAGCTGCAAATGCGGAAGCGCTCGTTAGGATGGGAATTGGGAAATTGACAATTGCCGATCGTGACTACGTCGAATGGAGTAATTTACAGCGGCAACAGTTATATACAGAAGAAGATGCAAAGCAGTCTAAACCAAAAGCAATTGCAGCGGCAGAACATGTAAGAAAGATTAATTCTGAAGTGGAAATTGTACCAGTTGTAACGGATGTCACAATGCAAGAAATAGAAGAGTTAACAAAAGAAGTAGATCTCATATTAGATGCGACTGACAATTTTGATACGCGCCTACTTATAAATGACATCTCACAAAAAGAAAATATACCTTGGATATACGGTGGATGCATTGGAAGTTACGGTGTAACGTATACAATTCTTCCTGGGAAAACACCATGTTTTCGCTGTCTAATGGATCATCCTATGGGCGGTGCAACATGCGATACAGCCGGAATTATTCAGCCAGCTGTACAGATGGTTGTTGCTCACCAAGTGACAGAGGCGATGAAAATATTGGTGGATGATTATGAGTCGCTAAGAGGAACGATGTTATCATTTGATATTTGGAACAATCAATATCTCTCATTAAAAGTAAATAGACAGAAAAAAAGTACATGTCCATCTTGTGGGAAATCACGAACGTATCCAAGTCTAGCATTTGAAGCGCAGATGAAAACGGAAGTGCTATGCGGACGGAATACGGTTCAAATCCGTTCAGGAATAAAGAGAAATCTTAATTTAAACGAAATTCAAAAACGATTACAAAAAAGTGTACATGTCCAAAAAACGCATTACTTACTATCATTTCAAATTGATGAATATCGTTTCGTTTTATTTACAGACGGTAGGGCATTTATTCATGGAACAAATGATGTGAAAATAGCAAAACGATTATACGCAAAATATATAGGATGAACAGAAAGAGTGTTGCCCCTTATTAAAACGAGGTGAAAAAGAATGTTAGAAAAACGTATACCAATTCCGGTGGCAGAAGCAGTGGCACGTGTAATGAAATACGCTCATCAAGGTGAAATAGAAGAGGTTCCTCTTATAGAAAGTTACGGAAGAATTCTTGGAGAAGATGTTATTGCAGATCATGATGTCCCTCACTTTGATCGCTCTCCATACGACGGGTTTGCGATTCGAGCAGAAGATACAAAAGAAGCAAGTAGCAGTAATCCCATTCTGTTTGAAGTGATTGGTGAAATTGGAGCCGGTTTTGTTTTTACAGAAGAAGTGAAAGCATTTCAAGCTGTCCGTATTATGACAGGAGCCGCAATTCCAAAAGGGTGTAATGCGGTTGTTATGTTAGAGCTAACGGAAGGATTTGAAGAAAAAGAAAAGACGTATATGAAATTAAAACGCTCCTTCGCCGCCGGTGATAACATTTCTTTTAAAGGTGAAGATGTAAAACAAAATACCATCCTTGTGAAAAAAGGGACTGTTATTAACCCTGGAGTAGTGGCGCTTCTTTCTACGTTTGGTTATAGTACCGTTTACGTTGTAAAACCGCCGGTTATCGGAATTGTAACGACAGGAAGTGAACTGCTTGAAGTACATGAACAATTAAAGCCAGGGAAGATTCGAAATAGTAACTCCTATATGATAGCTGCTCAAGTTGAACGAGTGGGCGGAGTTGTACAGTATTATGGACAATTCGCTGACGATTTTGAGACGTGTTATAACACTGTGAAAAAAGCGATAAAAGAAGTCGATATTTTAATTACAACTGGTGGCGTTTCGGTAGGAGACTATGACTATTTACCTGCTATTTATGAGAGATTACGAGCTAATGTGCTTTTCAACAAAATAGCGATGCGACCAGGAAGTGTGACAACTGTAGCTGAGCTAGAAGGAAAACTATTATTTGGTCTATCTGGTAATCCTTCAGCTTGTTATGTTGGTTGTGAATTATATGTTCGGCCAGTCATTGGAACATATTTGCATAGAAAAGATTCGCACGTATATCGTGCAGAGGCAATATTACAGAAAGACTTTCTGAAAGCAAACCCATTTACTCGTTTTGTACGAGGGAAAGTGGAAATTGTAGATGGAACATTGCAAGCTACACCAGTTGGTTTAGACAAATCTAGTGCAATTTCTTCACTTGCAGAGGCGAATGCATGTATCGTCCTGCCGGGAGGAACGAGAGGATTTAAAGCAGGAATAACTGTTTCGGTACTGTTATTAGAATCAAGCGCCGGAAGTGAGTGGCCGTGGGAAGGACAGTTTCGATCATATAAGTAACAGAAAAATAGATTGCTAACTTATACAAAGATAAGAGGTACAAGATGGCACATACGTATTATGAAGTAATTGATACACCTATTTCAATTGAAGAAGTTACAAACAAAGTAATTCGTCGTGAATGTGGCGCAGTTGCGACTTTCATTGGTACTGTTAGAGAATTTACGAAAGGCAGTCGTACGCTATATTTAGAGTATGTAGCATATAAGTCAATGGCGGAGAAACAGCTTAAGAGAATTGGCACCGAAGTAGGAGAGAAGTGGCCTGGGACAAATGTCGCCATTACACATCGCATTGGTACATTACAAATTTCTGATCTTGCTGTTGTCGTCGCTGTTTCTACACCACACCGGAAAGCTGCCTATGAGGCGAACGAATATATTATGGAGCGTATAAAACAAATTGTTCCAATATGGAAGAAAGAGTTTTGGGAAGATGGTGAGTCATGGATAGGTGATCAGTTAGAGAAAACAGCATATGGTAATGGCGAGCCTAGAAAGGAGATGAGAATATGATTGAAGTACTATTATTTGCACATTTACAAGAAGAAGTAAGTAAGCCAGCATTACACATAGATTGTGAAAATATTACGGTTGCTGAACTAAAGAAAGTGCTCATTAAGAAATACAATGTAGCGATTTCAAGTGAGATCATGGTCGCTATAAATGAAGAGTATGCAAATGAGGATGACATCATTCAAACTGGCGATGTTATAGCAATGATTCCGCCAGTAAGTGGTGGTTGATTCTTTTCAGCCTAATTATGTTAGGACGTGATTAGGCTGGAGGGAATGAATATAACTATGCATACATAGGAGGGAACAGGATGAAAAGTCCTAATTTTCAATTAAGTTTACAAACTTCTAATCTAGTTATCGGTTTTATGGTATGGGTCATTTTATCATCATTAATGCCTTATATTAAAGCGGATATTCCATTAACTGCGGGACAAATTTCTATGGTAACAGCAGTACCGGTTATTTTAGGTTCTGTTCTTCGCATTCCAATTGGTTATTGGACAAATCGTTTTGGAGCAAGAAAATTATTCTTTATTAGTTTTATTCTATTATTATTTCCTGTCTTTTATATTAGTGTTGCCAATTCAATGATGGATTTAATTATTGGTGGATTATTTGTCGGAATCGGTGGCGCAGTATTCTCTGTAGGTGTAACTTCTTTACCGAAATACTTTCCGAAAGAGAGTCACGGTTTTGTAAATGGTATTTACGGTGTCGGTAACGCCGGAACAGCAATTACTTCGTTTTTAGCACCTGTCATTGCAACTTCAGTTGGCTGGAGAACGACAGTACAGTGTTATTTAGTTTTACTTGCAGCATTTGCACTTATGAACTTTTTATTAGGTGATCGTAAGGAGAAAAAGGTGAATACACCATTAATGGAACAAATAAAAGGTGTATATAAAAATGAAAAACTTTGGTTTCTATGTATCTTTTACTTTTTAACATTCGGATCATTTGTCGCATTTACAGTATACTTACCAAACTTTTTAGTATCTCACTTCGGATTAGAGAAAGTGGATGCAGGTATGCGGACAGCTGGATTCATCGTATTAGCAACAATGATGCGCCCGATTGGTGGTTGGCTCGGTGATAAATTTAATCCATTTAAAATATTAATCTTCGTATTTATCGGCTTAACACTATCTGGTATTGTTTTATCATTTATGCCAAGTATGAACGTGTATACATTTGGTTGCCTACTAGTCGCATTTTGCGCAGGTATTGGTAATGGTACAATCTTCAAACTCGTTCCAATGTACTTCTCAGAACAAGCAGGTATTGTAAATGGCCTCGTTTCAGCTTTAGGCGGACTAGGAGGGTTCTTCCCGCCGCTAATTTTAACTTTACTATTCCAACTAACAGGCCATTATGCAATTGGATTTATGGCATTATCAGAAGTCGCACTTGCTTGTTTAATCATTACAGTATGGATGTATAGTCAAGAAAAGCTGTTAGTGATGTTAAAGAATCGTTAATAAAGAAAAAGAACCATCCTAAAGTAATCTAGGATGGTTCTTTTAGTAATAGGCTTCAATATGTTTTATTGCTAATTTAACAAAGCTTGTTTTCTAAAATAATGTGGTATTAAAATGAAATCCAGAAGTTTTATGGGATTTTATGTTAAAATATAGATATCAGATGTTATTCAATTAAAGGGTAGGTTAGTTAAAGAAAGTTTAAATTTCTTCCGAAGACCGAACTAATTTTTAACATACAAATATTTAATTGGATCGGGGTGTTTAGATGAAAAAGTTATATAAGTCCACTCAAGATAAACAAGTATCAGGTGTGTTAGGTGGCTTAAGCGACAAGTATGGAATTGATGTAAGTATTCTTCGCATAGTCACTGCATTATCAGCTTTTTTTACTAGTGGATTTACAGTGTTACTTTATATAATTGCTGCAATTGTTTTGCCTACAGATAAAGATATTAAGAGATAAATGTATGAACTTAAATCTAATTCCACAATCGAGAACTCTGTTTTTTGTCTATTGAAAGTTTCCAAAGTAAAAGCAACAGTACGATTGTTATAAGACTGAAATGAACAAACGAAAAATCCTCATAAAACATTCAGAATATATCGAGAACGGAAATAATAACTTTTGAATGAAACGATGACTATTGATCGCTAACGAATCGATAAATAGTCGCCATTTACTTAAAAACTATATATAAAAATATAGAGATATTCAGAAATTTATGAAGGTATTTATAACAAGAAAAAACTTCATATTTTTTAGGGCCAGATTTTTTGGTAAGGCTAATGGATATTGTGAAAAAGTACACCTAAAATAAAGAATAAAGTTTAGGTCGATAAGATAAAATTATGAATTTGTATAAATAATCCATAATTTTCTTTATGAGTCATATTTGATATGTTAAAGAAAAGAGAGGGGAGGGAAATGAAATGAGAATTTTTGATGCACATTTTCATATTATTGATTTTAATTTTCCGATTATTGAGAACCAAGGGTATTTTCCACCCAACTTTGTTGTAGAAGATTATCAGAATGAATCTCCTAATTTGAATGTAATTGGTGGAGCGATCGTATCTGGTTCTTTCCAAGGGTTTGATCAAGAATATTTATTAAAGGCACTAAAACAGTTGGGTTCCACATTTTGTGGCGTAACACAATTACCTTTTACAGTGACGGATGAAGAAATACTACATTTAAATGAAAATGGGATAAAAGCATTACGCTTTAATATTAAAAGAGGTGGTTCAGAAGATTTATCGAAGCTGGATTACTTTGCTAGAAGAGTTCATGATTTAGTAGGATGGCATAGTGAGCTTTATATGGATGCAAAAGAGTTGCCAGAAATTGCATCCACTATAGAAAAATTACCAGCTATATCAATTGACCATTTAGGGTTATCAGAAGAAGGTTTACCACATTTATTAAAACTAGTTGATAAAGGGGTACATGTGAAAGCTACTGGTTTTGGTCGTGTAGAATTAGATGTTGAGAATGCCTTAAAATCGATTTATGAAGTTAACTCAGATGCACTTATGTTTGGAACAGATTTACCATCTACAAGAGCGAAAAGACCTTTTGAGTATGGAGATATCAAATTGATTCAACAGCTATTTGATGAACAAGCTACCGATAAAGTCCTGTATACGAATGCTTTCAAATGGTATTTTGGGTAGCGTCAGGGGTTACATTTGAATTAAATGTGTACATATTTAGTAAAGCGTTTAATCCAACCAAAATATATTTAGAATGAGGTTTTAAATGTTTATTTTTATTATATTAGACGTAATATTACCAATATTAATATTGATGCTAATTGGTGCAATCTTACAAAGAAAGTTCCAATTTAACTTAAAGCAGCTATCTACACTTATTACTTATTGCTTGATGCCAGCGGCTGTATTTGTGAATATATATGATATTAGTATAGAAACAGGTTTGTTGCTCCAGATAATATACTATTTAATACTTTACAGTCTGAGTGTGATGATAGTAAGTCATTTCATTTCAAAAACATTAAAGTTAGAAAAAGGAGAAAGTGCAGCTCTAAAAAATAGCATTTCGTTAATGAATTCCGGTAATTATGGATTACCAGTAAGTCAATTGATTTTCAGTCACAATCCAGTGGGGGTTTCCATTCAGATTTTTATTGTCATTTTCCAGAATCTTTTAACTTATTCATATGGGATATATAACTTACTATCAGCAACAAAAACAATTGGAAGTATTATTCAATCATTTCTAAGACTGCCTGTATTTCATGCACTCATATTAGGGATTCTCTTTCGATTTTTTACAATTCAAATACCTAATTCTATCTTTCTACCTCTTAATCAGCTTGCGAATAGTTTTGTTGCAATAGCACTCATATTGCTAGGAGCGCAATTATCCAACATTAAGCTTAATTTTTTCCATCGAGTCATAACATGGGCTTTAATTGGAAGATTATTGATGGGACCATTATTAGCACTTGCCATGATATACCTACTAAACATTGATGGTATTGTTGCACAATCATTATTTATTGCAAGTTCTTTTCCTACTTCAAGAAATACATCAACCATTGCTATGGAGTATCAAATAGAACCTGAATTACATGCACAAATCGTTTTATTTTCAACACTTTTCAGCATTATTACAGTAACTGTCGTTATTTATTTGTCATATATTTTGTTTTGAATATACGTGCAAAAACGAATAGATTTGAGGCGGTAAATGATGGACAGAAATCCCATCGATATGAGAAGAAAACAGTCTTTGATATATTAGGTGTCGTTTACAATTGTACCAAGCCTGATAATCAAGCGGCTTAATTCAAAAAAAGGAATCAAAACAAAAAGAACAAACGCTTCTAAAAAACGTTTGTACAAAGGTAATTACTATTTTAGTTAAGAAATAGATTATTATTTGTGAGTACGAGAAAGCTTTTTTATAAGTTTAGGAAATATAGATGTTAGTTCCTGCTTCAAACGCTTTGTAAACGATGGATCTTTACCTGAAGTTGAAATCGTTACAACATATTCATCATTTCGTATGACACCTGGTGTGTGAAACGATGATTCTGTACCATCACTTACAACGTTAACCCATTGAAAATCATGGGCAGCTTGTTTGACCATCATATTGACAGCATGTTGATTTGTAGCTGCATAAATAAGATGAGCATCTTTAATATCATCATTACTAAAAGTTTTTTGCTTCCAAGTAATATAAGATAGTTCCTTCATTTCCTCACAAATTTCTGGGCTGACAACGGTCACAAAAGCGCCTGTATCTTTTAATCCAGACGCTTTTCGATATGCAATTTTACCTCCACCAATGATAACAACTACTTTTTTATTTAGATTAAGCATAAGAGGGTACATGTTATACATACACACATTCCTCCATTCGTTCTAATAATGTCAATTCCATATATGTATCAAACTGAAGACAGTTGCAAGTCGTGATGTGATCATATTTTTTTGTATGCAACTTAATTTTTTGAAGCAACAATCCGGTAAAGAGAAGATAAGGCATGACATAAACATGGGAGGCAGTCGATGTTATAGCCTTGAGCTCAGCAGTAAAAGAGGGCGCTCCTTTCGTTAAAAAGGAGCACGATACTGGCATACCGAGTTTTCGTTCGACCGTTGCTCCGATTTGTTGTAACTCATGTATCGGCTGTGGATCACTGCTACCTCTCCCTACGAGTAAAATACTACTATCTTGCATTGGCATAGTTTCACGTATTCTTTTTACTACAAGTTCCACCATATGTGGATGCGTACTAAAGGGTGGTACAACTGAAAATGTTATTTGTGGATATTTCTTTTGTAGTTGCTCTATTTCAAAAGGAATATCACGTTTATAGTGAGCTGCTGCAAATAATAAAACAGGTACAATCATTATTTCAGTTGCGCCCTCTAGTATCGTTTCTGTAACTGCATCTTGAATGGTAGGTGTCGTTAGTTCTAGGAAAGCTATTTTTTGAATCTGTTCGTTACGTTCTTTCATAACAGATTGAATAAAGTGAATGAATTGTTCATTACCTTCTTGCAGGCGACTACCGTGTCCAACATATACAATTCCTTTCATTGTCCCACCATGTCTTTCTTCGTAATCATGTCTTGTAATTGTTGATCTACGTTATGAAACCCGACTTTCTTCGCATAGTGTAAAGTTGGAATATCGGTATATGAGAAGGGAAGAGTAAGAATATCGATAAAGCCAAGGCGTTTTATTTCTGATAGAAATGTATCAATTGAGGCACGCCCTTCAAATACAATACTATCCCATGAGAATTCAGAAAGCATACGAGAATGGACTTCATCGAAACGATGATCAATTGTATACTCATGAGTCATCATATAGGAGCCAGCACCAATTTTCTCTTGAATAAAAGCAATCCGATTAATATTTCTTCCTAAATAAACAGTTGTATCGGAAGCGAACTCTGCTTGTTTACTTAGTAGCCCATATTTCATCAGTTTTTCTTGAGTGACAACGTTCATATACTGCAGTTTCGCCTGTAAGGAACGAATATCTTTCTGGTATTTACTACATGATCGCATCAATATTTCTACACTTTCAGCTGAACAAAATACAAGACGATCAACGTTGAAAATTTCATTGATTTGTTCAAGTGTTAATGTGTATTCTGCCTTTTTGAAAGTTGGAATTTGATATATTTCTGCACCGGCTTCTTGCAACTTTTGCACTATTGAACTTGTTTTATTTGTTGCAGATGCAAATAAAACTTTTTTACCATGTAATGGTTTACGTTCTTTCCAAGCGATTTGATTACGTAAGGAAACGACATCACCAACAATTGTCATGGATGGATTTGAAATATTCTCGTTTTTGACGATAGGAACAATGGTTGAAAGTGTTCCTGTGACAACGCGCTGCTTTCCGGTTGTACCCCATTCAATGACGGCTACTGGCGTATCTTTTTTCTTTCCTGCTTGTAGTAAGTTTTCACAAATTGTAGGTAAGTTTTTTATACCCATGTAGTAGGCAATTGTGTCGCTATTGTGGGATGAATTATATTTTCCATGATCGGTTAAAGGGCCTTTTGCATGCCCAGTTAATAAAGTGACGCTATTACTGTAGTTACGGTGGGTGAGGGGGATACCTGCATAGCTACTAGCGGCGATGCTAGATGTAATACCTGGTACGATTTCATATGGAACGTTCGCTGCTGCTAAAGTTTCTGCTTCTTCACCAACGCGGCCAAAAATAGATGGATCTCCGCCCTTTAATCGGACAACGATTTTTCCTTCTTGTGCGAATTGAAGGAGGTGGGCGTTAATCATTTCTTGTCGCATAATATGATTCTTTGGCATTTTGCCGCAATAAATAAGTTCACATGTTTCTTTCGTATAACTAAGAAAGAAAGGGTTTAATAAACGATCATATAAAACGATATCTGCACGCTTTAAACAATCTATCGCTTTCTTTGTAATAAGCCCTTCATCACCTGGTCCTGCACCAACTAAATATACATATCCGTTCATAATCGCACCTCTTCTATTTTTATGTAAAAGGAAGCCAGAGGAGGCTTCCTTTCGTAAATTACATGTTTATATAAATGTCACCATCAATAACTTCTACTTCGTATGTTTGGATACAGCCGTCATCAGGTTTTTGAACTTCACCTGTTATTAATGAGATTTTCCAATCATGCAGTGGACAAAAGACGAATTCTCCAGATACAATTCCTTCTGCTAACGGTCCGTTTTTATGAGGACAACGATTTTCTACAGCTCGAATATCTCCATTTGAAAGGCGGAATAGGGCGATAGACATACCTTTCATTTGTACCTCTTTACCGATTTGAATAGGAAGGTCTTCTGCACGCATAACTTTTATTTTTTCTTTCGTTTGTATCATATAGTTCACAGCTCCTTATTTCACAGTTTCTACTTCATACATCGCTTTTAATGACTTCGTTTCTAGCGCTTGTCCCCATGCTTCCGTATATGTGCTACGAGCTGTTTGGAAACGTTCATTTAGCGTAGTAACCATACTTGCATCTTGGAGTATTTCTTTTATGTGATCAAAGCCTAAACGTTCTGTCCAGTAGGCAGTACGCTCGCCGTAAATACCAGTTTCACGATAATATTGCATGTAAGCTGTAGCGATACGAAGGACATCATCTTCAGTAGGGACAATCATTACAAAATCAGCCTCGCGTACTTCTGTACCACCATTTCCGCCAATATAAAGTTGATATCCATTTTCGACACAAACAACGCCAAAATCTTTCGTCAGTACTTCCGCGCAGTTACGAGGACAACCGGTTACACCCATTTTCATTTTATGAGGTGTATCTACCATTTCTAATGATTGTTCAAGGAGCATACCAAGTCCTAATGAATCTTTCGTACCGAAACGGCAGAAGCGAGAACCAACACATGATTTTACATTACGAAGCGATTTTGAATACGCATATCCCGAAGTCATATGTAAGTCAGCCCATACGTTTGGTAAATCTTGTTTCTTAACACCATATAAGCCAATTCGGCTCGCACCTGTAATTTTCACAAGAGGAACATCATATTTTTTCGCAACTTCAGCAATTTTCATTAAATCATCTGCTGTTGTAACGCCTCCGTACATACGTGGAATAACAGAGAATGTACCATCGTGCTGGATGTTACCATTCATTCTTTCATTAACGAAACGAGATGATTTATCATCTTCATATTCTTCTGGAATCGCCATCCGTAAGTAGTAATTTAAAGCAGGGCGACATTTTGAACAGCCGTCTTCATGTACAAAACCAAGAACATTTCGTACTTCTTTTGGAGATTTTAAACCTTTCTCGTGAATGGCTGCTACGACTTCATCACGTGATAAAGTTGTACATCCGCACATACCAGCAGACTGCGCAGAAGCATCAAAAGCATCTCCGAGTGTATGAGATAAAACTTGTTCTACAAGCGGACGACATTTACCACAAGATCCTGCGGCTTTCGTACAGCCTTTTACCTCTTCAAAAGTAGTTAACTCTTGCTCTAAAATGGCATGAACGATTGTACCTTTCGTAACACCATTACATCCACAAATCGTGTCATCCGCACTCATTGTAGCAACGTTAAGTTCACTTTCTTCACCAGCTTTGTGAAGAAGGGAAGCGGCTGTATATTCTTGTATATCTTCTTCTTTCTTTAACATGCTAAAGAGGCGTGTACCATCAGCTGTGTCACCATATAAAACGATACCAACGACTTGATTGTCGCGAATTAACACTTTTTTATAGGAACGTCTACATTCATCAAAGATTGATATTGCTTTCGTTTGATCATCTTCATATATTTGGCCAGCAGAGAATAAATCACAACCTGCAACTTTTAATTGCGTACCGACGATACTGCCCATATATCCATCAGTTTGTAAATTTGTTATATGTTTAGCTAATATTGCACCTTGTTCATAAAGAGGGGCAACAAGTCCATATGCGATACCATCATGTTCCGCACATTCGCCAACTGCATAAATGGATTCATCATTTGTTAGCATATAATCATTGACTACAATACCGCGATTTACAAGTAAACCAGCATCTTTTGCTATTTGCGTATTCGGGCGTATTCCGACAGCCATTACGATTAAATCACAGTCTACAACTTCACCATCTTCAAATTGAATGCCCTCAACATAGTCTGTACCAAGAATTTTTACAGTTTTCTTTTCCATTAGAAACTTCATGCCTTGTGCTTCTAAATCTTCACGTAATAGAGCAGCTGCCTTTGTATCTAGTTGTTGCTCCATTAAGCTAGGCATTAAATGAACAACATGTACGTCCATTCCTAAGTCAATAAGACCTCTTGCTGCTTCTAATCCAAGTAACCCACCACCAATGACAACGGCCTTTTTCTTTTCTTTAGCGGTATCCATCATAAATTGTGTATCTTCAATAGTTCGAAATCCTGTTACATCAGGAAGAGTAGAACCTTCAACAGGTAAAATAAAAGCACTAGAACCTGTTGCAATAATGAGCTTGTCATATGTAAGAGTACGATTCTTTTCTGTAATAATAATTTTTTCTTCTCGGTTAATACTTTGAACTCTCTCGTTTGTGTATAAAGTTATTTCGTTTTCTTCGTACCAACTATATTCATTCATAATGATATTTTGCATATTTTTTTTGCCTTGTAAAACATGAGAGAGCATTATGCGGTTGTAGTTTGGATGCGGTTCATCTCCAAAAATAGTAATCTCATATGAATCACTATCATGTTTTAAAATTTCTTCCATACAGCGTATGCCAGCCATACCATTTCCGATCATAACTAAACGTTTTTTCATTTTCGTTTCCCCCTTTTTATGTGAAATGTTGAACAAAGGATTATATTTCTATTATAGAAAATCAAATAAGGGGGAGATGTGATATTTATCACATTTTTATAATGATTCACAAATTGTTAAAATTCGGATTTGTGTGAGGGGGATGTGGATATTTTTCGCAAAATGAAAAAGCAGGACATAAGTATTTACACTCATGTCCTGCACTTGATTTATGCTCTCGTAATGGCACGTGGAAATAAAATATTATTTTCTAAATGAATATGCTCAAATAAATCAGACTCTAGCGCTTCAAGACGTTGATAAACAAGTCGATAAGTGCCGCAAGCTCCTTCTGGAGGAGTAAAGTCATTCGTCACTTTACGAAGTTCTTTTATAATATTTCCGGCATGATTGTGTTCATTTTCTAGTTCATCTACTACTTTACGTAACTTTGCATAGTTTTCATCAGTTGGATTGTGTTCAAATTCTAAAATTAATGGGAAATCTTCCGTTTCTTCTTTAATTAAATGCTGTTCTAATTCCATTTTAAGTTCATGAAATAGCTTATGAATTTGAGCTAAATGAGGCTGATTCGCTCCATGAACGCGTAAGACTTTTGTCACATATGGACTTAACTGCGGTAACTCTTCATGTAAATAACGATGATGCTTATTAATTACATAATCAATCAATTCGCGATAAGAAGCATTTTTCCAATCAATTTCAGATTCATTTAATCGTTTTGTATTATGATAAAGCGTATTTAACTCTGTAATTACTTCAGAAGCTGATAAATTTCTTTCATGAATTGCATCAATAAGTGGCTTATTACCACCACAACAAAAATCTATTCTATACGATTTAAAAAGATCACTAGCTTTCGGAAATTGTGTAACAATCTCACCAACAATTGAAGTTTCAGTAAATGTATGTTCCATATGAATGCCTCCATAAAGTTTAAATGTAATATCTAAATTAAGAATAGCGATAAATGAAAAACAATGTGGTGATTGAAATCACTTATAATGTGTCAGTTTTGAGAATAATAGGAGTGTTATAAACGGAAGAGAGAGGAGGTAATTAGTCGCAATACTATTTGATAAAAAAAGAAGCTTACTAGAAGCTTCTTTTTCATTACTATTTTTCACATGCAACTCCATCACCATCACGATCAAGTTTAGAACTATAACCTGGTTGATCTCTATGTAAAGGAGCTTTCCCAGCATTTCTAACTGCGGTACAATTTGCGTAAGTTACATTACTATTGTTACTTGCAGCTGGTTGTGTTTGAGCTTGCTGTGCTTTTTTCTGTTCCTCTTGTTGTTTGCGAGCTTGTTCATCAGCTTGGCGTTTTTCATCCTCTTGCTTCCGAGCTTGTTCATCAGCTAGACGTTTTTGTTCTTCTTGTTGTTTACGAGCTTGTTCATCAGCTAGACGTTTTTGCTCTTCTTGTTGTTTGCGAGTTTGCTCTTCGGCTAGACGTTTTTGCTCTTCTTGTTGTTTGCGAGTTTGCTCTTCGGCTTGGCGTTTTTCATCCTCTTGCTTCCGAGCTTTTTCATCCGCTTGACGCTTCTCATCTTCTTGCTTTTGAGTTTTTTCGTCCGCTTCTTTCTTTTCTAGTTCTTTTTTCTTCTCGCTCTCTTTTTGTTCTGCATTGTTAGAAGCAACTTTTTTACTAGTGGCTACCGACTTTTCAGAAGAAGGAGCTGAAATACTTAATAATGCAACAAAAATGACAAATAAAATAGCAGTGATAATAAATTGTTTTTTTGCTACACCAGTCTTTTTAATTGCGGATAAGATTGCTAACACAAGGAAGAAAACAAATAAAACAAAACTTAAAATAGAAAAGAATTCAACAATGGGGTTATTGGAAGTCTCAGCACTAGTTATTATGAATACAATCGAAATCATAAAAAGAATAACGGCAGGACGACCATATTGTATTGCTTTTCCATTTTTCTTAAAGAATGAAATGATACATAAAATTAAAAGAATAAAAGCAATAAAAAATAAAGCTGCACTAATATTACTCAAAATCGCCATTTTTATACCTCCATTTGTAAGATTTTCACTATTAATTATATAGGAATTTATTGGATATTACACGATTTATATAAATTTAGAAAATTAGTATTTTTAATAGACTTATAAACATTTATTTTATATATACGGAAAAATAGATGTATTTCCTATTACGTTTTTAAAGATAATTCATAAAGTATAATATATCGATTGAAAGGAGGAGATTTGAATGGAATTTCAATTGTTAGTGAATTGTATATTACAAGAAGGTAATGCTTACTTTTTAGTTACGAAAGTAGACGATGTAATTACGTTGAAAGTACCGATTACAGCGGGTGTAGCAGCATTATTTTTAGCTTTTGGTGTACCAAGATGTTCTTAATTTAAATTTCTAGAGTAGAAGGGAAGGGATATACCTTTCTCTTCTACTCTTACATAATATGATTATGTAAACTGAAATGTTGTTTTGTAATAGCACGTTTAAAATGGACATGCATATACTATAATGTTTCATTGGATGTTAGTGATGAAAGGTAGTTTTCACACGTGCATGTAATGATGTTCATTAAGTTATGAAATTAAAGAGGTGCTATTATATATGAAAAGAAGAACATTTGATATTCCAGTTACATTGCGAAGAGAGTGGTTTTTAATAGAATTAGCCCATTTAACGAAAAAATATGGAATTGAAATTGCAACTAGCAAAATGGAAGCTGCACCGTTTTTAAGAGATCAAGTTACGGAATTAAAAATAGGGTCAGGGCTCCAATACGATAAATATGATGATGAGTATATGATTGAAAATTAAAGGATAAGAGCAAAACAAATTTCTTTATAACAAAATATAAAATAAAGCAGATTCTAAATATGGAATCTGCTTTATTATGAAATACTTCTAGTCAACTAGCCTCTTTCTAGTGTTTTTCCTACATATTTCACTTGCGTTATTCCAAAAGATTCACGAAGAATGCGAGCATAATCTTTTGATTCTATTGGACGTTTATTTTTGGTGCCTTTAAAGGTTTCTGTATAATTTTTATTTGTTAATGATACGTGACCATAATCAGTTAATTTACAAGTGATAGCTCCTTTATTAAAAGGAGATTCTTTATGTTCTACAATCACTTTTTGAATGTTATTCACCTTTTTCTCATCTATTGGATCTAAAGTAAAGGCATAGCCTATTTTCCATTCATGTGAAGGTTCAGATTGCAAGAAATTTGTAGATTCCCCGTTAGCTCCTTTTCTCATTTCTAAAATGTGTGTACCTTTTCTAGTAGTTCGTTTGCGAATTCGATATTCACCCGTTTGAGAAGAGATGACTTCTCCGTTAAAAGGGACTGGATGCAAAGGTAGATGAGAGGCAAAACCGGCATCTATAACATAATCTTTATTATTATGACTTAATATGATAATGACATGACCATCATCGGGTTTCCATTTATTATCATAAAGGTCATAAACAGTACCAGCTACTTTATATATTTGAAATCCACAATCAATTAAAAAGTAATACAATAAGGAGTTTAATTCATAACAAAGACCGCCTCGTTTTTGAATTAGTAACTTTTCTACTAAGTTATTTTTTGAGATGTTTTTAATAGTACCAGCCATAATATCGAGATTTTCATAGGGGAGAATCAAGCCCATTTTCAAGAGAATTTCATCTAAATCATTAAATGTTATTTCTTTTGCAGGAATTTTTAGTCGTTTAAAAAATTCCTTTTGTAAATTGGTCATCATAAAGCATTCTCCTTTCTTTTTACAGAATTTTCTTCTGCTCACCGATAGATTAGTACTTCTAAAAGTTTAATTCAAGTCTGCGAAAATTATCATAATATATGTTTCTGGAAATGTTATTATATATTCTAAAATTTCAGTTTATTTTTTAATGTTAGGAAAGTCTTATAGTATAAGCCTCTATTTTGTTTAGTTTGTATTTAATTAAATAAAAGTACATATCTTCATTAACTTTTTTATAATTAGCTGGTAATAAAGTGTTTTTTTACTAAAGTTTTTTCAAGATTTGTATGCTTTATATAAACAATAATAATTGGAGGATATTTGGATTCAGTAAAGTTAACAATTGTTGAGAAACTTTTTTGTAGCGCTCTCTCAAAAGGAAGAGATTGAATCAAAGAGAATAACGTGTGTTAAGGAAGAAGGTAAAAAAAATTACAAAGAGCACCTTCTTTCAAAAAAAGTGGGGGGAGTAACATGCGATTGATGAGAAGATGTGTTGTCTTACTAATTGTATTTTTTATCATGGTTCCAATGATTAGCACAAATGTGCGAGCAGAAGTTGTAAAAGAGCTTAAAACAGGCTTTCCAGATAAAGAAGTATTTACACCTGGAGAATGGTTTTTAGGTCAAAAGCCTGCTAATTACGATGAGAATAAGCCTCCAATTCTTTTTGTACAAGGAAGGAATGGGAATGCTGATAGTTGGTATGGAAAGACGGTGTATCACGATATAAATGATATGTATGACTATGCTTTGAAAGAAGGCTATCAAACAGTATTTATACAATTATATGATGCTGCTGGGAAAGGGTCAGCTAGTCAGTGGGACAACGGAAAATTGTTAGCACAAAAATTAGAAGAAATATATAATCACTTCGGTAAAAAAGTTAATATTGTAGCACATAGTAAAGGCGGTATCGATACACAGGCTGCATTAGTAGGATATGGCGCAAATCGATTTGTCGGAAATGTTGTAACGCTTGCGACGCCACACCATGGATCAAACTTAGCGGATTTATCATATAGTTGGTGGGCAGGATGGCTGGCTTCTATTTTAGGTCAAAAAGATGATGGTACGTACTCATTACAAATGGGCGAAATGGCAAAATTTCGTTCAACGATTGATAATAATCCAGCAGCTAAATTAAACCGTTACTATACGGCTACTGGGACTAGCTGGGGACCAGTATTTTCTGCGCTATCTATGGGCGGGTTCTATTTGTCATCATACGGTTCAAATGATGGACTAGTAAATGAGTGGAGTGCTAAGTTACCGTATGGAACGCATTTATTTACAGATTCCAGATTTGATCATGATAATATACGAAAAGGATCTGCTGTTTTCTCTCGAATTGAACCATATTTACGTACAGCAAATGTAGCCGTACCAGCTTTAGTAGCATCCAGCACTAGTTCAAATGAAAATATAGAACAATTAAATACAACTTCAAATCAAAACATATTAGGAGGAGAATTGCCACAAAATCAGTGGATAGAGCAAACTGTTACGGTTGATAAAAAAGCTGAAGGAATAGTTTCTATATTAACAGCGTCTTCTGATGTAGAAGTACAAATGATGTCTCCAAAAGGAAAAATGTATACAAATAAGGATAGCGTTATTACTACTGGTGAAGGTGAATCTTTCTTTGGTGGTGCGACAATTAGAACATTTAAATTTGATAAAATGGATGTAGGAGAATGGAAAGTTAAAATGATGGCGAAGCAGTCGAAAGATGCATTTTTAATTGTAAGCGATCACAAGGATGGTGCACCATTTGTTCTCCAAATGCCTACAAAAGTTAAAGTGAATAAATCTGATTATAAACTGAAAAAATCATCTGTGGCACCTGAAATGAAAGGGGATCTTTCTATAACAGTAAGAGTAGTTAATAAAGAAGGGAAACTAGTCTCTGAATACAATGAATTACAAAATGGTAATAACAATACGTTTACTGGCGCTTTGAAGGACATAAAACAGCCAGGAGTATATAACGTTACGATGGATATAAAAGGGACGAATAAAGAAGGACTACCGTATAATCGTACAATTGTTAAGTCGGTTTATGTGGAGAAGTAAGAAAGAATGAATGAGAAGTTTTTAATATAAAAAGTACCGAACTTTTGTAGTAGAAGAGTTCGGTACTTTTTTCATGTTTATTAGATTAACAGAAACGTACAATGGAATTTATGTTTGATTATAGGAATCAAAAGAACATTATTCAATAAAAAAAGATGCTGAAATAGCATCTGAATGTGAAGAGGATTATTAACTTAGTTTTATAACTGTTAATTCAACTGAATTAATACCATTATCACAAGTTGCAATACTTTGACGATTAAAACCACTATTATTTTTCAGTTGAAGAGTGGAATTAGCTGTCACTGTAACAATCGTTTCGCCTGCTAGTTGAAGACATTCGTTATTTGATGAAGTATTCATTTGGAAAGCGAAATCACCTTGACTATTAGCAAGTGGATTATTATTTAAAAATATGGTCATGACTGGAATATGTGGAAATACAGGATTTGAAGTAGTGTTAATCGTTGAAATGAAAGAAACTCTATAATCACCAGCTTGACTAAATTGTATAGTAGTAGGATTTAGTAAGGAAATTCCTCCTGCTTTAGGGCCAACGTGATTAAATGGAAAAGGATCTCCGAAAGGAACAGTTATAAACTCAGTTTGCCAAAAAGTGCCGTATGCTGGACAGCTTTTTTTATGTGAATGGTCGCATGAACATTTTTTATAGGAACTAGAAGAGGAGTTGCATGAACATTTTTTATATGAACTGGAAGAAGAGTTACATGAACATTTTTTATTTGAATTTGAAGAATGATAGTATGAACCCAATATATTACCTCCTATTATGAATGAAGTGTATACTCATAGTATTTTATGCTTGTCTTATATAAAAGGTGATAGATTTGGAGTATAAAGTGCTAATACGATGAAATATAGTAATAGAATAGTAGCTGTAACGATTTTGAAGAAGAAAAGGTTGATATTTTGGTGGAAATATCAGTGGAATATCTTGAAAGATTGAAGTAAAGCGGGCACGCATATTTTACATGTGAAAGTAAAATCATTATCCTCAGTTGCAATGATGTGATCGTTTAAGTGAATGTCTATTTTGAGATGTTTGTATATTAGAGTTTATGGTTATTATCTTTTATTTACGTAGTGGGGCAGGAAGAAGACGAAAAGTATCGAATGAATGTACATATGTAGCATTGTTTGCTTTTGTTGTGAATAGTAATAAAAGATACGTTGAAATATTTTAAACCGTAACAAAAGAGCGATTAAATAATAGAGGGAGCAACTTACATGGAAAATATATTAAAGGTATCTTCAAAATCAAAACCAAATTCAGTAGCAGGTGCAATAGCTGGTGTACTAAGAACAAGTGGCAATGTGGAAATTCAAGCGATTGGGGCAGGTTCTATAAATCAAGCGATTAAAGCAATTGCAATCGCAAGAGGATTTGTTGCTCCAAGTGGTATTGATTTGGCCTTTGTTCCAGCATTTCAAGAGGTTACTATTAATGATCAAGAAAGAACGGCGATTAAATTAATTATTGGTCCTAGAAAGAAAAGGTAACTGCAGTAATTCAGTATTGAAATGATATTTAATATAACAAACAAAAAGTGTCACAAATGCTTGTAAAACAGGCATTTGTGACACTTTTTTTGATTTGTTTAAAATGAACAACCCTAAAACTGCTCATTCTTCTCCCAAGATACAACGATATAGACCTATAAACCTTGTAATATCGTTGTATGGGCTGAAAAGGATGGATGGCTAAACCTTGGCGATGAACAATGGATTAAAAATGATCCATCTTATGTGAAGTTTAGTAAGAAAAGCACGGTGGATTCTTTTATTGTAGGGAAGCGTGTTGTTTCAAAAGTTAAAAATCTACGATTCTATAATGCTCCGTCTTGGCAGGATAAAGATGTTGTGGGTTCTGTAGATGTGGGGTTAGGATTTACTATTGATACAAAAGTAAGTGTCAATGGATCGTCACAATATAAAGTACGCAACAGCAATGGTAAAACATACTATGTAACAGCTAATGAAGCCTATGTGTATGTGAAATAGAAAAAAGTTGGCAATTTTTCCAACTGGTGTAAGACCAGCTACAGCCATTCCTCCAGCGAAAATTCTTTCCCAAGTGGAAAGTTTTTCTCCAGTTGATGGATCAATACCGTTCCAAGCGCGTCGGATATCATATTCCCCACTTAGTTCACCAGCTAGATCCCTGGCTAGTTTTTTACCATCAAATCCTGTTTCCTCTGAAGAAGGTCTACCACACATTGCGCCTTCGTCCATTGTAACATCTTGATTATCTGCATTACGGAATTTTTCAGCAATTCGTTTCAAATCTTCTTCCACTTGTATAATTGAATTGATAGATGTAAAAGCTTTTGGTCTCGCATCATTGAACATTTGAACGAACTGTTGATTAGAGGCACCAATCCATTGAAAACACAAATGATTAATTTCATTACATAAATTATTATGTATAGATTCTAATGCGATCCTGGTATTACTTGCACGATTTGCAACATCTTCTAGCGTTTCAGGTGTCACTTTGATTTGAACCATTTTTTTCCTCCCTCTCCCAATTAAAATTATATGATAAATAGAAGAAAAGTAAATACAGAAATTTGGGATTAAAACAAGGGTCTGGATATAAAATAAAGCTTTTCGAATAGTAATAGAAGCTTAGGTATAAATGAAGTGAAAAAAGCCGTCATTTAACGGCTTTTTTGTTATGATATTTAAAATTTATTTTTAGATAATGCCTTCAATATGGGATTAACAATTTTACCCACTAAACGAAATCCTCTAAATATTGACTGGATAACTTTCATCATATTACCCTCCTGAAAATTAAGTGGATTATCTATTCATTTTATTTAAAGCTTTATCCATTTGACGTTCGTTCGCCTATGTAGCACTACTAGATGCATTTTCTACACTGCGGTAGTTGTATTTAGAGTTTTGCCAGAAGTCGAAAGCGAAATCTTTTAATGGCTTTTCTGATGCGTTTCTATCAACAACTTGTGATTTGAAAATATTTGTTAACATGTACTCATGATTAGAGATGTCTTTAATATAATTTTTATCTTTATATTCTTTAATGATGTCATTACCAAACTGTTTAACTTCATCGTTAGATGGTGTGTAAACGTGAGCATATTTACTTACTTCATCAAACTTTTCAGTTGTAGATTTATCACTGGATGCTACTTTTTTAATTTTATTTTCCCAAATTGTTTTAACATATTCTTTCGCGTCATCGAGTTCTTGTTCAAGCTGCTCTTTATTCATCAGCAATCCAAAGTCTAAAATAGTATCTACTTTTCCGTCATTAAACTGTATGAAACATATCCATCTTTTGTTGCGCCATCCAATGAACGAAGGTATATTTTCCGCACGCAAGTTCAACAATGGGAACGGTAATAGCTATTTATCAAAATGATTATAATTCAAGATTTATCGTAGAAATTTATGTTAAAAGAATTGTTTTAAATTAGAATTCAAGCTAATACAGTTTAAATAAAAGGTTATTATTTGCTCATAAATAATATAAAAACATGTGAAATACCCTTTTGAAGTAGAATACAATATAACAAATAAAAAGCGTCACAAATGCTTGTATAACAGGCAATTGTGACGCTTTTATAGTTTTATTTAATAAAAAATAAACAATCCTAAAACTGCTCATTCTTCTCCCAAGATTCTACAATATAATGTGCAATAGTTGGGTTGAATCCCTTCCCGACTAAAAACATAATCGCAGCAACTTCTGTTAAAGCGTGTTTGTGTGATGTATGTTTTGCTTCATTTAAACCGTAATCTACCCAAGGTTTTACGAAATCTAGTACAGGTTTCTTTAAAGGTAAAAACTGTGTACCGACAACTTGTTGAATTTGTTGTTGCGTTGGTTCTGTAATTGGTCCAGGCGGTAAGATTTGAGGCTGTGTAATATCGAATGTAGGTCCTGGTGGTAAGATTTGCGGTTGTGTAATATCAAGTGTTGGTCCTGGTGGTAAAATTTGTGGTTGTGTCGGATCAATCGTTTGGGGTGCCGGTGGTGAAACACGCGCGTCATAGTTTGGTTGATACATTTGAGGCTGGTATTGCGGGTGTTGCGGCTGAGTTGCGTATGGATTTTGTTGATACTGTTGTTCTTGATTTTGTGGTGTTGCGTATGGATTTTGTTGATATTGTTGTTCTTGATTTTGTGGTGTTGCGTATGGATTTTGTTGAAATTGTTGCTCTTGATTTTGTGGTGCTACATATGGATTTTGCTGATACTGTTGTTCTTGATTTTGCGGTGCTGCATATGGGTTTTGAGGGTAATCATAATTTGGACGTGCGTCGTATGCGTTTTGATCATATTGTTGCTCTTGATTTTGCGGTGTTTCGTATGGATTTTGTTGAAATTGTTGTTCTTGTTCCCCATATTCCTCATATTGTTCTTCATACCGTTGGTCCTGTTGCTGAGGGTAAAATGGTTGTTGTGGATAAGGTGGTTGATTATTATAGAACATATTTATTCCTCCTCCATGATGATGCTTACTACTCAGTGTATGGGCGGACAAGAAAATATGTGATGAAAAAATGCGGGCGTGTTACAATAAGTAACTGGGTGAAGATAAAATGACAAAACAAGAAAAGATTCAAAAAACAATTACTTTTGTAAAACATATTTTAGAAAAAGATGCGAGTGGGCATGATTGGTATCATATTGAACGCGTACATAAACTGGCGATTTCTTTATCCGAGCAAGAAGGGGGAAATCGTTTTATAATTGAAATGGCTGCATTACTTCACGATGTGGCAGATGAGAAGTTAAATGAAAGTGAAGAAGCAGGAATGAAAAAAGTTTCTGATTGGTTAGAAGAATTACATGTGGAAGAAGAGGAAAGTAAACATGTTCTTCATATCATTGCTAATATGTCTTATAAAGGTGGTCATGGCGGTAAAGTGGAGTCACTTGAAGGGAAGCTTGTTCAAGATGCGGATCGCTTAGACGCTCTTGGGGCAATTGGAATAGCTCGCACATTTGCGTATGGTGGAGCGAAAGGGAGATTAATGTATGATCCAACTATTCCTCCGCGTGAAGTGATGACGAAAGATGAATATAGAAAAAATAACGATCCATCTTTAAATCATTTTTATGAAAAACTTTTGAAACTAAAAGACTTAATGAACACGAACGCAGCAAAACAAGAGGCTGAAGTTCGCCATCGTTATATGGAACAGTTTATTGAACAATTTATGAAAGAGTGGAATGCACAAATATGAAAATGTTAACTGTGGAAAACTTATCGAAATCATACGGAGAAAAACCGTTATTTGATGGATTATCATGTAGTATTACAGAAGGACAACGTGTCGGAATTATTGGTGTAAACGGTACTGGTAAATCGACATTATTAAAAATTATTGCAGGGTTAGAAACTCCTGATACAGGTGATATGACGCATTCCCGTGGGTATACAATTAGTTATTTATCACAGCAACCAGAGTTTGATGAAAAACTAACAGTGCTAGAGCAAGTGTTCCATGGTGATACACCATTAATTCGTCTTCTTCGTGATTATGAACAATCGTTATTAAATATCGAAAAAGATCCAAGTAATGAAAAAGTACAGGAACAATTATTTGCAGTGCAGCAACGTATGGATGCGATGAGTGCATGGGAAGCAAATGCGAATGCAAAATCGTTATTAACGAAATTAGGAATTACTGATTTTACAGCAACTGTTGGGAACCTATCTGGTGGACAAAAAAAGCGTATTGCAATGGCGCAATGTTTTATTGAAACACCGGATCTATTAATTTTAGATGAGCCTACGAACCATCTTGACCATGAGACAGTGGAATGGTTAGAGGAATATTTAGCACGATATAATGGTGCCGTATTACTTGTAACCCATGATCGTTATTTCTTAGATCGTGTGACGAATCGTATTTTCGAATTAGACAATGGAAAACTGTATAGTTATGAAGGGAATTACAGTACGTTTTTAGAAGCGAAAGCACTTCGTGAAGAACAAGAAATTGCGCAAGAATCAAAACGTCAAAACCTATATCGCCGCGAACTAGCATGGATCCGCCGCGGTGCAAAAGCTCGTTCGACAAAGCAAAAAGCACGTATTCAACGATTTGATGAGTTAAAAGGTCAAGAAGGACCAGCTGCAAAACAGTCAGTTGATATTGCGCTTAGCGGGAGTCGCCTTGGGAAAAAAGTACTTGAGTTAAAAAATGTAACGAAAAAATTCGGTGATAAAACGGTATTACACAACTTTAATCATATTGTGAAACCTGGAGATCGTATCGGAATCATTGGAGCGAATGGAAGTGGGAAATCTTCTCTTTTAAATATGCTTGCAGGTAAGCTATCTCCTGATAGTGGTGAAGTTGAAGTAGGACAAACTGTAAAAGTTGCTTATTATACGCAAGAAAACGAAGAGATGAATTTAAATCAACGTATGATTGAATACATTAAAGAGATTGCAGAAGTTATTCATACGACAGATGGAAAAGTAATTGGTGCATCTCAAATGCTAGAACGTTTCTTATTCCCGACGCATTCACATGGTACACCGCTTGGTAAACTATCTGGTGGCGAGAGAAGACGTTTATATTTATTACGTATTTTAATGGGAGAACCAAACGTACTATTACTGGATGAACCTACGAATGATCTAGATACACAAACATTAACAGTACTGGAAGATTATTTAGAAGATTTCCCAGGTGTCGTTTTAACTGTATCGCATGACCGTTACTTCTTAGATAAAGTAGTAGATGAATTGTTCATCTTTAGTGGCGGAGGCGAAGTGCGTGAATTCCTAGGTAGTTATACGGACTTTTTAGAAATGGAAAAGACAAAAGAACTTATTGAAAAGGCGGAAGTTCAAAAAGAGAAAAAAGTGGTAGAAGAAGCGCCGAAACAACAACGTAAACGTAAACTTTCATACAATGAGCAGCGTGAATGGGAAACAATTGAAGATACAATTGCCGAACTAGAAGAGAAAATTGAGTCAATTGGAGAAGAACTTGCGAAAGTTGGATCTGACTTCACAAAGGCACAAGAATTATCTGAAGCACAGCAGAAAACAGAAGAAGAGCTAGAAAAAACGATGGAAAGATGGAGTGAACTATCAGACATCGTTGAAGGATTAAAATAAAAACAAGCTGCATATATTGAAAAGTAAAGAGAAAAACTTTACACTATTGGTAGAACCTATTTTAGGAGGGAAAAAATGAGAACATCTAATCCAATGTTGAAAAAAGAGGCATTCCGTAAAGAGGGAGCAAGCGCTTCTGCGATGACGATTGGCGGAACAGTAGGCAAAACGTTTATTATGCTTATCTTGCTACTTGCAACGTCTGTCTATTCATACATACAGATGATGCAGGGGACGATGAAGATGCCAGTATTAATTGGTGCTTTAATCGTTGCGGCAATCATCGCATTTGCGTCTATGTTCTTCCCGCGTATTTCACCTTTTGGTGCACCAATCTATGCAGCGGTAGAAGGGGTTGTATTAGGTAGTATTTCAGCGGTTTATACAATGAAATTTGGCGATTCTATCGTTTTAAATGCTGTATTACTAACAATCTCAATTCTATTTGCAATGTTAGTGTTATATGCAACACGTGTAGTAAAGGTAACGGATAAATTCCGTACCGGCGTGATGGCAGCAACACTTGGAATTATGGTTATGTATTTAGTCGTATTTCTACTAAACATGTTTGGTGTAACTGTTCCTTACATTCACCAAGGCGGTACGATCGGTATTATTATTAGTGCAGTTGTTATCGTAGTTGCTGCATTAAACTTATTATTAGATTTCGATTTAATCGAAAATGGTGTACGTAGTCAAGCTCCGAAATATATGGAGTGGTACACTGCAATGGGACTAATGCTTACATTAGTTTGGTTATACTTAGAAATTCTTCGTTTCGTTTCTTACTTTACGAAAAATGACTAATAAAAAATCCTGCATGAAAAATGCAGGATTTTTTTATTTTCAAAGATAGAGTGAAATTTTAATCAGTGTGGCTTATACTGCCTGTTAATGCAGGTTAATTTCAGTAATGGTATAAATATGGTTGTTGGTAACTCGAATTGAAGGGGGATGGAATATGATGAAAGAGAAGAAAGGAATTATGAAAAAACTATTTTCTAAAAGTTTATTCATAGAACTAGATGATGCTTTAACGTATCCATCATCAGAAGTTATTATTTCCGCTATCGAAAGGTATGCGGTTGAATGTCAGGAACAATTGAATTTTGAGAGTAAAGTTAAACCGATTACTTTTTACTTAGAAAATGTAATGTACCGCGTTGAAATAAAGATGGCTCGCGGTGGATATTACATATCATGTAGTGAAGTATAAATTTTGAAACCTTACATGTTTTAAATATGTAAGGTTTCTTTTTTGTTTTTATAACATATAAAATAATATTTTTTTATTTTAAATTATATTATTTTACGCTTTTTACCCTTCAAACATTTTTCTTTACAATGAAGAAAAATATGTGAGGTGGTATAACTTATGATGAATCGAGTTGTATTAATCGGTAGATTGACGAAGGAGCCAGAATTATACTACACGAAGCAAGGCGTCGCTTATGCACGAGTATGTGTTGCAGTAAATAGAGGTTTTCGAAATAGTTTAGGTGAGCAGCAAGTAGATTTTATTAATTGTGTCGTATGGCGAAAATCAGCTGAGAATGTAACTGAATATTGTACGAAAGGGTCTCTTGTTGGAATTACCGGACGTATTCATACGAGTAATTACGAGGATGATCAGGGGAAGAGAATATATAGAACTGAAGTTTTGATTGAGAGCATTACATTTTTGGAGAGAAGGCGGGAGGGCGCATCACAATAAGAGGAGAGTATAAAAAAATTAAGAGGGCTTAGTAGTATAGCCCGCTATCACTTTTGATTGATACCTTCCCAAACAACATCTAATTGTTGATTGAGTATATTTTTCGCGTTTATTTCATTAGCATGTAAAAGTGAATGGGATATTAATGTATAAAAATAAGTACTCATAATAGTAGAAGTGATAATATGTATATCCCAGTGACTGTTTAATTTTCCTGTCTCTTTTGCTTCTGCGATAATTGAAGACAAGCCTTCTTGTAGCTGTTGTATACTTTTTAATTCATTTTCTACTAAGAAGTTAGATTTTATAATCTCAAAGACGGCATGCTTCATTAAATCACCATTTCCAATAAAGCGGTCTAGTAAGTCACCTAGAACAAGTTTGATTCTTTCTTTTGGATGTACCACATTTTCATATACTTTTAAACTTTCATTCCATAGCTCAATTTGTGAATCACCTAAAAATAATAATATGTTTTCTTTTTTCGGAAAGTAGTTGAAGAAAGTTCCTTTTGCAATCCCGCATGCAGTAGTAATATCTTGAACCGTTACATTTTCGTACCCGCGTTCTTGGAAGAGCTGTACTGCTTTTAGGAATATAAGTTCTTTTAATTCTTTTTTTCTCGTTTCTCTAAGCATATAATCTTCTCCTAACACAAACAATTATATATGTTTAATAGATAATCTCAAATAAAATCTTACTTCATGATTAAGTTTATTGTTTTATAAAGTTTAATACAATTGAAAGAAGGATAGAGAGGATTACGTTCATTCTCTTTGCCGTTTTTCGTTCTCGTTTATCATAAATGAAAGTTGTATAGTTCGTGTGCTTGCCTATTAGCAACCCATTTCGGAATACGTTTCATTACTTCGTTTCTTACTATAGTTAGAGGTTTACTTTCTATTTGTGCCATTTTTCCAACTTTCCATGCAGTATTTGAGATTTTCTCAATTCTATCTCGTCTTTTTTGTTCGTATTCTATAAATGCTTGACGATAATGAGCATTATTTTTGATACATTCAGCAAGAATAATCGCATCTTCAATTGCCTGACAAGCTCCTTGACCTAAATTAGGAGTAAGTGCATGGGCTGCATCCCCAATAAATACGATGCGCTTTTCAAAAAACTGTTTCATTGGTGTAATGTCTATAATGTCACGATGAATCATAGTAACGTCCGATGCATTATTTAAAATAGATGGGATGGGATTGTGGTAAGTTTTGAAATGATTATATAAATCTGCTGTTGTGTAAGCCTTGTATTTTGGATCTCTAGCTTTCGCATTTATGAGCGCATACCAGTATACTTCGTTGTTGGGAAGAGGGACGATACCAAATCTACCGTTTGTTCCCCAAGTTTCAATAAAATCGTTTGTTAAGGAAAGGTTATTAGTAGGAGTTACGCCACGCCAACACGTATACCCTGCATAACGGTAATTATCGCTTTGTGTTACTTGTTTTCGAACGGCAGAATGAATACCATCAGCAGCAATGAGTATATTACCAAGTGCTTCACTACCATCTTGAAAAAATATTTTTAAGGCGTTTTCTTCATTTTGTTCTATTTTTACACATTCTTTTCCCCATTCGACAGTATCTTTTTGTAGTTCAGAAAGTAGTAATTGATGTAAATCTTTTCTATGAATAGAGTACATGTTTGGATAACAAGCTGGAATAATCAATTTATTGAAAATGGTTCCTTTTTCGGATACAAGCTTAAAGCCGTCACTTTCGTTGCCGGATTTTTTAATTCTCTCAGAAATTCCGTATGGTTCAAGTGCTTGCATCGCATTTGGGGCAATTATAATACCTGCACCAGCAACAGTAGGTTCAGTATTTTTGTCATATACTTTTACATCTAATCCTATTTTTTGTAAGGAAATTGCTGCGCAAAGTCCAGCAATACCGCCACCAATAATTATGACATTATTCATTTGATATCCCTCCGCCTTATAGTGACTTTGATTATAAAGTGACCATGGTCATTTTATGAGTTAAGGTTAATCCCTTTTTATGGTATTGTCAATTATACTTTTAACTATAGTTATGGAACGATTAGGTGAAAATAGAATGAATGAAACTTCTCAGGAATGTAGAAAAGGAATTAGTAAAATTAAGCATCCGAGTAGGAGTCTAGAGTGATAACATGTTACAATACAGCTAAGAACATGCAATAAAGGAGAGTTTTTTACGTGAAGATTAAAGCAATTGAACCGACGCCAAGTCCAAATACAATGAAAGTTATTTTGAATGAAGTATTACCATCAGGAGCGCGTAATAATTATACAAATGAAAATAAAGAACAAGCACCAATGCAAGTGCAAGAAATTTTGAAAATTGAAGGCATTAAAGGTGTATATCATGTAGCCGACTTTTTAGCAGTAGAGCGAAATGCAAAGTTTGATTGGAAAGTTTTATTACAACAAGTTCGTACTGTTTTCGGCGAAGAGGTAGTAGAAGAAAGTGAAGAACAACAACTTGCTCATTTTGGAGAAGTGAAAGTGTTTGTTCAAATGTTCTTTACAATTCCAATGCAAGTAAAGTTAACAGATGGAACGACAGAAGAACGTGTTGGCTTACCAGATCGTTTTAAAGAATCAATTATGAAAGTTCAAATGTCTGCACCAAACGTTGTAAAAGAACGTAAATGGGTGGAACAAAGTACACGTTACGGTAACTTTGACGAAATCGGGAAAGAAGTAGTGGAAGAGATTGTTGCTGCTTATTCAGAAGAACGTGTAAATGAAACAGTTAAAGAATTATTAAACCAGGCAGGTGCTGTTGAAGTAACGATTCAAAAGCGTGAGCCATATAAAGTAACAGAAGAGATGATGAAAGATGCTGACTGGAAAAACCGTTTTGCGGCATTAGAACAAATGGATCCTACTGAAGAAGATATGCTAGTGCTGCAGATGGCGTTAGATGATGAAAAAGTTTCGATCCGCCGTTTAGCAACAGCGTATTTAGGTATGGTAAAAGGTGATGGAGTATTGCCGTTATTATATAAAGCGTTATTAGATCGTTCAGTAAGTGTTCGCCGTACAGCGGGCGATTGCTTATCTGACGTAGGTGATCCAGCAGCGATGTTCGTTATGATTAAATCTCTGAAAGATTCAAGTAAATTAGTACGCTGGCGTGCAGCGATGTTCTTATTTGAACTTGGAGATGAAAGTGCGATTCCGGCATTAAAAGCAGCGCAGGATGATCCAGAGTTTGAAGTAGCGATGCAAGCGCGTCTAGCATTAGAGCGTATTGAAGGCGGAGAAGAAGCAAAAGGTTCTGTATGGAAACAAATGACGGAGTCTCGTAAAGGAGAATAATGTATGATTGTTTTCTATGATAGTTGGTGCCCGATGTGTACGGCGGTTGCAGAACGTACGAAAAAATTAGATAAAAAGGGTAAGATGAAATTTGTTTCATTTCGAGATGAAGATGTAGTTGAGAAGTATGAACTCTCTCAAGAACTAAAAAGCAAGATGGAACAAAGATTGTATATTTTAAAAAATAATAAGTGGTATGACGGGATTCATAGCATACATGTATTAGCAAAGACTGTTCCATCTTACTGGTTTGCCGTGCCTTTTATAAAACTATCTATTGTACTTGGATTTGGAAGTAAAGTATACGATTATATCGCTAACAATAGAAAACTTGTCCCAGTTGGACATTGCCGCGGTGGGGTTTGTGAAATCCCTACAAAAAAATGAAATCATCGTAATCTTTCTTTTGCACCTAGTAATAGAGCGTGATATGATGAATTTGGAATGAAAGTTGAAGGAGAGATTACAAGATGTCAAATGCTTATGAAGAATACATGCGTCAAATGGTAATCCCAATGCGTCAAGAATTAGTGCGTTCTGGGTTTGAAGAGTTAACTACAGAAGAAGCTGTAACTGAATTTATGGAAAACACGGCAGGTACAACTTTAGTAGTTGTAAACTCTGTTTGTGGTTGTGCAGCTGGTTTAGCACGTCCATCAGCAGGTCAAGCGGTTGTTCGTGCTGAAAAACAACCTGATCATCTTGTAACTGTATTCGCAGGCCAAGATAAAGATGCTACTGCAAAAATGCGTGAATACTTCGGAGAAATTCCTCCATCTTCACCATCTATGGCATTATTAAAAGGAAAAGAAGTTGTTCACTTCATTCACCGTCATGAAATTGAAGGTGCAACTATGGACGAAATTATTACGAACTTAGAACAAGCTTTTGAAAAGAATTGCTAAAGAAGGGGGAGAGTAAATCTCCCTCTTTTCTTTATATAGAGGTGAAATAATGATCGTAACAACAGCAGGAAGAACGAACAAAGAAATGACAGATTACGCAAACAAGGTAGCAGCAGAATTAAATCGTTCTTTCGTTAAACGTAATGACGTACCAGTACATAAACTGCATGAGCAGTATGAACAAGATGTACTTGTTGTAGGGAAAAACCGATTAGCTATTTATCCGAGAGGAACGGAAGAGTCGTTTTTCTTTCATCCAAACTCAGCGATGTTTCGTGTGAAAAGGTTAATGCGCGGAGAACATGATCCGTTTGTACAAGCCACGCAATTAGAGAGCGGAATGACAGTGTTAGATTGTACGCTTGGCATGGCATCAGATAGTATTGTAGCTAGTTATATTGTTGGTGAAAGCGGAAAAGTAACGGGACTTGAAGGCAATGAGTATATGGCTTATATTATGGAAAATGGTTTGAAAACATGGTCTTCATCTGTTTCTGAAATTGATGAGGCAATGCAACGAATCGATGTGAAGCAAACGGAGCATTTCGCATTTTTAAAACAATGTGAAGATAATAGTTATGATGTCGTTTACCTTGATCCAATGTTTGAAGAAACTGTTATAGAATCAGATGGAATAAAAGGATTAAAACACTTCGCTTTGTATCATGATATTACTGACGAAACAATTGCGGAAGCGAAGCGTGTGGCGAGAAAGCGTGTCGTTTTGAAAGATCATTTCCGTAGTTCTAGATTTGAAAAACACAATTTTCACGTATACAAAAGAAAAAGTGCTAAGTTTCACTTTGGTGTAATTGACCCTTGCTAATTGTTTGAAAAGATGTATAATAAGCAATAATTAATTAAATATACTGTCGGTGATGAAGAGAGTAGTCTTTTTTCGAAGGAAAGCGAGCTAGGGATGGTGTGAGCCTAGTGCGGAAGAAAAGGATGAAGCGCACTTCGGAGATGCTTCTTGAACGAATAGTAGAGTAAGCCGAGGCCCCCTGTCCTCGTTATAAACGGGAAAGTGGTTCGTAATGAACAACAAGGGTGGTACCACGGGTTAAAACTCGTCTCTTTTTTAGAGACGAGTTTTTTGTGTTTTAAAAATTAAGGAGGTTGTAGTATGGATTATAAAACGCAGTTTGCGGAAAGTTTATCTAATATTTTCACGAATGAATTAACGCAAAAACAAATTTTAGATTTAATCGAAACGCCGAAACAAGATGAATTCGGAGATGCGGCATTTCCATGTTTTTTATTTGCGAAACAATATAAAAAATCACCAGCTATTATCGCAAAGGAAGTTGCGGAGAAATTGCATGATCCGTTCTTTACGAAAGTAGAGGCTGTTGGCCCTTATGTAAATGTATTTTTTAATCGAGAAACTGTAAGTGATGCAGTATTAAAAACGATTTTAGCGGAGAAAGAAGAGTACGGTCAAAATCACTTTGGATGTGAAAAGACTGTAGTTATCGATTATTCCTCTCCTAATATCGCGAAACCTTTTTCAATGGGGCATTTACGTTCTACAATGATTGGAAATTCACTGAAACATATTGCTGAAAAATGTGGTTATGAAGTTGTAGGAATTAATTATATTGGGGATTGGGGAACACAGTTTGGAAAGTTAATTACCGCCTATAAAAAATGGGGAAATGAAGCAGTAGTTAAAGACGATCCAATACGTGAACTATTTAAGTTATATGTTCAATTCCATGAAGAGGTAAAAGACGACGAAGCACTAGAAGAAGAAGGGCGCGCTTGGTTTAAGAAATTAGAAGAAGGTGATGAAGAAGCAGTTGAGCTTTGGAATTGGTTCCGTCACGAATCCTTAAAAGAATTTTCTCGTATTTATGAACTTCTCGGTGTTGAATTTAGTAATTTTCAAGGAGAAGCTTTTTATAATAACTTAATGGAAGATTTTATTGGAATTTTAGAGGAACATGATTTACTTGAAGAGTCAGAAGGCGCGTTAGTCGTAAATTTAGAAGAAGAGGGAATGCCGCCTTGCTTAATTAGAAAATCAGATGGTGCTACTATTTACGCAACACGTGACTTAACGGCAGCTGTATACCGTCAAAACACATATGCATTTGATAAAGCGTTATATGTAGTTGGCCCAGAACAAAGTTTACATTTTAATCAATTTTTCACTGTATTAAAAAAGCTTGGTTACAATTGGGTTGAGGGTATGGAACATGTACCGTTTGGGTTCATTTTAAAAGACGGTAAGAAAATGTCGACACGTAAAGGAAGAGTTATTTTACTTGAAGAAGTACTTGAAGAAGCAATAGACCTTGCAAAACAAAATATTGAAGAAAAAAATCCAAACTTAAAACAAAAAGAAGAAGTAGCAAAGCAAGTCGGTGTTGGCGCAGTTATCTTCCACGATTTAAAAAACGAGCGTATGCATAATATTGAATTCTCATTAGAAAATATGCTGAAATTTGAAGGAGAAACAGGACCGTACGTACAGTACACACATGCACGTGCTTGCTCTATTTTAAGAAAAGAAAGTGTAGAATTTGAAACGTGTACGTTTGCATTAAAAGATGATCCTAGCTGGAGCGTCGTAAAATTACTGAATAAGTTCCCACAAGTAATTGAAGCAGCCTTCCACAAAAATGAGCCATCAATCATTTCAAAATACGTATTAGATGTAGCACAATCGTTTAATAAATACTACGGTAATGTTCGTATATTAGAAGAGAGTGAAGAGAAAGACAGCAGACTGGCATTAGTGTATGCTGTGACGGTTGTATTAAAAGAGGGATTACGTTTACTTGGGGTGGAGGCACCTGAGGAGATGTAAAACAAATAGGTATACGTATCATAGTAGATATGTATGCCTATTTATTTTGATAGAAAATGTGAAAGCAGAAGTTTTATTTTATTAAATCTAAATTTTTCTAGAATTGTTTCAAGTGTAGGAATGTCCTTATTAAATGGAGAATTGTAATGTCATATATAAAAAGGAGGCGTTAAACTTGGAAACATACGATTGGAACAGTAAATTAAAATATTTAAAAAACACGAGAGATTTATATTACAATGACGATTATGTAAGTTTTTTAGTAAATACAGTTTGGAAGATTACTAAGCCAGTACATATCGTTGATTATGGTTGTGGATATGGTTATTTAGGCTTAGTATTAATGCCTTTACTTCCAGAAGGATCAAAGTATACAGGCATTGATAGTGGAGAAACATTATTATGTGAAGCGAGAGAGTTGTTTCGTTTACTTCCGTATGAGACAGAATTTTTTGAGGGAGATGCTACAGAAGTTGAATTGAACGATACATACGATATAGCAATTTGTCATGCTTTCTTATTACATATGAGTTCGCCAAAAATGATGCTACAAAAAATGATGCATTCAGTTAAAAAGGGCGGAAAAATAATCTGTTTTGAACCACATTGGATATCAAATATGTCTTCATACTCTTTAGATGGAGAGAATCAATCGGAAATTATTAGGTTAGGTGCTTTGCAGAAGTTATTTGAAAGTGACATGCAGAGAAGCGGAAAAGATGGAAATATTGGTATGAAAATACCGATATTTTTAAGTGAACTAGGTGTAAAAAAAATTGAATGTAGAGTAAGTGATAAAGTGAACTTTTTAGATTCTAATATGCACCATAATGATAAACAAAGGTTGTATCATTCATTAAAAGAAGAGGGGATTGCAGGGGATCCGGGTAATGAACAGCAATTTATAGAACGTTTAATGACTAGAGGATTAACATATGATGATGCGCTAGCTCAATATGAAGCTGAACTCCGATTTTTTAAAGCATTTCAAATGCACTCTTCTTTAGTATATGCTCCGAGTATGAAAATTACATTTGGTGAAATAGAATGTTGAAAGATAGCGATTTATTGAGGATTGTCATTTTTTGTCGGTAAGTCGATATGCACCGTATAATCGCTGATATATTTGAATTATCGCCGATATAATTCCATGTACGGATTTCGGCTTTCAAAAGATAAGATCCTCATGTTACGTTATTCCATTTAATTAAACAAAATATGGAGAAAAACAATCATTTTTACTATATTTTGTTATAAATTTGAATAATATTAATTAATACCATCCATTATAAGAGATTTTAGTTGAATACCTACAATATGATGTGTAAAATCTAAGCAAGTAGCAGTATAAATAAATATTCGAGGTGAATACATGCTAGATTTTAAGCAGTTAGATGCTTGTTTGAAAGAAAAGAGATTTATAGATGGATTACAGGAAATAAATAATGAAATTTCATATATAAAAGAAAAGAATACTTTATCTTATTTGAAGAATTGGCTTGCTAGTGTTCCTTCGCATAAGGAGTTTGACATATTAATACGTCTTACTGATGAAGGGCTTATGCACCAATACAGTTCATTCCTCATTCGCTACGCCTATAAAAAATTCCCAAACATGAGAACGCTCTCTTTATATTGTGATGAGTTAATTGATGAGCGAAAAATACTTGAAGTAGAACAGTTGTTAAAAGACTCATTAGAAGAGGTAAATAAAGAAGAAATAGAAGCTGATCTTTTAGCGAAAACATATTTTACATTAGTACGATGTTTGTTGGAAATGAAACGAAATGAAGAAGCCCTAATCTATATGCAAAAGGCAGAGGAGTACAGCGCACGTGCCGTATTTGATAAATGGGGCTACGTCTATATGCATACAGGTGAATGGGAGAAAGCAGAAGAACAATTTATAGCTGGCATGCAGCATAAAGATTGTGAAGAGTTATCTACCTATTTATTATCACAGTTATATGCGAATCAAGGAGAACAAAAACGTGCTATACAGCTAATTGATGATGCGATTGTAAAGTTCCCGCAAGTACCATATTTTCATTTTGAAAAGGTAAAATATTTATTAGATTTAAGGAAGTATGAAGAAATGTTAGCGGTAATAGATAACATAAATAATCAGCTTTCTTATCATGCGTATAAAGCTTACTTTGTACATTTACGTGCAGAAGCGCTTTATAAAATGAATAAACTTGTAGATTTACAACAGTTATTAAAAGAAGAAAAAAGTTTAAAAGAGTCTTTATATCATAATTTAGAAAAAAATCCGGATGGAAAAAAGGTGCACTTACCGATAGTTCCTATTGTACAAAAGGATAATTATTGTGTTCCGACAAGTTTAGAAATGATGTTGCAATTATGGGGAGAAAAACGTACACAAGATGAAATAGCAGATTTTATTTTTGATATGACAGGCTCAAAGTTTTCAGATACCGTTTCCTATTTAGAAGAATTAGGTTATGAATATCGTTATTTTAAAGGGAATGAAGAAAATTATAAGAGACTACTGGATGAAGGGATTCCTGTTTTATTAAGTATAGATATTGAGCATGCTTCACATGTGCAAGTGCTATCTGGATATGATGATACGTTACAAGTTTTTTATGTTCAAGATCCGAACTTTATAGAACCAGTTATTGTGGAATATAGTAAGTTACAAGAAAAATATCGTTACACAGGTTGTTTAGCGATTACGTTTGTTCCGAAAGAAAAGAAGGAGCAATTAGCATTTTTAAATGAAGAAGAAAATCATTATTTTAAATCTGTTTTTTCTCTTACGGATCATTTAGATGAACATGATAAAGAGGGGATTCATAACTTAGTACAATTTTTAAAAGAAACGAGTGATAATCCGAATACGTGGTTATATACGGTTAAGCATTTAGATGTTGAAGTAGATAATGAGTTTATTATATGTTGTATTGAAAAGTTAATGGAGAAGTTTCCAAACTCAGATTTTGTTAAATTGCATGGTGCGCAGTGCTTTATTCGCCTTCAAGAATTAGAAAAAGCGGGGCAAATGCTGACAAGTGTTGAGAAGAAAAATAATCGTGCTTTATATCATTTAATAAACGGAAGATATGCTTTTGAACAGGAGAGTTATATAGAAGCGATTTCAAGTTTTCGTTCATCATTACAATTAGACGCAGATCAGCCGATTACTTGGAGTTTTCTCGCTTTATCATACATGTATATCGATCAATCTGAAAAGGCGTTGCAGTTTTCTCAAGTTGCTTTAGAACGTAGTCCAGAAAGATTCACTTTAACGAATCATGGGTTAATATTAATAGATTTAGAAAGATATGAAGAAGCGTATGAAATTTTTAATGACCTATTAAGAGAGAATAAAAGTGAGGCACATGTATGGTATGAGCGCGCGAGATGTGCGCATCATTTAGGGAAATTACATTTAGCGATAAAAGGGCTTAAAATAGCGATTCATTTGGATAGTAATGCACCTTACATCTATACGAAACTTTCGGAAATATACGAGTCTGATTTGAAGGATGAGGAAAGTACGAAAGAAATTTTATTAAAAGGTATTGAGAATTGTGACGATAAGGCACCTCTATACGTAAAACTCGGTGACTATCATTTTCAAAATGATAGTCTGGAAGAAGCAGAAACATTGTATAATCGTGCTTTAGAAGAAAATCATGATGATGTTTATTCTCACTTTGGACTTACGCAAGTTTATATGGCGAAAGAACAGTACAAGGAAGCGAAACAATATATTCTCGGTATTGAAAAACAAATTGAAAAGAGCCAAGATTTTCTTATGAATGCGGGAATGGTTCTATGGGATGCTGAGGTTGAACTTGGTGGAAATGAAGAAGGGTTTAAAGTAGCTTTATCTAAGTTAGAGAGTGGTATAAAGCAGAGCGAATATAATGTGGCAAGCGCGTTAGATGAATATGTGAATCGAATTAAAGGAACGGTATTTGTACAAAGAGGTATAGCATTCTTAAGAACGTTACACAAAGAAAGAAATGAAATAAGCGAATACGGTTGTTATACAGGTATTTTATATGAATCTATTGGGCAGTACGGCCAAGCCATGAAAAGGTATAATAAGGCGATAGAACAAAAGGAAACGGCATTACCTTATTACCGAATGGGTGAAACACTTATGGCATTAGGGCAATTGACAGAAGCAAAACAAGCGTATGAAACATGTTTAGAGCTTGATGAGAATTTCGTAGGTGTACATTTACAGCTTGCAGAAATATATGAAAAAGAAGAAAATCGTTCTAAAGAACAAAGTCATATGGTTCAGGCTATGAAAGAAGAGCCGATGCATATTAATATGGAATATTTGGCACAGCTTTCAGTAGAAATGAGTCTTCAGGAAGAGTTACTGACAGAACTAGAACAATTAGCGGACGAAGCACCTGAAATATGGCGATTAGATGCAATTGCGTATGTGTATGGAGCGATGGATGAAATAGATAAAGAACAAGCACAGATTGAAGAGGCACTTCAATTAGATAGTGAGCATATAGAAGTTCTATATCATTATGCCAAAGTGTTAGTGAAAAAAAGAAATGCAAAAGCAATTGAAATTGCAATGAAAGTTATACAAAAAGATGCAAATAATGAACGAATATTTGATGTGTATGTAAAAGCGATAGAACAACATAAGAAATTGTCTAACATACGAGATTTTCTTCATACATTAAAGGTGAAGAAGGCAGAAAGAAGTATGGCATTTATGTATGCTGCATCTGCAGTTACAGAAAGATGGATTGAACGTCAACAAAATGAACAGCCGAAGAAATCCATAATTACGAGAGCTTTTTATCGTATGAAAAACCGTGCGAAAGAAATTTCGATTATGACTACAATCATTGATTTGTATGAAATTTCGTTAAAGTTAAATCCGAAAAATAGTATGGCAGCGCAGCGATTTGCACTATTTTACGAGAATGTGGCGATGTATAAAGAGGCGATAGATGTATTGCAAACATCATTAGAAAATAGATGGGATTACGATGTAGCAAAGCAACTTGTAAATCTATTCATAGCGTGTGAGGAAGAAGATCTGTTACGGGATGCTTCAGAATTAACGAAGCAAATGGTTCGAGAGTTACCAGATGATTATGATACGCTTCTTTTACAAGCGCAAGTATTCTTTAAAATAGGAGAAGAAAGAAAAGCAGAAAAGATTACCTTACAATTAACGGAGCAAACACCGTTTGTAAGTAGAGCATTTCTAGCTTTAGGAGAAATGTATCAAAGTCAAGAAAGGTTTGAAGAGGCAATTCATGTATTAGAAAATGCTTCTATACATCATCCAAATGAAGCAGCAATTCTTCTTTCTTTAGCATCTTCGTATCATGGTGCCGGACAAACACTAAAGGCAGAAAAAATAACAAATGATGTATTAACAATGGATGCGAGTGATTTGTTAGCAAGATACGATCATGCTTGTTATTTAGCGCAGTTAAACAGAATTGAAGAGGCGAAGGAAGAGCTTGAAATTGTTCTTCGTGAGGATGAATCAGGGTTCTTTGCTGAGCTTCTTGAAGAAGATGGAGATTTAGCTGGAATACAAGAATTTGAGAAATAATTGTATAGGAATAGTGAAAAAAGGATATAATTAAATATATATTTCGAATTAGTTGACAATTAATTGCCCAATGGCATAAAATAGCTTTTAATAAAGTATACAAATCTGAAGACGAGAACGAGTAAAATAATGTAATGTTCCCCAGAGAGCCGGTGTATAGCTGAAAGCCGGTGTGCAGACGTTATTTGAAAATCATCTCCGAGGAGCCGAGGCTGAAAATAAGTAAGCCCGGACGGATGTCTACCGTTACAAAGAACACGTATGATAGTACGTTGCTAAGTGCTATTAGCGAAGAGCTAATAGAATTAGGGTGGTAACGCGGTTAAACCCGTCCCTACTTCATAGGGACGGGTTTTTTGTGTGCTTTAAAATATTCAAAAGGAGTGATTGTAGATGAAGAAAGTAGATGTAAAAGAGTCAGCTGTAGGGAGAGAAACACGTATTCGTAAGCAGTGGAACGAGCAAAGTATTTTCGAGCAATCAATTCAGAATCGAGAAGGCGCACAGTCGTTCGTATTTTATGAAGGACCACCAACGGCGAATGGATTACCGCATGTAGGTCATGCGCTTGGACGGACAATTAAAGATGTAGTAGCAAGATATAAAACGATGGCTGGTTATAAAGTGTTAAGAAAAGCGGGATGGGATACACATGGTTTACCTGTAGAATTAGGTGTTGAGAAGCAACTCGGTATTTCTGGTAAACATGAAATCGAAGAGTATGGAATTGAGCCATTTATTCAGAAGTGTAAAGAGAGTGTATTCACATATGAGAAGCAGTGGCGCGAATTCACTGAAAGCATCGGTTATTGGGTAGATATGGATGATCCATACGTTACGCTAAAGAATCCATATATCGAAAGTGTATGGCATATTTTAGGAACGATTCATGAAAAAGGATTATTGTATAAAGGGCATAGAGTTTCACCATACTGCCCAAGCTGTCAAACTTCACTAAGTTCACATGAGGTTGCACAAGGGTATAAAACAGTAAAAGATTTAAGTGCAACAGTTAAGTTTAAAGTGAAAGATAGTGAAAATGAATATTTCCTAGGTTGGACAACGACACCTTGGACACTTCCAGCAAATGTTGCGCTCGCTGTACATTCAAACATGGAATACGTGAAAGCGAAACAAGAAGGTCATGTATATATTGTTGCGAAAGAACGTGTACAAGATGTATTAAAAGAAGACTATGAAGTATTATCTGTTCATAAAGGTGAAGAATTAGTAAACACATCTTATATGCCGCCATTTCCAATGAAAGAAGTTACAAATGGCTATCACGTTATCACAGCCGATTTTGTCACGGCAGATAGTGGTACAGGACTCGTTCATATTGCTCCAGCATATGGGGAGGACGATTATAGAGTCGTTCAAAGTGAAGGATTGTCATTCTTGCATGTTGTAGATGAGAAAGGTGAATATACAGAAGCAGTACCATTTTTGAAAGGGAAATTTGTTAAAGATTGTGACGTGGATATCGTTCGTTATTTAGCAAAGGAAGGTTTACTGTATCATAAAGAAAAGTATGAACATAGCTACCCACATTGCTGGCGTTGTGATTCACCACTTCTTTATTATGCAGGAGAGAGTTGGCTAATCCGAACAACTGCAATTAAAGATACATTTTTGCAAAATAACGATTCTGTTACTTGGTATCCAGACCATATGAAACATGGACGTTTTGGTAAGTTTTTAGAAAATATGGTGGACTGGAATATTAGCCGAAATAGATATTGGGGAACACCATTAAACGTATGGGAATGTGAAAGTTGCGATCATCAATTCGCGCCGAAAAGCATTGCTGACTTAAGAGAGCATAGTACGAAAGAAACACCTGAAGATTTGGAATTGCATAAGCCGTATGTAGATGAAGTGCAAGTTTGCTGCGAAAAATGCGGAAGTACAATGAATCGTACACCAGAAGTAATTGATGTTTGGTTTGATAGTGGTTCCATGCCATTTGCGCAATATCATTATCCATTTGAAAATAAAGAGTTATTTGAAGAACAGTTTCCAGCGGATGTTATTGCAGAAGGCATTGATCAAACACGCGGCTGGTTTTATAGTTTATTAGCAGTATCAGCACTATATACAGGAAAAGTTCCATATAAACGAGTGTTATCACTAGGGCATGTATTAGACGAAGAAGGACAGAAAATGTCTAAAAGTAAAGGGAATGCACTAGATCCAGTTGATTTAGTAAATCAGTTTGGTGCAGATGCATTAAGATGGGCGCTACTCGTGGACAGTGCTCCGTGGAATGCGAAACGTTTCTCGGAAAGAACAGTACTGGAAGCAAAATCTAAATTTGTAGATACATTAGTCAATGTGTATAGCTTCTACGTCTTATATGCAAATTTAGATGAGTATAACCCGAATGAAACGTATGATGTAAAGCGAACGAAATTGGATGAATGGGTATTATCAAGATTGCATAGCACAACGAAAAAAGTGAGAACAGCACTTGATGATTATCAATTTACGAATGCAGCTCGTGAAATCGCGGCGCTTGTAGATGAAGTAAGTAACTGGTACGTAAGACGATCACGTAATCGTTTCTGGGAATCTGGTATGAATGCTGAAAAAGCAGCTGCGTATGAGACACTTCATGAAGTACTTGTAACAATTAGTAAATTAATCGCACCATTTACACCGTTTGTCGCTGAAGATATTCATTTGAATTTAACTGGAAGTAGCGTTCATTTAGAGGATTATCCAGTTGTAAATGAATCACTACTTCAGCCGGAATTAGAAGCGGAAATGGATGCTGTTTTACAAGTTGTTGAACTTGGAAGAAGTAACCGTAATCAACATTCTTTAAAAGTAAAACAGCCGTTAGCAGAACTTGTATTACTAGCGCATAATGAAAATGATATGGATTGGGAATCTTATCGTGATATCGTCATGGATGAGCTAAATGTCAAAGCGTTTCATGTTGAACTCGATGAAACGAAATATATGTCCTATCAATTAAAGCTGAATTTTAAAGCGGCTGGGCCGAAGTTTGGTAAAAATGTGAATGCATTAAATGGATGGTTAAAACAATTATCAAAAGAAGAAGTACAACACTTTGTATATGCAGAAAGAGCAGTTTACGAAGCAGCATCAGGAGAAGAAGTAGTTGTAACAGCTGAAGATGTACTAGTAGAGAAAGTTGCGAAATCAGGGTTCTCTAATACGACTAACGGACAATATACAGTTATGTTAGATACGAATGTAACGGAAGAATTGTTACAAGAAGGAGTGGCGCGTGAATTCATTCGAGCAGTTCAAGAATATCGTAAGCAGTTGAATTTACCAGTTAATTTACGAGTCGATGTTATTCTTGATACAGAGGAAGAACTAAAGCAAACGTTAACGAATCATAAAGAGTTGTTGGAAGAAAACTTACTCGTTAAGCAATTTACATTTGGAAACTTAACGAATGAAGACGATGAACTATCTTTAGGTGAAGCGAAAGTTCGAATTAAATTAAGCGCGGCTCATTAAAGCAAAAAGGAAGTTGGAATCATTCCAACTTCCTTTTTGTATGATTAGAATTTCCTCATAATTCATGCGATAGGACCGCTAGCAAAGGTCTTTCTTCATAGCATACTAAATAAAATACTGTAGAAATATATTTCTACAGTATTTTTCTCATTTTATACATAAATATTGAGAAAATTTCACTCACCCTAAATGGAAAGGTAATAGAATTGTTTATAGAGAATTACTCGTAGATTCAATTTTTATCCTCCCATTTTGTGGGGAATGATTGCCTAGTGGTAATGGGATAAGGTTGAGCTACTTTATTAGGGGGAGTGGTTCTATGTTTAATAAAAAAATGGTGGCAATGGCAATGACTGTGCCGTTAGTAATGGGGACGATTTCTACGGTTTCGGCATTGGAAAAACAGCAGCAAGTAAAGCTAGAAGCTTATTCGCCGCAGAAAAAAGCAACTGAATATTTAAAAGAAAATGCTGCACAGTATGGATTGAAAACAGACCTTTCAGACTTGCAATATATTTCTACAACAGAAACGTCAGTAGCTTCATATGTTAGATTCCAACAAGTTGTTAATGGTGCGCCTGTATTTTCAAAACAAATTACAGTTACTCTTAACGGAGAGGGAAAGGGAGTACTTGCTGTATCTGATTATCAATCCGTCAAAGGTGTGAAGGAAGTAACGACAAAAATTAGTGAAAAAGATGCAATACAAAAATCAATGGCGTATGTTGGAGAAGCAAGTGAGCAAAACTTATGGGCTCCTACAGAGAAAGAATTCGGATATATTGTGGAAGAGGGAATTGCTCGTCCAGTATATAAAGTTGTAGTCCATTCTAATAATCCATTTGGTGCATGGGAAACATTTATTGATGCAGAAAATGGGAAGTTAATTAAAAAGGTTGATATAAACCGAAAAGCTGAAGGGACAGGAAAAGTATTTTTACCTAACCCAGTCGTATCTAGCGGTAGCAAAGTAGGCTTAAAAGATAATAACGATGCAGATTCAACAGCGTTAACGAATCAATTGAAGGCTGTTACGTTAAAAGGTTTAGATGGGACAGGATTTTTAATTGGAGAGTATGTAACGATTTCGTCAAAAGCAAAAACAAAATCTACAAATTTACAATTTAACTATACACGTGCAAATGATAGCTTTGAAGATGTTATGTCGTATTATCATATCGATACAATACAACGTTACATTCAAGGGTTGGGTTTTAAAAATATTAATAATCGCTCTATTAAAGTGAATGTGAATGGAACGACAGATGATAACTCATTTTATTCTCCGACAACGAAAGCTTTAACTTTTGGTACTGGCGGAGTAGATGATGCAGAAGATGCTGGTATTATCGCACATGAATACGGACATTCAATTCAAGATAACCAAGTTCCTGGCTTTGGTAGTTCAGCAGAAGGCGGAGCGATGGGAGAAGGATTTGGTGACTTCTTAGGTGCTACGTATGAAGATGCAGTATCGACAACAGGCTACGGAAAAGCATGTGTTGGAGAATGGGATGCGACTGCTTATTCTAGTTCAGATCCAACGTGCTTACGCCGTTTAGATACGAATAAAGTGTATCCGAAAGATGTTACAAATGAGGTACATGATGATGGGGAAATTTGGGCACAAGGCCAATACGAAATGGCACAAGCTTTTGGACGTGATGTAGCAACGAAAATTATTTTACAATCACACTGGTCATTAACACCAAACTCTAAATTCAGTGATGGAGCAAAAGCGATTAAGCAAGCGGATGCTCTTTTATATGGCGGACAACATGCTGCTGATATCGATCGTATTTGGGCAGCAAGAGGAATTAGTACGAATTAATATAAAAAGTCGTGGCGTTTATAAGCCACGACTTTTTAATTTGCTTAAGCACTGGTACTAGTAAAGTAAGCTATAGGAATGATAGTGTGAATTTATCCGCATTCTATTTATTTTTTTCATCTTTAAAAACAAAATGCTCTTTAAATTTTCTAGACTCAACTTTTTGACCGTTTCGCATCGAGCGGAAAGGGTGTTCTTGCCAAGTAATGATTACATCAACTTCATTTGATTTTGTGGCAACAGGAAAATTAGTATGTTCAAATCCAGTTTTTCCACTTGCTAAGCGACTTTCCTTTCGTGAGAAAAGTTCATATTTCGTTTTTGTTTTTGGCTCGTTGCGGAATACTTCGACTTGTACGTTATATACTTCACTGTTACCAACATTTTTTACTGAAAATTGATATGTTTTAAATTCATCTTCTTTAGCTTGAAGCATATTTTTATCTATGTTCTTCGGTTCATCAATATTCACTTTCCATTGGTCAGAGTTTTGGGAGATTGGTAAAGATTTTGGTGAATAGGCGTATGTTTCATTCACTGCAATTAGGCATAACAAAAGAAGAAAGAAACTAATCGCTTTTTTCATATAAACACCTCGCTATAAAATTTTTATCCCGCATTAACGGGCAGTAAGACCCTCCACCTCAAAATTCAGGGAAAGCAAAGAAGTTAGGTGGGGGATCAACTGCCCGTAAAAGCCCGATTGGTGAGGGCTGATAATCAGTGGGGAGGAACAAAATCCCCACTGATTAAAGTTTCACTTTATCAATATGCGTAAATGAAACGGAAATTATGTAATAAAATGGAAAAAGGTGATAGTTTGATTCAAATGAATTTGAAAAAACTTGAAGAAGTAGTAGGTGGTGAAGGGTTACAAGAATCGTTTCATCACATAGAGATACATGGTGTCTGCATAGATTCCAAAAGCATTAAAGAAGGAAATTTATTTGTTCCAATCATTAGGGTGAAAGATGGACATGATTATGTGAAAGAGGCATTCGATAATGGAGCTGTCGCTTCCTTATGGAAAAAGTCTTACGGCACTCCGCCAAAAGGGATGCCAATTATATTTGTTGATGACACTTTGTTTGCTTTGCAACAATTGGCACAATTTTATCGAAAAGAGCTAAATGTAAAAGTAATTGGAATTACAGGTAGTAATGGTAAGACAACGGTAAAAGATATAATAAGCACGATTTTAAGTACAACTCATCGTGTGCATAAAACAAAGGGCAATTTTAATAGTCAAATCGGTTTACCATTAACAATTTTAGAGATGAAACGAGATACAGAGTTTTTAATTCTTGAAATGGGGATGAGTGAAAAAGGACAAATTCGAAACTTATCAATAATAGCACAGCCAGATGTAGTGATCATTACAATGATTGGACATTCTCACTTAGAGACGCTTGGATCAAAAGAAGAGATTGCGAAGGCTAAATTAGAAATTATTGACGGGTTAAAAGGAAATGGTTTGTTTTTATATAACGGTGATGAACCATTGCTTTTGCAAAATAAAAATCTATCGAGTATAAATTGTAAGACATTTGGTGAAAAGTATACAAATGATTTGTTTCCAACAAACGTGCAATTAGATGAATATGGTGTTCATTTTAAATTAAATGATTCAAAAATACAGTACGATGTTCCCTTGCATGGAAAACATAATATTTTAAATACGATTGTCGGAATCGCTGTAGGTCAATATTATAATGTCCCTACAGAAAAAATACAGGAAGCATTACGACAAGTAAATATTACCCATATGCGCTTTCAATTTTTAACTGCTAAAACAGGGTTTACAATTATTAACGATGCATGGAATGCCAGTCCCTCTTCAATGAAGGCTGCAATTGAAACGTTACAGACATTAAATGCCTATAAGAAAAAAATGATAGTAATTGGGGATATGTTGGAGTTAGGGAAGAATGCTGAAACATATCATAGAGAAATTGGTAAAATGTTAAATGAAGAGAGCATTCAATATGTATTCACTTATGGAGAGTTAGCTGAAATTGTAGCGGAAGAAGCAAGAAAGAAATATGATACAGGAAAAGTACAGTCATTTAATAGTAAAGCCAAGATAGCAGAGGAAGTATTAAAAGTTATAACGAAAAAGGACATCATATTATTGAAAGGCTCACGTGGAATGGCTTTAGAGGAGATTGTACAAAATTGGATATGAAAAATCAAAATATATTTAAAAAGGCTTGCGTTTTATAAAACAAAGAGATAGAATACTCTGTAAATATAAAAAGTGAGGATCAGGAAAAGTACATGATGCAAAGGTCTACAGAGAGCAATCGGTTGCTGAGAAGATTGCGATACCGCATGATGGAAAGACACCTGTGAGTGTTGCTTTGAACGTGATAATTAGTAAAAGCAAACGGTACCTACCGTTATCAGGGCTAAGATGGTCATTATGACAATTTGGGTGGTACCGCGGAAAAATCCGTCCCTATTTATAGGGGCGGATTTTTGTATTCTTTGAAAGGAGGTGAGTGACCGTGGATGATGACGATGACAACAATAACGTAAATAAATATAAAATTACTGGAGGGAAAAATAATGGAGTCAATAATGAAGCGTGCACTCACAAAAGATTGTACGGAGCAAGGTGGAAAGGTTGTATTACTTCAAGGATGGGTAAAAAAGATTCGTCATCTAGGTAATGTTAGTTTTTTATTAATAAGGGATCGATCGGGAGTTATGCAATGTGTATTAGAACATGAGTTAGCTGGATTTAAAGTAGATGTGGAAAGTGTTGTGCAAGTCGTTGGTGAAATTGTAGAGACTTCGAAAACAGAGTTAGGGGTTGAAGTGCTTGCTCACGAAGTGAAAATATTAAATGGCGCAGAACCACTTCCGTTTGAAATAAATAAAAAGAAGTTACAAATTGGTTTAGATCAACTACTGAATGAGCGGGTATTATCATTAAGGCATGAGCGAACCGCGGCGATATTTAAAGTGAAATCTACACTCGTTCAGAGCTTTAGTGAATTTCTTATAGAGAACGATTTCACACGTATATTTACTCCGAAAATTGTTTCACAAGGGGCAGAAGGAGGAGCGAATGTTTTTAAACTTCCATACTTTCAAAAAGAAGCTTATTTAGCACAATCACCACAGTTTTATAAACAGATGATGGTAGCTGGAGGGTTAGAACGTGTTTTTGAAGTTGCACCTGTTTACAGAGCGGAACATCATAATTCTTCCCGTCATTTGAATGAATATATATCGTTAGACGTAGAACTTGGATTTATTCATGATTTTTATGAAGTGATGCAATTAGAAACGGATGTTTTACGATATATGTTTCGACAAGTAGCAAAAAACTGTGAAAAAGAACTACAACTATTACAAATAGAAGTACCTGCTATTACAGAAATACCGAAAATTACATTGTTAGAAGCACAAGAAATTTTGAAAAATAAATACCGGAAAGAGTCGCCAAGTGGGGATTTAGATACAGAAGGTGAAAAACTACTAGGGAAATATGTGAAGGAAACATATAAGAGTGAGTTAGTTTTCATTACACATTATCCGAAAGAAGCTAGGCCGATGTATACGATGTCGAGTAATGAGAATCCGTCTATTACTGATTCGTTCGACTTACTATATAAAGGATTAGAAATAACATCAGGGGCACAACGAATTCATGAATATGAAATGTTACTTGCTTCTTTTAAAGAAAAGGGATTACATCCAGATACATTTCAATCTTATTTAAATACATTCCGATACGGTTGTCCCCCGCATGGTGGTTTTGGAATTGGATTAGAGAGAGTTGTATACAAACTATTAGAATTAACAAATGTACGAGAGGCGAGTGCCTTTCCGAGAGATTGTATGCGTCTTATACCGTAATAATAAACCCCTTCTATAGTATGAAGGGGTTTATTCCTTTCAACATATGTTAAAAGGAATAAATTTTTTGTGTGAAAATATGTAAATTACATTAAGAACATTTTATAATGAATTGAGAAAAAGAAAATTCATAAGTTATAATGAAATATGAATATAAAAAAAGTTCATATAATAATGTATGGAAGGGTATGAAACATGTTATATCAAACTCAAGCAACACAGCAAACACCAGCTTATATAATTTATCTTCTTGATGTAAGCGCATCAATGAACCAAATGATGGATGCAGGCGGAGAAGAAAAAAGAAGAATTGATATTGTAACGGATGCTCTTTCTTTAGCGATTCGCCAAATGGTATTTCGTTCAACAAAAGGTAGTCGCTTGCTTCCGAGATATAAGTTATCTATTTTAGCCTATAGCGATCATGTTTTTGATTTATTGGGTGGTGTGAAAACAATAGATGAGGTAGCAAGACTTCGCCCACTAGAAAAAATCCAAACGCATCGTTTAACTGATACAGCAAAAGCTTTCTCTGTAGTGGAGAAGTTATTGCAAAAGGAACTACCAAATTTACAAGACGGGCCAGCTCCTATTGTCTGTCATATGACAGATGGTGCATCAACTGGTGAAGATCCAGAATTAATTGTACGAAGAATTATGAATATGTCTGTACCTGATGGAAACGTACTAATTGAAAATATTTTTATTTCAGATGAAATTATGCAAGAACAAATTTCTAATATAAAGAAGTGGGAAGGAATTATGCCAAATACAGAGATTACAGATGAATATGGTGCAAAGTTGCAAAGACTTTCATCGCCTATCCCTCAAAGTTATCGTGAGATGATGATGGAACATGGGTTTCATATTGCAGATGGTGCTGTGATGATGTTTCCTGGGACAAATGCGGACTTAGTATCACTTGGATTTCAAATGTCTGCTGCAACGCCGGTTCGATAGGAGAGAAGTATGATGAAATATATTCTATCTCAAGAGAAAGAAACGGTATTGCAAGAAAAGGAAACGAAACATTTTACTTATCGATATAGCTATGTAAGAGCAAAAGAAACGCAGGATTTAAACGAGAGTGGAGAAGACTTTCTAGTATTTCTAGATAATGGAACTAGTTTCATATTTGCGTTATGTGATGGTGTAGGGCTGTCTTTTCATGGTGAAATTGCTGCAAAATTTCTTGGTATGAAGTTAGTAAACTTGTTTGAAACATGTCAAGAAAGTGGACTGGATATTGCTACATTATTAAATGAACAGTTAAAAAATTGGATAGAAGAAGCTTCAGAGGAAGTGAGTGCATTTCGATTGCCAGAAGAAACACCGTGGTTACTACGCGATGTTTTGGAAGAAAAGCGAAAACAAGGTAGTGAAACGATGTTTATTGGAGGGAAAATAGAACTTATTTCAAATCAAGATAAAGCAAAGATAACGATAGTTACACATGGCGATTCATTTGTACAGTTGTTTCAAGATAAGGAGAATTGTTCGAATGTAATGAAGTTTAAGAGAAATATAGAGAAAAGATGGTCTACACAGCGAGGCATTATTGGTGTGGAATTGGCGGTTTTTTCAAAGACATTATCAAGACAAGAAGCTAATCGGATAGTTATTCACTCAGACGGACTTGTACCGCTTAAGCAGTATAACTTTGAGGAAGTGTTAAAAGAAATTGAGAGGGCACAGAACTCTCCGACAAGCGATGATATTTCATTTTTAGATGTTTCTTGGTAACAAACATGATGGAAAAAAGGTGAATAAACGTGGAAGAGATTATTGTGACATACATAAAACAGTCAAATGAAGAAATTGATATTGCAATTCCAAATGACGTGAAAGCGGTACAAATTATTGAAGCAATTTTACATCATGAAAAAATAGATGAAGCATTAAGCGGGATCTATGAAATTAGAGTGGCAAAAGATAAAGAAGAGTGGCATTCTATTCGAAATGATGAAACGTTGCGCGATAATGATGTGTGGGATGGACAATATGTAATACTACATAAAAAAGGGACAATTATCCCTTCTTTTGAAATGATGCCGGCAGAAGAAGTTTATAATGAACCTGTTAAACAAGGTATGTCTTCTAGTGAAGAAGATTATGTATGGAAAATCATCGAGTAATAGTTTTTGGATGGGGAAGGAGAAATGTTTTGTGCAAAAATCACCGTATTTTCAACGCTCTCCGCGTGTGAAAGTAGATATACCGACAGGGGATGTTATTATTCATGATCCACCGAATATACCGGAGGAGCCGAAGTTTTCAATTGAAACAATGTTACTGCCTGCAATGATGACGGTTTTAACCTTGGTATTATATTTTGTAATGATGAAATTTATGAAGATGAATTCAAGTTATATGCCATTAATGATGGTTTCAAGTATTCCGATGTTGGGGTCATATATAATTACAACGATGGGGCATTTCCGTAAAAAGAAAGAACATCGTCAAATGGTTGAACAATTACAAACAAGGTACTTAGAGCAAATTCAAAAGCATCGAGTGGAATTAGATACGTTAAAGGTTGAACAAGCAAAATATTTAATTACACAAAACCCAAGCCCATTAAAAAGTGTACAAAGAATTGAAAATCGGGAAAGTAATTTATGGGAGCGTACACCTGAAAGTCCAGACTTTTTAGATATTCGTATTGGTACAGGAGAAAGACCATTCCTTATAGAATTGAAGGTGCCTGAGCAGAAAGGTTATGAAGAAAATCCATTAGTTACAGAAGCGCAAAATGTGAAAAGGGATTTCAATACGATACCAAATGGACACATTTCAATTTCTTTGAAAAAAAACGATGTAATTGGTGTAGTTGGAAATAAAGAAGATAGACTAAACTTTATTCGAATTGTAACGACACAAATTATGACGCATCATGCACCAAATGAAGTGAAAATAGCAGCATTTTATCATGAAAAGGAAAAAAAACAATGGGATTGGATGAGGTGGCTTCCTCACGTATGGGATGAACAGAGAAGTATGCGCTTTTTATCTGAAAATCAACAAGATGCACAGAAACTAGCAGAAGTATTATTTACTCCACTTAATATGCGCAGAATATATAATTCTTCTGCGCAAGCGGATGCAAAAGTTCCTTTAATTCCGATGTATGTCTTTTTCTTATCAGCGAGAGAATTTTTAGAGGATGATCCTTTAACTCCAATGTTACTTAGAGAAGGTGAAAGTGTAGGAGCTTCTACATTTATTTTTGCAGAACAAAGGGAAAGGTTACCGATGGAATGTGATCTTGTAATAAGCTTAAATGGAGAAAATGGAGAGTTAGTAGAAACGTTTTCAAGTTCAGCTGAAAACAATGGAACAACGCGTGCGAGTTTTAAAGTAGATCGACTTTCATTCGAACGATGTGAGCTAGGAGCGCGAAACATTGCTCCAATTCGAATGAAAAGTTCTACAGCAGCCAACATTCCGAAAGTATTAACATTTTTAGACTTGTTTCAAGCTAAAAACATGGAAGAGTTACAAGTGCTAGAGAGATGGAAAGAAAATCGGTATCCGACTTCATTACCGGTTCCAATTGGTGTAAGAGAAGGAAGTAAACCTGTTTTTCTAAATATTCACGATAAAATAGAGAAAAAGGGGCATGGTCCGCACGGTCTAATGGCTGGTACAACTGGATCAGGAAAAAGTGAAGTGATTCAGTCTATAATAGCCGCGTTAGCGGCAACCTATCATCCTCATGAGATGGCATTTATGCTTATCGACTATAAAGGTGGTGGAATGTCAAACACATTTGCGGGATTACCGCATATTATTGCATCTATTACGAACTTAGAAGATCCAAACTTAATTGAGCGTGCCAGAATTTCATTAAAGGCAGAATTAGAGCGGAGACAAAAATTATTCATTCAGGCTGGAAATGTTCAGCATCTAGATGAATATTATGAAACAAGCTGGCGTGAAAAAGAACCTTTACCACATTTATTTATTGTTATTGATGAGTTTGCTCAAATGAAAAAGGAACAACCAGACTTTATGGACGAGCTAATTAGTGTCGCTGCAATAGGAAGGACGTTAGGAGTTCATTTATTATTAGCAACTCAAAAACCTTCAGGGGTTGTAAATGACAAGATTTGGAGTAACTCGCGTTTTCGAATTTGTTTACGTGTACAAGATGATGCGGATAGTCGTGAAATGTTAAAGATTCCAGATGCATCTAAAATTAATGTACCAGGACGAGGGTATCTCCAAGTTGGTAGCAATGAAGTATTGGAATTATTCCAGTCTGCATGGAGTGGAGCACCTTATAATCCAGATGAAGAGAAAGTTCTTGATATTGTTGATTTTACAGAAGTTAAGCTCTCGGGTGAAAGAATAAAAGTGAAAAAGCGTCCAAAACCAATGACAAATAGTCCGAAACAATTACAAGCTTTTATTCAATATGTACAGAGCGTATCAGAAAAAGAAAATATTAAAGCATTACCAGGACCTTGGCTGGATCCATTACCGGAAAAATTATTGTTAAAAGAATTTTATGCTATGGAAGATTGGACAATTGGTGAGTGGAATAAACCGAAAGAATATTTACAAGTAACAGTTGGATTAATTGATGATGTTGCAAAACAAGCACAATTTCCGCTGAAGTTAGATTTACAAGAAGGGCATTTAAATATTTATGGTATGCCAGGTACAGGAAAAACAACGATGTTGCAAACTATTATTATGTCTCTAGCTGTATCTCACACACCAGAAGAAGTGAATTTCTATGTTATTGATTTTGGTCGTATGTTTTTAGATTTTAGAGATTTACCTCATATTGGTGGGATTATACAAGAAGGCGAAAATGAGAAAATGAAACGTCTATTCGGATTTTTAAAGAAGGAAATCACGCTTAGAAAAGAGAGCTTTTCTAATATCGGTGCAAAGTCATTCTCTATGTATAACCGAATGGTAGAAAAGAAAATACCAGCTATAGTAGTAATGGTAGATGGTTATATAAGGTTCAAAAATGAATTCGAGAAAGAAAATGAAGTATTAGAATTATTATTGCGTGAATCAAGTACATACGGTGTATATTTCTATTTCTCTCTGAATCAAACAATTGATATGTTTGATCGTGTTCGTAATAATATACCGATGGCACTTACATTTGAATTACAAGATGGAACAGAATATCATAACTTAGTTGGCAGACCTAAATTCCCATTAATTGAAGTTCCTATTGGCCGTGGGTTAATGAAAGGACAACCGCCGGAATTATTCCAAGCAGCATTGCCGTTTATTGGTGAAAGTGAACTTGAGTACTCTCAACAATTAAAAACAATTATTCGAAAAATGAATGGAGAATGGGATGGTGAAAAAGCAAAAGCCATTCCAATGGTACCTAAAGAAATATTTGTAGAGCATATGGTTGGAAAATTGGAAACAGCCCAAATTTCAGCAGGTATGGAAACAGAGGATATTCAATTACAAAGTATTTCTTTAGATGAAATGAGTCATATATTTGTTGGGGGAAGAATAGAAGGTGGAAAAACATCGCTTTTACAAACACTTCTGTTCACTACTACATACCAATACTCTCCTGAAAAGGTTGAGCTATACTTAGTAGACCTTGGTGAAAGACCTACAGGCATATTAGCTCTTGGAGATTTACCTCATGTGAAGAAGAAAGTTACAGATGGTATGCAATTAAAAGAAATGTTAGATGAATTGTTAGAGCTAATAAATAATAGAGAACCAATAATGCCTTCTATAGATCCAAACGCAACAGTGGAGATTCCATATAAGAGAATAATCATTGCGATTGATGATATCGATCAAATGTTAACTATATTATCTACTGATTATGAAGCAAAAAACAAAATGGAACTAATTGTCCAAAACTGTAAAAATAAAGGGATTCACTTTATGACAGCTGCTACAACGTCTAGCTTAAATAGCTATTCTCATGAAAAATGGTTTGCGGAAATTAGAAAGAGAAGTATTGGATATTTATTGGGAACGACACAAAATAATGATGTGTATTTCTTTAATATGAAACTGCCACATACTGAAATGGATCAAGAATTATTAAGTGGGGATGGGTATTGCATACGTAGAAAGCCAATAAAAATAAAATGTGCATATACACCATTACATTTACTTCGCACGATGACAGATAAAATTAGTGTGAAATGGTCTGAATTAAAAGTGAAATAATATTAAAATAGGGTTAAATTACTAGAAAATAGAATATTTTTGTAATTAAACCCTTTAAAAATTGTATGAATATAGTTTATAATCTAATTGTTGTATTATTTATGATTTGAAAGGGGAAATTATTAAGATGGCAGAAATTAAAATCACACCAGAAGAACTTGAAAGAATCGCAGGAAACTTTAAAAACGCAGCAGGAGAAGCACAAAGTCAAATTAATAGACTTGAAGGCGATATTAATAGTTTAGAAGGACAATGGGCTGGGGCAACACAAGCAAAATTCCGTGGAGAATTTATGCAATCTAAACAAGCAATGCAACAATACATTCCAATTTTAGAAGGTATTTCAACAGATTTAAAACGTATCGCTGATAAATTCCGTAATACAGATAACGCATACTAAGAATAGAACAATTGCAAAAGACCAGGAGCTATTGTTCCTGGTCTTTTTTTGAAAAATTGTTATACGAGAGTAAGGGGATAAAATGGGATTCCGACCAGAAGTAGGAGAAAAAATTAGCCTTAATAAAGATGTTTATCGTTTTGAGAAACACCCAGCTGTAATTGGTATTGAGATGCCCTATGGTCAAGAGGGAAGACAAGGAACAGTTTATCAATTACAACAGGAAAATGGTGTTGAACGAATTGCATTAAAAGTTTTTAAGGAACGCTATCGCGAAGAAAAACATCAACTAGCATTTTTGAAACCACTATCTTCCTTAGTGGGTCTGAAAGTATGTTCACGTTATATCGTTACTAAAGAAGAACATACATCTGCTATCGAAAAATCAGAAGATCTTGCTAATAGTATTGTAATGCCTTGGATTGAAGGTCCAACATGGGCTGATATAATACAAGAACAAAGAATGTTATCAAAAGAACAATGTTTCTTTATTGCAGAAGCATTTCTTACAACACTTAAAATGATGGAAGAAAATGAAGTTGCTCATAATGATTTATCGTCTAGCAACGTACTCGTACCTTTCTTAAGTGAAAATCTAATTGAAGGTCAACACAATATCGAACTTGTTGATGTTGAGCAAATGTATGGCCCGAAAACGAAAAGACCTTCATTATTGCCAGCAGGTTCAGCGGGCTACGCACCGATGTATTTAAAAAGTGGAGTATGGCAAAAAGAAGCCGATCGATTTGCAGGTGCTATTTTATTAGGAGAAATATTAAGTTGGTGTAGTGAGGAAGTTCGAAATAAAAAATGGACGGATGCAAGTTACTTTAAAACGGAAGAAATGCAGACAGAATGTGAAAGATATACGTTACTTCAGCAAGTATTACATAATCAATGGAACGGGGAGATTGCAAAATTATTTAGGCAGGCATGGAGTAGTAACTCTTTCGCAGAATGCCCAAGCTTTGCGCAGTGGTACGATGTCTTTAATAGCGCGAGAGAAAGAATGAAAATTGATGCGGAAAGGCAGTCAACAGAAGAACACTCTCTTTTTGTATCAAAATGTTTGGAAATTGCAAGATTATTAGAAGAGAGAGGATTTAAACAAGCGGCATTATATGAATATAAAATAATTTTCAATTCACTCAATCCATCAACAGCTCTGCAAAAAGAACTCGCATATATCATTCAAACTATGGAGAGTCAAGAGCCTGAAATAAATAATAAAATGGTCCTACAACATTATTTGGAATTAGCTACTGAATTGGAACGAGAAAACAATGCAGCATTTGCTTGTTTCGTCTATTCACGAATCGTACAATTTCCAAACATTGACCAGGCGTTAAAACAGGAAATTGAAAGCATTATTGAAGAGATAAAAGAAGAGCAAGGAACACAGTCGCAGCAAGAAGTAGCAGCTACAATTACAGTGCCAACTAGCATTCTACAGAGCCGGAAACAAACGAAAAAACAAGTGGAATATGATGTAGATGATGAGATTTTAAATGCAAAAGCATCAAATCAACCACTTACAATAACGCATGAGCAAAGTGAACCGTCGGCCTTTTCTAAATGGTGGAAAAAGAATAAAAAACGGATTTTGATTATTGGCTCAACTGTAGTTGTTGTTATAGGTGGTTCAACGTTATTTTATTTCTACACAACAAACGCTAAATATCAAAAGTTTATGGAACAAGCACGACAAGCCTATCATGATAAAAAATATACAAAAGCTGAAGAAGCTGTTGAACATGCAATTGCTGTAAAGGGTAAAGACGAGGCTTATCTCCAATTAGCAACGATTTACGTTGCTGAAGGGAAAAATAAAATTGCAATCGATTATATTACAAAACTAATAAAAGATAGAGAAATCGATAAAGAAAATAATGAAGCTGCTTATCTATTAGCTTCAGCAAATTTCCGCATTGGAAAATATCAAGAAGCAGTGCAAAATTTTGAACAAGCGTTAGCGAATAATGCAAAAGGAATTGAACCATACAAAAAAGATGCAATGCGAGATTTAGCTGTATGTCATATGAAAATGAAAGAATTTGAAAAAGCGGAAGATGTTATTGTCAAAATGAGTACGAAGACAAATGAAGATAAAGCAATTGTTTCGTATTTAAAAGGTCAATTATCAACCGCAACGGTACAGTTAGACAAAGCAGAATCTTTCTTTAAAGAAGCTATTATGCAAGATTCAAAGAATGCCATATATACAATTGAACTTTCAAATCTATATGTGCTTTGGAATAAAACAAACCTAATTGATAGTGCGAAGAAAGAAATGAATTATCAACAAGCATCTCACATTTTACAAGTAGCGATTCAAAAAGATATGAAAAATATTGAGTTGTTAAATCAACTAGGAATTGTGTATTACGAAGCGGGTCAATTTTATGAAACGCGAGATGGTGCAAAGAGTACTGCCGCATATCAGCAAGCGTTAGAAGCTTACAATAGAGTTGTCAGCAGTGGAACACGCGACATAAATACGCTTGTAAATATAGGGATTTTATACGATAAAGTGGGACAAGGAAATGAAGCAGAGAAGCTTTTCACAGAAGCTTACTCACAAAACGATGAAAATCCACATGTGAATTTTGCATTCGGGATGTTTAAAATTAAACAGAAAAAATACGAGGAAGCCAGTCGTTTCTTAAGAAAAACAGTTCAAGCAAATGAAAATGAATCCGAAGTAAGAGCTGCGCAAGAAAAACTAACAGAAATGAAAACAAACGGTTGGATTCAATAAAGATAGGAAAAGGGGAAAAGGACATGGAGGAAAACAATAATAACTTAGGGAAAAAAGTCGCTATATCAGTAATGTCGGTAGCATTACTAGGAACATCAGGATATCTTGTGTATGACAAAGGCTTTAAGACAGCAGGAAAAGAACAAGTAAAACTAGCAAGTAATACAGAAGAGAAAAAAGATGATCGTATTACAGGGGGAGATTTACAGTCTATGTTCCCAAATTTAGTCGCTGATCCTGCAAAAAAAGATGAAAAACCTGGCGAAAAACCAACTATTAATTTAGCAGACTTAATTGGAAATAATAAATCACCAATTACGCCAGTAACATATAAACCAGATGAAGTATCGGTGGAAAAGAAAGATCCACAGATCAAATTATCAGATGCACCAACTCCACAAAAACTAGATTTACCAACTAATATGGTAGGACCTGTGGCGGAGCCAGGAAAAGCGAATGATAATAAACAGCAACTAACTGTACAAGAAGGAGACGGACAAAAACCAGATACAGGTACAAAACCAGACACAGGTACAAAACCAGACACAGGTACAAAACCAGACACAGGTACAAAACCAGATACGGGCATAAAACCAGATACAGATGCAAAACCAGATACAGACACAAAACCAGATACGGGTATAAAACCAGACACAGGCACAAAACCAGACACAGGCACAAAACCAGATACAGGTACAAAACCAGATACAGGTACAAAACCAGATACAGACACAAAACCAGATACAAAACCAAAGCCCGATCCAGAACCAACACACCCAACAATTACAGTATCACCAAAAACGGGTGATATTTTAGTTGAGTGGTACGCAGGAAATGGAAAATACTACTCATCTGTTTTCTTTAATGATTTTTATACGAGTCAAAAAGAACTGGATGAAAATGCATTAAATAATTTAACGAACTACTATAGCAAAAAAGAAGACTGGACGCTTGTTAGCCAATTGAATACACCATCAAAATCAAAATCGATAGCTGAACATAAGTTAGCATTAGATAATGTAGAACAAATTCTTACAAGTGGTGAATATTCAAATGAGAGAGCACTATTCTATTTACGTAATCAAATGAATGTACTAAATGAATCGGTTACTACACCAGAAGAGCTACAAAGATATTTAAGTGAAAATAAGAAGGATTATATTAAATCTGTAGCAGAAAAAGTTTATCAAACAGCAATAGAAGAAAAAAGAGAGTGGTCAAATACAGGGGATGTAGCATCTTTAGAACAAGCATTAAGTAAATTTTATTTAGTTACATCAGTACTTGAAAGCGTAGATCCTACATTAGTAGAAAAAGCGAATCAAGGTGTAGAAGATATTTTCAACAAGCTATTACAAGAAGAATTACAGAACCTTAATATCCAAACAACAGTAGTGCAGTCTGCAACTGAGACAAAAGAAAAAGCAAGCCCTGTAAAAGAAAATACTAGCAGTAATGAAGGAAAGGCAGTTACAGAAGGAAATGAGGCAACAAGTACAGCAACAGAGAAAAACCTAAAAGATTCAAAGACTGAGGATGTCAAAAATAACGATAAAACAAATACTATTGATTCTAATACTCAAAAAGTACAAGTGAAATCTGACCCATTTAGTCAAGAGATTGATCAAATAGAAGCGTATTTAAATCCAGTGAGTCCACAATATGAAAATGCTTTACTATTAGCAAATCAGTATATTGGTGGGGCAACAGGTGAACAAAAAGAAAAGTTAGAAAAGCAATTTGTTGCGGCTGTAGAGGGACTTCGTGGACAATTAAAAGATCCTAATTTTAAAGTGGAAGATGCTATAAATAAAGCGAATTTATTAGCAAATACAGCAAGAGTAGAAAAATCTGTTCAAGATGAATCTCATAAGTTATTAATGCCGCTAATGTTTGAAAGAAAAGCAAACGATGCAGCAAATAATGGAGAATATTATACAGCGGTATTAAATATTGCAAATGCAATTCGTACAAAGCACCCATTGGAACGTTCAAGAGAAGAAATGGTTAATTATGCGAATAAATTATGGACAGATACAGAAAATGAATGGAATAAAATAAATGGAACGACAGGATGGCAAAGTGAAGTAGGTAAAACATTATTACCATCATACACATTACTTGCACAGTTAAAAGATATTGATAAAACGATTGGCCAAATTAGTGGTATGAATATGATTGATAATGCATCAAGAAAAATGGAGGGAATTCAACTTGTGCAATTAGCAGGTGATGAAGCAAATAAAAAAGGTCAAACGAGCCTTTATAATGCTTTACATTATTATGGTCAAGCAGCTTCCCGTGGTGTTGTTGACAAAGCAGGATTTTCTAATGTTGCTAGTCTTGTAATTAAAGAAGCAAAACAGTTAGAGAATAAGGATGCTTTAAACAACTATCAAATTTTATATAAAACACCAGGTATTGAAGAATTAGGAATTAAAGATGGGGTAAAAGCGGCAATTGAGTATTTGAGTACATTTGAAGCTGCAAAGGTAAGCGGGAATAAAGATACGATTGAAGATTTAGCTTCAGCAATTGAATTAACTTACCACTCTATGGAACTAGGATATCCAGAAGCAGATGCAAAAGAATGGATGAATACGGTAGCTCTAAAAATGTTTAATAAAGGCGCAGGATATATGTCTGCAACTGATACGAATAATGCATATAAATGTTTTGAATTTTTAACTCGTGATAAATATGCAAATGCTATTAATGGAGAAATAACGAAACAAGCAAAAGAGAATGTAGAAAAAATTAAATCTATAAACGTTCAAAAATAATTAGATTTAACATTCGCCATCTTACTTTGCGTAAGATGGCGAAATTATTTCACATAAGGAGTGAAGTTCAATGAGTTTACTAGAAATTTGTCCATTAGATGGGGCGCTAGTGGAAGCTTTACAGAATGAAGAAAAAAGATTTCGTTTTTATGAGATATTACAGAAATCAAATTTGTACGTTGTTGCTTCTGTAGAGGGAGATACAAATGTAGATGAAGAAGGGAATTTGATTTCAACTGAAAATACACAATTGCAAATTCATTATTTTGAAATGGAAGAAGGATTAATGTTACCACTGTATTCTGATTTGAAACATTTAGAAATGGTTATTCCAGAAGAATGTCCATATGTCTCTATGAATGCGATTGAATTATTAAAGACGATAGATTTAGAAGCAAATGTAATATTAAACCCAGGAACAAAATTTCAAAAATTATTTGTGAAGGAAGAAATTGAAGCGATTTGTGATAACAGTATTTTTGATGTTTTTTCTAAAGGGAACAAGTAAAAATTGATGCAGTTTTATTTCTTTTTGGTATAAAATAGAGGAAGGTGGGAGAGGGTTTGGAGATCAAGGTCAAACCTGAACAACTCGAACAAATTGCCAAAAACATATCAGAGATGCAAACACACAGCCAGAACATACAACAAAATCTCAATCAATCTATGTTTAGTATTCAAATGCAATGGCAAGGAGCAACGAGTCAGCATTTTTATGGGGAATATATGAGATCAATGAGACTCATGGAATCTTACATACGTAACTTACAAGTTACAGAAAAAGAATTACGGCGTATCGCTCAAAAGTTTCGTCAAGCAGATGAAGAATATCAAAAGAAACAAAATGAAAAATTGAAAGAAACCCATAAAACAGAAAAGAAACATGAAAAATCATGGTGGGAAAAAGGAGTAGAAGGAGCAGCTGAATTCATTGGAGTAAATGATGCAATTCGTGCCGTTACCGGTAAAGACCCTATTACAGGAAAAGAATTATCATCAAAAGAAAGACTCATCGCCGCAGGATGGACACTCCTAAACTTTGTTCCTGTTGGAAAAGTGGCAAGTCTTGCTGGAAAAGGAATAAAGTATGTCGCTTCTAGCTTTGGGAAGACGATTGTAAAAGCAGGAAAAAGACTAGGCGAAGGCGTAACAATGGTAGCCGGAAAAGCTGGAAAAGCAGCTGTCGATGGTATAAAAACAGCCAGCCACAAAGTAACAGAAGGTGTAAACTTTGTAGCCTCCACAGCAAAAGGCTTTGCCGATAAAATCGGAAGTCTATGGAACAAAGGTGCCACAACCGTAAAAACAACTTTCTTGCAGGGAAATGAAAAGATCCAGCACGCAGTAAAAACATTGCTGGAGTACAAATGGATCCCAGGTGAGGGAAAAGGCTTCGCCATGGCTGGAGTAGGAAATGTCTCAGGAGGAGGACAGTATTCTCTGAAAGAGGCTTATCAGTATATGGAGAGTAAGGTTGTTAAGGGTACGGGTGAAGGTAGTAGGATTATTCCTGGTACTCTGGGTATTGTAACAGGAGGAAATTCTACTAAATTAGGAAAAAATATGATGACAGAAATGGGGCTTAAACGTTCAACTAAATGGAGTGGATATCAAGCACAGCATATTATTCCTTCTGAAATGGCAGATAATCTTGTAATTAAAAAGATAGGTATGAACTTTGATGACTCATCAAACGGTATTTTTCTAAGAGTACCAGATGATAATATAAGTACAATGGCTAGACATAGAGGATATCATTCTGTTTACAATGAAGTAGTTGCAAGAGCATTAAATAAAATGGATATTAACCAAAGTATTGATAGTTTACAAAAACAGGTATATGATTTGCAAAAAAATTTAAGAAAATTACAGGGGAATGGTTTACCATTGTACCCAAGCCAAGGTGCAACAGTGGAACTTTGGGAAAGAAAGCTAAAACAATTGGAAATACAAAATAAGTAAATATCAGTAAGGTGGTAAGGTGTAATGGAAAATAAAGATATTAGTTTGCTTGAAGAATTACTTTATAATACAAATAACGAGGATACAATTAGCCGAATAAAGAATATAGATAATCCAATAATCCTTCATTGTTTTGCAGCAAATTATAATTGGAATAGTGGATTTGATATACCAAATGCAATTCTTGAAAACAAAGATTGTGACTTAGGAACGGGATTACTAATGTTTCATTATGCAGACGGATATCGACTATTAGAAAGTCCGGAGGAAGTTTCGAATTCTCCATTACAAGAATGGAAGGTTTTTATATTAAAACTTCAAAATAAAATTATGAATTTGGCGTTTAAAACACAAAATATATCATTTAGCCCTGAATTAACAAAAATTCAAATATTCAAGTTAAAAAAAAGGAACCCAAATATTTCAGATATTCTTATTAATGAGTCACCAGGAAATATAATTGATATTCCTAAAATATAAATAAACATTAAAAACTCATTACAGTAAATAAATGAATTTAGTTATAGTAATTTTATAAAGCTTACTATACTAAATTATATTTTATGTACGGATATGATAAAGTTCGTGGTGCTAAATTTAAATACGCATAAGTATATATGAATAAAAAATAAAGTATGTGTGAAGTAGATAGAAAAAATAAAAGGGTTTTTGAAAGTATGTACTCTATGATGGTTGTACCATCATAGAGTACTATGTGCAATGATAGAATAAGAAAACGAGGTACGAGCTTAGGCGAGATGACATTTTATTGGGTGATGAATATAAATACATGGAATGGACGTAAAACTAACGAACTCGTACAAACTCATAAGTTTTAAGGTAGTAGTTGTCACGACATATAAAAGGTGTCATACTATTACTATAAAACTTACAAAATTAATGCTACTTACAAATAGATGAACTTAAAGCACTTGATTGTTGAATAAAGGCAACGAGTGCTTTTTTTATCGTATGGGGAGGCCGTAATTAGATGAGAAAAGATTTAACATGGCCAGTACCAGATGAGCCGGTTTCAGCAGAATATATATATGAAGTGGGTAAGCAGATGGATTTTATATTTCCAAGTGATTATGTAGAGTGTGCTATTACTAATAATGGTTCAGCGGTATTACCATATAAGTTTGAGGTGGATGGAGTAACAAGAGTGTTTGGGACATTGCTCTCTTATGATACGGATAGTAGCGAATATATTGTTAAAGTATATCGTACTTATGCTACTACTATACCTAAAGAGTTAGTTCCTTTTACTTTTGACCCAGCAGGAAATTTAATATGTTTTGACTATAAAAATTCCAAAAATAACCCTGTTGTGGTATTTTGGGAACATGAGAATGCTGGCGAAAAAGAAATGTTAATGCGTCAAGAAGGTCTAACAGAAGCACAAGTAGAAGAACTGGCAAGAGAAAATGTATTTTACATTGCAGATACATTTACTGATTTTTTAAGTGAATTACACGATTAAAAAATATAATGATGAATGAAAAATAAAGTTTATGTGAAGTGGATAGAAAAAATAATAGGGTGTTTGAAAATAGATACTCCATGATGGTTGTACCATCATAGAGTGTTATGTGCAATGATAGAATAGAAAATAAAGTACGAGCTTAGGCGAGATGACATTTTACCGGGCGATAAATATAAACACATGGAATGTATATTAAACTAACGAACTCGTACAAACTCGTAAGTGTTAATATAGTATTTGTCATGATGTACAAAAGGTGTCATACTGTTACTACAAAACTTACAAATTTACGCTACTTAAAAACATATGAACTTAAAGCACTTGATTGTCAATTAAAGGAAACAAGTGCTTTTTTGTGTTTTAGCGTAGAAATAAGTTGGTACACGTATAATTTTATAAATGTATTAAGTGTTAAATTTAATAGACTGTAATGGCTTTGTACAGTGTATGACGATAGTAGAGGGAAAACTAAAGGGTTGTATTATGTTTTGAAGTCATCGTAAAGTACGTTTTAACGGATGGACGTTATGAACACGTTATCCGCAAAAAACGGGTAAACGTTACAGGGACTAAAATTACTGTAACGGGAGGGAATTTATAATGGGAGAGAAAGTAGTTGGTTACGTACGAGCTTCAACGGAAGGACAAGTACGTGATTGGTATAGTTTAGCGTATCAAGTAGAAGAGATTGAACGTTACTGTAACGAAAATAATTTAGAACTACTTCGTGTGTATGAAGATAAAGGAATCAGCGGAGCGACAGTAGATGAAGATGGATTAACAGTTGAACGTGATGGGCTACAAGAGCTATTGTCTGATATGGCGTATAAACAGTAAGCTATGTTGTTGTGTTGAATACATCACGATTGTGGCGCTCTGATATGGCGAAAGTATTGATACAATGAGAACTAAAGAAACATGAAGTAGATGTGAAGACAATTGCTTGTTGAGTACAAGAAACGCGAAATCATACAAGTATTGTCCCGTAATAGAGAAATAAAATTGAATAAAGAGTAAAGGAATAAATCCGTTGTGCTATTTCATAGTACAACGGATTTATTAAATCACAAAACTCAGCACTTTCTCACCAAATTTTAATGTAAGCTTAATTGTGCTCTCTTTTTTCACCTTTAGTATAAGCCTTAGAAACGAAAGAGATATACAAGGTGAAGGGAGAAATATTACATGCGTATTTTAGTTGTACCATCAGGATTTAAAGAAAGTTTAGGGGCGAAGGAAGCTGCTGATGTAATGAAAGAAGGGATTTTAAAGGTCATGCCACTTGCTACTGTAGAGACTTTACCAATGGTTGATGGTGGGGAAGGTTTTACAGAGGCAATTATAAATATTACTGGTGGGAAAATGTATAAAGTACAAGTAACTGGACCTGTTGGAGATAAGATACACTCTTATTTTGGGATTTTTGAAACGGAAAATGGTGAGCGTACAGCTATTATTGAAATGGCTGCTGCAGCTGGGTTACGCCTTGTACCGAGAGATTTACGTGATCCTAGAAAAACGACTACTCATGGGGTTGGGCAGTTAATAGAATTAGCTTTAAATAAAGGGGTAGATCGTATATTAATAGGGTGTGGTGATTCAGGAACATCTGATGGAGGAGCTGGTATGGCTGAAGCGTTAGGTGTAAAGTTTTTAAATGAAGATGGAAAGGAAATACAAATTCATGGTGGAACCTCTTTATTACAAGTTTCAAAAATAGATACATCACAAGTAGATCCTAGATTAAGGCATGTTCAAATCGATGTTGCCTGTAATTGGTTTAATCAATTATGCGGAGAACAGGGAGTCGCGCGGGTGTTCGGTCCGCAAAAAGGTGCTAACGAAGACCAAGTAATAGAACTAGAAAAAGCACTGGAGCGCTATGCTTATGTTATAAAAAAAGATATTGGTATAGATGTACATCATACGCCAGGAAGTGGTGCATCTGGTGGGCTTGGTGCTGGACTGCAGGCTTTAATTGGTGCAACTCTTCATCCGAGATACGATATTATTATGAAGTATATGGATTTAAATAAACTATTGCTAACGTGTGAACTTGTATTTACTGCGGAAGGAAGTATAGATTTTCAAACACCACGTGGGAAAATTCCAGCTGAGGTGGCTAAATGTGCAAAAAAATATGGATTACCAGTAATAGCATTAGTAGGGACAGTCGGTAAAGGTGCACGTATTAATTACGATTATGGAATTGATGCATATACAAGTATATTACCAATGCCATCTTCATTAGAAAATGCATTTTCTAATGCGGAGAAATGGCTTCGTGATTGTACAGAGAGTACGATGCGTACAGTTTTAGTCGGTTATCAAATCGCTTCTCGGTGGAATAACAGTGGGTACGTATCATGATTGAAAAAAATGTAGTAGAATTCCATGTGAATAGTACCGATAATCCGAAAACTAAGCCATCTTGGGTTCTGCCCGTAGCACTTATAGTAATGGTAGAAATAGTTCTTTTGCTTCCATCGTCATTAACGATGGAAGCAAAATGGAGTTTGTTTGGATTTTGCTGTGCAATTATTTTATGGACAACAACAACGATAAATTCGGCCTATATCGCACTTGGATCTGTCTTATTTCTAATTATTTCAGGAACAGCAAAGCAAGATCTTTTATTCGATTCGTTAGCTTCAGATGTTATTTGGCTTATGATCGGTTCCTTTATTTTAGGAAGGGCACTTCAAGTTACCGGTTTAGCTAAGAAAATGACGTACTTTGTTGTAAATCGTGCTCGAAATATAGCGGGCTTGTGCGGGATTTTGACAATGATTATTCAAATACTCGCCTTTTTTATTCCATCAACATCTGGACGCGCAGCGGTTGTATTACCTGTTTTTCAAGCTATATCAAAAGAAATTGGGAGTAGAAGAATTACGAAAGCATTAGCAATTTTAATGCCTACAGTTATTTTAGTTTCAACAAGTTCTACAATTATTGGCGCAGGTTCTCATTTAATTGCCCTAGATATGTTAAAGGAATTTAATAATAAGGATATTACATTTGTAGAGTGGTTAATATGGGGATTTCCATTTGGAGTCATAATGAGCTTTATAAGTTGTCGTGTAATATTATTTTTATTTTTAGACAAAGAGGAAGTAAAAACAAAACTGAAACAGAAAAAAGTTGAGTTTGAATTATCGCGAAATGAAAAGTATACAATCAGTATTTTAATAGCGATGGTAGCTTTTTGGTTAACAGAGTCGTTACACGGTTTGGAAATTGCAACTGTAACGATAATCGGAGTGTTTTTATTAACTTTACCAAAACTCGGCGTAATGCAGTGGAAAGAAAGTTTAAAAGGTGTCTCGTGGAACTTAATTTTATTTGTTGGAGCAGCAATTGCATTAGGGAAATCATTAATGGAGAGTGGTGCAGCGCAATGGATTATGCAGAAGTTATTTTTAGTAACAGAATTAATTAATAAGCAATCCATTTTCATCGTGTTACTCGTAATTGTTATTCTTTCAGTCACATCACATTTATATATTACATCTCACACAACGAGAGCAGTAATTTTTATTCCACCATTACTATATTTTGCAAATAGTCTGCAGCTTAATGAAGTAGCTGTACTATTTTTAGGGATTGTTGGCATGAATTATTGTGTAACCTTTCCAGTCAGTTCTAAAGCATTACTTTTATTTCAAGAAAGTGATAGAGAAACGTTTCAGCCACAAGATTTATTAAAGTTAAGTAGCTACTTAAGTGTTATGTATATGTTTGTAATGGTTGTATTTTACTATGCATATTGGCAGTGGGTTGGATTGTCTCTCTAAAAATCAGGAATATAATTCATTCCTGATTTTTTCATTAAGTCGAAAAGAATATTGGGTATTATTTCTTTTGGAGGAAAGTATTACTTGTTATACTGAAATGGTATGAAAAGATTATATAATGTGGGAGGCTTTTATGGGAGAAAGGATTTTAATTGTTGAGGATGAAGAAAAAATTGCGCGTGTCGTGCAGTTAGAATTAGAGTTTGAAGGATATGAAAGTGAGATTGCTAAAACAGGAACAGAGGCAATGGAAAAGTTTCAAGCTAGTAAATGGGATTTAATTTTACTTGATGTAATGCTTCCAAATATAAGTGGGTTAGAAGTACTTCGAAGGATACGTTTAAAAAATGCTGTAATACCTATTATTTTATTAACTGCTCGTGACTCAGTTGTTGATAAAGTAAGTGGCTTAGATCAAGGGGCAAGTGATTATATTACAAAGCCATTTCAAATAGAAGAGCTTTTAGCGAGAATTCGTGCATGTTTAAGAATTTCAAACGTAAGAAAAGAAGAGGAAAATAGTAGTTATCAAATTGCAGATTTATATTTAGACGAGAAAACACGAGAAGTGAAAAGAGGGAATCATTTAGTGGAATTAACACCACGTGAGTTTGATTTATTACTATTTTTAATGAAGCATGAAAATCAAGTGTTAAATCGAGAACAGATCGTAACGAATGTTTGGGGATTTGATTATTATGGTGATACAAATGTTGTCGATGTGTATATTCGATATTTACGTAAAAAAGTAGATTGTAATGTGGACGTACCACTTATTCACACTGTTAGAGGTGTTGGATATGTCTTAAAGGTGTAGTATATGAAAATTAAAAATAAAATATATTTATTCTCTACAGTATGGTTACTACTTATTTTGTTACTTATTAATAGTTCTATATACTTTTTGTTTTATAAAGTTACAACGAACGGAGAGTTAGAACGATTAAAACGTGAGGCAGTACATATTATAGAAGGAATGAATGCGGAATCAGCAAAAGAAATAGACGCAGTAAATCTACTACAGCCATACTTACCTTCAAACGGTATGATTAGAGTTATTAATGAAAATTCAAAGGTAATGATTAGACAAGAAGTGGATAGTGCAAAACCAATCCCAGCAGTAAATACGAAATTTGAAAGAAAAGAATCGGCGGGAATTTATGAGAAGAATGTTGGGAAATTCGCTTATATAAAAATGCCAATTATTTGGAATGATGGGAAAATCGTTTCATTAGAAATGACAGAACGTTTAGATAGTTTGCAAGAGAATTTAAATATGTTAAAAAATGTATTAGTTATTGCGTCGCTTTTCGTTTTAATTCCGTCTTTTTTTGCGGGGAGAATGTTAAGTAAACTCATTTTAAAACCTGTAAATTCTTTAATACAAACAATGGAGCATATACAAGATAGAGGGATATTCAAAAAAATACCACTTGAGAAAAAATCAAAAGATGAATTGCATAAAATGGGGACAACATTTAATAAAATGATAGATTTATTACATCAAAACTTTGAAAAGCAGCAGCAGTTCGTTTCAGATGCTTCACATGAATTGAGAACACCGTTAACAGTTATTGAAAGTTATGCAAAATTATTAAAAAGATGGGGAATGAAAAAACAAGATGTTTTAGAAGAATCTGTAGAAGCGATATACTCCGAGGCAATAAGAATGAAAGGCATGACAAATCAAATGTTACTGCTTGCCAACAGTAGTGCAGAGTGGAAGTTGGAAACGAAAGAATCAGATTTAGTTCGGTTATGTAAGATGACTGCGGAACAACTAGAAAAAACATATAATCGGGATTTTCGTGTTATTACAGAGGAAGAAAAGATTGTTGTAAATATTGATGAACAAAAAATAAAACAAGTATTAGTAGTATTATTGGATAATGCAATGAAATACAGTAAAGATTCAATCGATTTGATAGTAGGAATACAAAAGGAAAGAATCTTTTTTTCTATTCAAGATTACGGTATAGGAATTCCTAAGGAAGATATACAGAAAGTGTTTGATCGCTATTTTCGAGTTGATAAAGCGAGGAGTAGGGAAACAGGAGGAACAGGTCTAGGATTGTCGATTGCGAAACAGATTATTGATGCTCATGAAGGAAATATACAACTGGAAAGTGAAGAGGGAGAATGGACGAAAGTTACCGTATATTTGCCTCGTTTTTTATAAAGAGATAGGAGTTTGAAAATGAAAAAGAAATGGAAGGTTGCATTGTTACTTTGTTTTGTGCTTGTAAGTGTAGCTTTTGTATCACAACGTATTGTTTCTAAGCAAGGAGAAAAAATATTATCTGAAAAACAAATTCAGAATATTGTGTCTGAACAGTATCCTGGAAAAATAAAAAATATGAAATTAGTAAACAAAGGGGAACAAGATGTATATAAGGTAAATCTTTTAAATGAAAAAGGCTCATATGAAATAATAGTAGATGCTCAAAGTGGTAACATAAAACGTGCAAAAGAAATATCATTAAAAAGTAATACAATAACGAAAGAAAAAGCGGAAGAAATGGCACTTCAGAAAGTACAGGGGATCATTAAACAAACTATATTAGAAAAAAGAAAGGGGATAGAGGTATTTGTAATATCGGTAGAAACAAATGCTACTCAAAGTACAATAGTTGAGATTGAAAAAACTACCGGGAAAATTCAATTGTTACAGAAACAAACGACAAAAGTTACAGAGCAGCAAGCAAAAGGGATTGCAGTGCAGCAAGTACCAGGGAATGTGAAAGGGATAAGACTAGAGAAAAAGAACGAAAAAAATGTATATGTAATAGAGATAGAGAAAAGTGCAAATGAGAATGTAATGGTAGAAATTGAAGAAGCGACGGGTGCTTTTATTGGTACTTCACAAATACAAAAAGTCGTTACAGAAGAGCAGGCGAAAGAAGTTGCGTTACAAAAAGTACCAGGCGGTTTTATCGAGAAGGTAAGTGTAGTCGATATAAATGGTATGTCTACCTACCAAATTATAATAAAAAAACAAACAGAAACGGTTGATGTAAGAGTACATACAATAACAGGTGAAGTCATGTCTACTACAGCGGTAAATAATGCTATTCAGCAAAAGGAGTCATCTCAACAACAAGATGACGATGATCAAGAAGAAGGTACTGATGATCACGGTGATGATGACGAAGGATAATGAAAAATAAAAGGGGTTTCTCATCAAATTTTAATATAGCCCTTGACAGTTATAAATATAACCGATATACTTCATATTAATTTCAAAAGAAAATATATTCTAAATATTAAAATGTGTTGAATAGGAGTAGTAAGGTCGTATATTTGTACAGAGAGCTATGGGTTGGTGTGACATAGTCAAATGACATCCTGAACTCGCCTAGGAGCAGTAAGGTGGAACGGAATCACATTCTTAGTAAATCTTAACGGTTAACCTTCGATATTAGGTTTGTAATCAAACGATTACTACTAAGGTGGATTCATAATGGAATCAATAAGGGTGGTACCGCGTTAAGTAAATGGCTTAGCGTCTCTTTATATAGAGACGTTGAGCCATTTTTTTATTTTATGGAAATAGAAATGGAGGGTTTATTCGGATTGGTTTAAAAAATTTAATTATTTATATAAAGTAATTTAACTAGGAGGAAAATAAGATGAAACAGACGGAGCAATGGACTTCGAAATTAGGATTTATAATGGCTGCAGCAGGATCAGCAATTGGACTTGGCGCAATATGGAAGTTTCCTTATATCGCTGGGAAGAGTGGGGGAGGAGCATTCTTTTTAATCTTTATATTATTTACTGTATTAATTGGACTACCACTACTTATAGCTGAATTTATGATTGGGCGCAGTACGCAGAAACAAGCAGTTGGAGCATTTAAAAGTATTGCACCTAATACAGGATGGCACTGGATTGGACGCCTTGGCGTTGGAACTTGTTTTATACTACTTTCGTTTTATAGTGTTGTAGGTGGATGGGTGTTAATTTATTTATTCAGAGGAGTAACGGGACAACTTATTACTCCAGGACAAAATTATGGAGCATTATTTACTGAAACAATTGGAAATCCCGCTTGGGCGATTATGGGACATTTCGCTTTTATGTTCATTACGATTTGGGTTGTATCAAAAGGTGTACAAAATGGAATTGAAAAAGCAAGTAAATATATGTTGCCAGCATTGTTCGTTTTATTTGTTGCTCTTATTATTCGTTCATTAACACTTGATAATGCAATGCAAGGTGTAAAGTTTTTCTTACAACCAGATTTCTCAAAGATTACTTCAGAAAGTATTTTGTTCGCAATGGGCCAATCATTCTTTGCGATTAGCATCGGGATTTCGATTATGGTTACGTATAGCTCGTATTTAAATAAAAAAGAAAGTTTACCAAAATCAGCAGTTACAATTGTCGGATTGAATTTATTCGTTTCTTTATTTGCAGGTCTTGCTATATTTCCAGCAGTATTTTCATTAGGAATGGAGCCGACAGAAGGGCCGGGCTTACTATTTATTGTATTGCCATCTGTATTTAGCCAAATTCCATTCGGAGGATTGTTCTTGACTGTATTTCTTGCGCTATTTACATTTGCCACATTAACCTCGGCATTTTCTCTACTAGAGACGGTTGTTTCAGCATTAGCAAATGGTGAACAAGAAAGAAGAGCTAAACTATCATGGATCATCGGGTTCTGCATTTTCCTAGCAGGTATACCATCTGCCTTATCATTTGGAGTATGGGGTGATATTACGATTTTCGGAAAGAATATTTTTGATGCAGTAGACTTCTTATCTAGTAATATATTAATGCCACTTGGAGCATTATTTATTAGTATTTTCGTATCATTCAAGATGGAAAAGAAAGTGTTAGAAGCTGAATTTTTTGTAGGTGGAAATTACGGAAAGATAGTATTTACTATCTGGGCATTTTTACTTCGATTTGTAGCACCACTTGCGATAGTTATCGTATTTTTAAATGTAATAGGGATTATTTAAGTTTAAATATTATAATATTCAGTAAAAAAGAAGGTGATGATAATAAAAACAAATTTGATTGAAGTTGGGAAATATATGAACATTAGAAGGAAAAAGCTATACGTTGAAACACATGGAAGTCCTAAAAATAAACCAGTATTATTTTTACACGGTGGTCCAGGTGAAAGCTGTTATGATTTTTCATTTCATCAAGCGGAACGATTAAAAGATTCCTTATATGTAATTATGATAGATCAAAGAGGGGTTTGTCGGTCAGAAGTAATTACCGAAGAAGAAACTTTTGGACTATGTGATTTAATTGAAGACTGTGAAGAACTAAGAAAAGTATTACAAATTGAGAAATGGTCTGTAATTGGACATTCTTTCGGTGGATATTTAGCGTTATTATATGCGTCGATGTATCCAAATTCAATAGAGAAAATAATATTTGAAGGTCCGACTTTCGATTTTGCATTAACAAGTAGGGCCTTACTACAAAAGACAGGAACTTTATTAAAAAAGTATGGAAAAGAATTAGTGGCAGAAGACTGCTTTGCTTATTCATCTAATAATGCTAGTTCAGAAGAGTTGTTAGAAGCTTATATAAGATTAAGTGCTGAATTAGAAGAAAAAAGAATGGAGATTTACAATTATAAAAAAGATGAGACAGACGATAGTTTATATAGTGATGAAGAGTGGGAAGTATTTTCAAATCGTTCCAAAATTCATTTTGATAGATTGAAATTAGAAGGAGTATTCCACACTTCATTATTACCTAAGATACAAGATATACAAAATCCAATGTTATTAATTGTAGGAAAACATGATGTAGTAACGTGTGAAAAACAAATTGAAATATTTAATAAAGATGCTCAAAATGGGGATTGTATTGTATTCGAAGAGAGTGGTCATACACCGCATTATGAAGAAGCAGATCGATTTGCTGAAATAGTCATTCAGTTTTTGAAATAAAGTAGAAAAGGAGCTTCGTGTAATGCGAAGCTCCTTTTCTTACATTTTGGGATAAGTGATTGCAATGTTAGGCCATATGTTTTGCCATTTCTTTTTATTAACTCTAGTGTTGTACATATGTAATCGCTCTTTTGTTTCAAGAAAATGAGCTGTTGGCCTCACTTGTAAGGAAAGAACATCTTCAATACCACATGGGGCTGTTAATATGACGTTGTTTAGTTCGTCAAGCGTAACTCCTAAAGCGGTCGCTGTTTCAGGAAACCTAGAAATAGCATCAACGGAAGAAGAGTACGGTGGCATATTATTCACTACATGCATACGAGCTTGATTTTTTACCGACCAAGGTATAGAAGCATCCATATTTACCAGTGCTTTCTCTAGTGATTGCTCATATACCTCATCTGTATGTAATTGATCAAAATAAATGACATCAATATCTGGTGTAGCCGTTCGTATTTCGTAGTCATGTAAAGTATCCCAAATTTTAGAGCGAACAAATCCGGCGCAAATCCACCAATCTGGTAGCTCTAGTGATTTTGCCATTTGTAATATATCCATCATCCATTCGTCGTTTTCTATTAAGCGAATTATATCTTGCTCTGTTTGTATAGTCATTTGTTATCCCACCTACTATTTTTATAGAGGACTAATTCATCAGTTTAATAATCCATGTGATCCAGTAAGCACCTGGTATGAATAATAGTTGTGCTAATAACGTACCAAAAAGTCTAGAAATCATTAGCCAACCATACATTTTACTCATTGTTTCTGCACCTTCTTCTGATTGAAGAGCTCGCTCTGTTAAAAGAGCGATACGTGGATCGAGCAGCACTGTTAATAAAATAGTAGCAAAACCATTAATAAGGCCAGAAGCTGTAGTAGCTTTGGTTGCGTAAGCTGGAAGTAAAAAAGAAGCATATAGGGCTGAAAGAACACCAGCTGTATAAATTGCAGTAGCAAACATATTAATAAGCATAATACGTTTTGGAATACCACCGATACGCAGTCTATGAATCATTTCTAGTTTTGGAAAGCGTACATATTTTTTGGTGTACTTTAATTTTTGGATGTTATTCGTTTTCATCATTCGAATGAAAGAACCGTCAGTTTCAAAGTTTTGAATGACGTATCCAAATAATTTGGTCAAAGTTGGATACAGTATAATCGCAAGTAAAGTACCGACAGAGGCGGATAATAGAACGAGCCGTATAGTATGTTCTAAATTAATGGAAGCGTCTCGTTTTGCCTCATCGACAATCCCGCCGATTAAAAAGGCTTGTAGCATGTTAGATGTTCTTGATATAAGCAACACCATGCCTACGACAGATAAAGCAACAGCAATTCTCTTTAAACGCACTCCAGCTAATCGAATACTATAAGAGCTTGTTTCAACCGCGTGAATAACAATTGTGAAAATCATTATAACAATTAACGTTATTGACATTAGAATCACCAGTTTCTATTAAAATAATTGTAACTTTTTTACTTTATCATATGTATTCCATTTTGTAACTGAACGTATGTGACATAGAAGGGGTAATTTTTTGAAAAGATAAATAATGGTAATATAGTAAAAGGTAGGCATGAAAAAGCCTTCTATATAATATGTAAAGTAAATTGGAGTGGGGGATTAAATGTGTATACAACATTTCTATTTGACTTAGATGGAACATTGACGGATCCGAAAGAAGGAATTATAAATTCAGTATTGTATGCATTAAAAAAGGTTGGAATTGAAGAATTACATGTAAATGAGTTAGACTCATTTATCGGTCCGCCCATCCAACAATCATTCGTAGAGAGGTATAATATGAATGAAGCAGAAGTTGAAAGAGCTGTTTTTTATTTCAGAGAGTATTTAAAACAAAGTGGATTGTTAGAAAATAATGTATACGAGGGTATTCCAAGTCTTTTAAAACAATTAAAAGATACCGGAAATCGTTTATTTATAGCAACTTCCAAGCCTACTATATTTGCTGAACAAGTACTAGATTATTTTCAACTAACGAATTATTTCGAAAGTATCATTGGAAGTAACTTAGATGGTACGAGAATAAAAAAAGAAGAAATCATTGCTCATATTTTACAAACAAATGAAGATTTTAATAAAGAAGAGATTGTTATGATTGGAGATAGAAAACACGATATAATCGGTGCGAATTATAATGGAATTTCCTCAATAGGCGTTTTATATGGCTATGGTAGTGAAACAGAATTGACTGAAGTTGGTGCGACTCATATAGTAAATGATGTAAAAGAACTACAGCATTTTTGTGCAGAAAATAGTTTGGTAAAGAAGTAAATATAGAGACTAACAATCCCTTTATAACGTATGACGATGAAATCGTTTATGTTTAAAGGGATTTTTCATATGTAATCGAATACTTATAATTAGACATTTTTAGCATAAAAAATTTGTATGAATAAGAGGAGGGATGTCAAAATCAAAAGATTAGTAGAATTATATTTATAAAAGTTTGAATTTTCCGTTTAAATGGAGGGGTATAATTGGAGCTAGTTATTATATTATTAGCACTTAGTTTACTAATGTTTGTAGCATATAGAGGGTTTTCTGTTATTTTATTTGCACCGATTTTTGCTTTATTTGCGGTATTTTTGACAGAACCTAGTTTTGTATTACCTTTCTTTTCGAATATCTTTATGGAGAAAATGGTAGGTTTTATTAAACTATATTTTCCTGTATTTTTACTTGGTGCAATATTTGGTAAAGTAGTAGAAATGTCAGGAATTGCGGACTCGATTGCAAAAACAATTATAGAGTTAGTTGGTGAAAAACGTACGATTTTAGCGATTGTATTAATGGGTGCTATTTTAACATATAGTGGTGTTAGTGTGTATGTAGTAGTGTTTGCTGTATATCCGTTCGCAGCTAAGTTGTTTCGCCAAGCGAATATTCCAAAGCGTTTAATCCCTGGAACAATTGTTCTTGGAGCAGTTACGTTTACAATGGATGCGCTACCTGGATCACCACAAATTCAAAATGTAATACCTACAACCTTTTTTAAAACGGACATTTATGCTGCGCCAATACTTGGTATTGTAGGGGCAATTTTTGTACTCACGTTAGGTTTACTATATTTAGAGAGTAGACGTAAGAAGGCGAAGGTAGCAGGAGAAGGGTATTTTGGTTTTAACGATGGGAATACTGAAATGGCAGCTTCTTTGCAAGTAGAACAAAAAGATATGCCGATGCTTAAAAGTATTGAAATTACAAGAGTACAGCAAGTGATTGCTTTTATACCACTTATTTTAGTAGGTGTAATGAATAAAGTTTTTACTATTATGATACCGAAGTGGTATCCGAATGGTTTTGATTTTTCTGCAATTGGTATGAAAGCATTTGGAAAAGTAGAATTAAGTGCAGTAGTTGGAATTTGGTCAGTAGAATTAGCACTTATTATAGGTATTGTAACAACGTTATTATTATATTGGAAACGAGTAGTAACAGGATTTCAAGCTGGATTGAATACAAGTATTGGTGGAGCGTTACTTGCAACGATGAATACAGGTGCTGAGTTTGGATTCGGTGGGGTAATTGCAGCACTTCCAGGTTTCGCGATTATGAGAGACGGCATTTCTGCCACATTCACGAATCCTTTAGTGAATGGAGCAGTAACGACGAATATTTTAGCTGGAATTACAGGCTCTGCATCAGGAGGAATGGGAATTGTTTTAAGTGCGATGGGAGATAAGTTTATTGCAGCGGCCAATCAATTTGATATTCCATTAGAAGTAATGCATCGTATCGTGTCAATGGCATCGGGAGGAATGGATACATTACCACATAACGGGGCTATTATTACTATTCTTACAGTCACAGGTTTAACACATAAACAGTCATATAAAGATATATTTGCTATTACAATTTTGAAAACGGTTGCTGTATTTTTAGTAATTGCATTCTATACTGCAACAGGAATTTATTAAGTCGATATTTTATAAACTAAAATATTAATTAGGGTAAGAAGGGGTGGAGTACTTGCAAGATGTTGCTGAGTTTCGTATGCCGAAGTCTGTATTATATGGAAGAAATTCGCTTGAAAAGCTGGGGGAACAATCTAAGAAGTTGGGGAAAAGAGCGTTTATAGTTACGGATACAATTATGGAGGATTTAGGATATGTTGAGAGGTGTATACAACAATTAAATACGAAAGGTATAACTGTTATTACATATAATAAAGTAAATGCTGAGCCTACAAATATACACGTGTTAGAAGCGTTAACACTTTGTAAAGAAGGAAAGTGTGATTTTATTATCGGTATTGGTGGTGGAAGTTGTATTGATGCTGCGAAAGCAGTTGCGGTGTTATATACAAATGGTGGAGAAGTGGAAGATTACGTCCAAAAAGATATGGAAATAGAAAACGATTCGCTACCACTAATTGCAATCCCAACAACTTCTGGTACTGGATCGGAAGTAACAAGTGTAGCAGTAATTACGAATAAACGAACAGATGTAAAAATGATGATGAAGCATCCGAGTTTTACCCCACAAGTAGCGATTATTGACCCAATTTTAACACGTTCGGTACCACCTCATATTACAGCAGCAACAGGGATAGATGCATTATGTCATGCAGTCGAAGCATATATATCTAAAGTTTCACAATCGCTTACCGATGTACTTGCACTTTCCGCTATTGAAAGTATTATGAAATATTTACGTATTGCATATGAAGATAGAGAGAATATGGAGGCAAGAGAAGCGATGATGATTGCTTCCTTACAAGCTGGAATCGCATTTTCAAATGCATCTGTTACGTTAGTTCATGGAATGTCAAGGCCAGTAGGAGCGTTATTTCATGTACCACATGGTATATCGAATGCAATACTATTACCTACAGTTTTAGAATATACAAAAGTTAGTGCAGTAAAAAGACTAGCGGAAATTGGACGTTGTATAAATAAAGATTTGTATTCCTATTGTGATGAAGAAGTAGCCGACTACACGCTGGTAGAAATAAAAAAACTTTGTTTTGATCTTCGTATTCCAAATTTAAAAGAATACGGAATTGGTGAGGTTGAATTTGAAAAAGCTATTTCTAAAATGGCATCAGATGCAATTGAAAGTGGAAGTCCAGCAAATAATCCACGTGTGCCATCATATGATGAAATTAAACAGTTATATCGAGAATGTTTTCATTATCAATATGAAGATTCTATAAAAACATCTGGTAATTAATTTCAGAATATTCTTATAAAATTTCCTTGGAAATAGTTAAAACAAGACTTTATATTATAAACGTAAAGTCTTGTTTTATTATGTATAATATACATAATAAAATGTTGTGATTAGTTTTTAAAAACAGTATAAGGTGGGTGTTGTGTAATGAAAACAATAGGTTTAATTGGTGGTATGAGTTGGGAATCAACTTCTGAATATTATCGAATCATAAACGAAGAAATAAAAGAGAGATTGGGAGGGTTACATTCAGCAAAATGTATGATTAATAGTGTGGACTTTGAAGAGATTGAGCGATTCCAGTCTAACGGAAATTGGAATGGAGCGGGAGAAGTATTAGGGAATGCAGCATATTCGTTACAGAAGGGAGGAGCAGATTTTATAATTATTTGCACAAATACAATGCATAAAGTAGTTGAGAACATAAAGGAGAATATTCATATTCCAGTCTTACATATCGCTGATGCAACTGCGAAAGAAATGAAAAAGAAAGATATTCAAAAGGTTGGTTTGCTTGGAACTAAATATACAATGGAGCAAGATTTTTATAAGTTACGCATAGAAGAGAATCATATAAAAGTAATGATTCCATCAGAAAAGGATAGAGATAAGATAAATGAAGTAATATATAAAGAATTGTGTTTAGGAAAGATAACATCTCAATCTAGAGAGTATTATATAAGAGTTATAGAAGAGCTAGTAAAAGAAGGGGCACAGGGAATCATATTAGGTTGTACAGAAATAGGGTTATTAATAAAACAGGAAGACATATCCATTCCGATATTCGACACAACTCATATACATGCAGTTGAAGCAGTTAATTTCGCTTTACAAAATAGATTATAATTATATTATGTAACCTAGTTCAAGTTTGTGGAAAACATTCAGAAAATATTTTATAATGTAAGTGGTTACAATTGAGGGGGAATGCGTATGTTTTCAGTTCAACCAATCGCATTTGCACATAATGAAAGAAAGGAAATAAAAGATGATGAGTGGGGAGAAGTAAGATCCTGTATTACTTTAACTGAAATGTATACAGAGGAAAGTATACAAGGGATTGAAGATTTTTCTCATATTGAAGTTGTTTTTTATTTTCATAAAGTAACTGATGAACAAATTCAATATTTTGCTAGACATCCTAGAAATAATAATGATTATCCTAAAGTAGGCATTTTTGCACAGCGCGGGAAAAATCGTCCGAATCGCATAGGAGCAACAATTGTAAAGGTAATCAAAAGAGAAGGTAAATCAATTATTGTTGAGGGGTTAGATGCTATTGATGGAACCCCTATATTGGATATAAAGCCGATAATGAAAGAGTTTATGCCGAAAGAAGAAATTGTACAGCCTAAATGGGCAACGGATATAATGAGACAGTATTGGAAGGGGAATGGAGTAAAATGAGAATATATGAGGCAACAATTGCAGATTTAGATGGACTAGCATCAGTTTTTAATAACTATCGTATGTTTTATAGACAAGATTCCGATATAGAAGGAGCAAAAGTATTTTTACGAAATCGAATCGAGAGAAAAGAGTCTGTTATTTTCGTGGCAGTTGAAGACGGCGAATATATTGGCTTCACACAATTATATCCATCATTTTCTTCTATTTCGATGAAAGAATTATGGATTTTAAATGATTTATTTGTACAAGCAACTAAGCGCGGGGCAGGAACTGGTAAAAAATTATTAGAAGCTGCTAAAGAATTTGCATTAGAAAATGGTGCAAAAGGTGTAAAATTACAAACGGAGATTGATAATTTATCAGCACAGCGATTATATGCTGAAAATGGTTATTTGAGAGATAATCGTTATTTCCATTATGAATTAACTTTTTAAAAAAGTATAAGATTAAAAGAGACGTTTTCATTGTGAAAACGTCTCTTTTAATTTGTATTATTGTTGATTTAAAATCCAATTTGTAGCATCTTCAAAGTTTTCTGCAATGTAGTTTGGTTCAATATGTGCCCATTTGTCTCGGTACGTATGTAAAGCATCATATCCAGCGCCTGTTCGAACTAATATCGTTGTCGCATGTACTGTTGCTCCTGCAACGATATCAGTCCAGCGATCACCAATTACAGCGCATTTTGTTAAATCAAGCCCGTGTTTTTCAGCTGCTTGCAGCAGCATACCTGTACTTGGTTTACGGCATTCACAACCATCACCGTGTTTATGAGGGCATACGTATATATCATCAAAACCGAAGCCTTCTAATTCTTGTACAAAATCAGCTACAGTCGCTATCCCATCTGCGATACCTGGTTGATTTGTGAAAGAGAAAATTTTTATATTTTGAGCTTTTAGTTTTTGCAGAGCTGCTTTTGTGAAAGGAAATAATGTAAAAGAGCCTGGATAATGTATTGTAGTGTCACCACCAATTGTACCGTCACGATCAATAAAAATAGCTTCGATGTTTGTCATAGTTATAGTCCTTTCAATTTTAATTAATAACTTCAAACATTAAATATTCTGTTATAAAATATTTATTCCTGCTACGAAAATAAATATTTTATAATGATATATAGATAGTTATATGTTATTCTTTTCCTTGATTGTATTGGAAATGGAAAGAAGGGGAATGTATGTTAGAAGTGAATATTCGCTCTGCTGGATATGATATAGGGGAAAAGACAATTCATGATATCGCCTTTTCAATTGAAAAAGGTGAATTAGTTGCACTTATTGGTGCGAATGGTGCTGGGAAGAGTACGACGATTAAAACGATGCTCGGTTTACTTGTAAATATGAATGGTGAAATATCATTTGGTGAAAAGAAAAATCCGTATGCATACGTGCCGGAACACCCGACATATTATGATTATTTGACGCTTTGGGAACATATCGAACTATTAATGGCTGCTCGCGAGAACGAAGTAGGAAGCTGGGAAAGAAAAGCAGAAGAGTTATTACATATGTTTCGAATGGATAAACATAAACATGAGTATTTATCAAAGTTTTCAAAAGGTATGAAACAAAAATCGATGCTCATTTTGGCATTTTTAACTGAACCAGATTTTTATATCATTGATGAACCTTTTATCGGTTTAGATCCAGTAGCTACGAAAGAGCTTTTAAGTTATTTATATAAAGAAAAAGAACGTGGCGCAGGTATTTTACTTTGTACGCACGTATTAGACACAGCTGAAAGAATTTGTGAGAGATTTTTACTCATTTCACAAGGTACATTAGTCGCAGATGGACATCTAGAATCTATCCAAGCGTTAGCAGATTTGCCAGGGAGTTCATTATTAGATTGTTTTGATGTAATCGTAAGGCGTGAACAGCATGATTAAACAACAATTTTATAAAAGATTGCGCCATGAACTGGGGCGTAAATGGAAGTCCATACGTTCTATAACTGATTGGACAGTTGCACTATATATTATTATTCCTGCACTTATATTTATAGGGATTTATTATCGTTCACTATGGATGGAAGAATTATCGATGGGAGAGACAGTTTATTTCGGATTAGGTCTACTCGCATTTTATGTGATTACATATTCTAGAGGAGTTCGCTCATTTTTTGAACAAGCGGATAGTTTATTTTTAATTTCTTATCCTGCTCACATGCAAAAGTTAATCCAGTATGGCATGACATATACGTTAATTCGAATAGGGATAACGAATGTAGTGGTAGTAGTTGCTATGTTACCAGTGTTGATGAAAAGTATTGGAGTGACGAAGATACAAATCGTATTATTTTGGCTATTCTTTACTGCATTTCGATTTATGCTGTCGTTGTTAACGAGATTTATTCATATACGTGTGGGGAAACGATGGCTACTATGGATTGTAAAAAATGTGATATTTTCTATAAGTCTATCCTTTTTTGGATTGAGTCTGTTTCTTATTAATAAAAATTCCTTTTATTCTATACTATGTATCGGTCTAGCAGTTTTATTAATCATCGTATTGATAAAAGAAAAACTAAATTATAAAAATTGCTTTTTTAAAGAAGTTGAGAAAGAGAAAGAAGAAAGTATACGCTGGACGAGTGGGATTATGCAAGTTGGTGGTCATACAGCTAAACCGAGTAGTTCGAATAAAAAGCCGTGGATGTTTCCTCGTTCTAAAAAGTTTTTAGGGAAGAAAAAGGAATCTCGTATTGTTGAATCCTTTTTAAAAGAATTTTTCCGTACAAGTAGTGCACGAATATTTTATATTCAAATTGTATGTATAAGTACTGTAAGCATTATCATGAGTCCGAGGTGGATTGCAGCTATTATTCTTGTATTTGCTTTAGTTGCAATTTCTCGTTATGCGCGTGACTATTGGAATGAATTTACGAAAAGGATGTTTCTTCATTTATATTGTGATGAAGGAAAATTACTATTGTTAAGATGGAAGGCAGATCGCTATTTATTACTTCCAGTACTGCTTTTGTATGGAATAGTTATACTTTCTCATTTTTATTTATTACCAGCTGGAATTGCTGGGATTATTTTTATAGTATGGATTGGTTGGATTGTATTTTTACCATAGAAAAAGAGCCGAAAAATGGCTCTTTTTTTAATCTGTTACACATTGATAAAGAAAATATACTAAAACGAGTATGCTTGCGGCGGAATACATGACATCTAAAGTCATCTGATTGCCTCCTCATTGTTGTTGTACTTATATTGTATGAAATCTTACAATTTCATATTCAAGTGAAAAATATGTGAACGTTAACAAAATTGTAAAGTGCAAAAATTACAATCATTTTGTATAATAGAAGAAACGACCGTTATATATAATATAACGAGTGAAAGGGAGGGAACATAAATGCCAAATTGGTTTAGAAAAACCTTAGTCGCATTAATTACCGTATTTACATTTGGTTTAGTGACGCCTCCTTCCATATTGCTTGATAATGCCAAAGCTGCGGACAAGCCTACGAGTACAGCTGGGCAACAAAATTTGGAGAGTACGTCCTATACATATGAAGAAACGAATGACAGGTTAACCACCGATACTTTTATTACGTATGCAATGCTAGAAGCAGAGAAGCAGTCGATGCAAAAGTTTGGCACTAAAATTGGTCCAGTAATTGAAGATGAGTTTAAAGATGTAATATTACCGAAAATTGAAGAGGCAATTGCTGAGCTTGCAAGTGATGTACCAGAGGAGTCATTGCAATCATTAGCGATTTCTCAAAGACCAGCTGGCGGAAATAATGAAAAAATTTTTCATGTGTATGACACGAAATCAGGAAATGACTTATTACGATTTCATGTAAGAAGAGATCATCCACCGCAAGATGGTTACTATTTTAATTTCCACTATCACCGTTTTGATGATGGGTACTCTGGACACCATGAATTAGGAAATATTTATTGGAATACGAATGTACCGCCAAAATGGCTTTCTTAAAAAGAACAAGAGAAAATCTTGTTCTTTTTTATGCTTATAGAAGGGTAAGACAACTATGTTGTTGAATAAAATAGTTTTAGAAAAAAGAAGCAAAGGGAGTATGGGAATGAAAAAGTATATTGTTTTTGACTTTGATGGCACATTAGTAGATTCACAAAATATATTTGTACCAATTTATAATCAGCTTGCTGAAAAGCATGGATATAAAACCGTAAGGGAAGAAGAAATTGAGTATTTACGTAAATTAACGATGCCGGAGAGATGTAAACAACTCGATGTACCACTGTATAAACTACCGATATTAGCACTAGAATTTTATAAATTGTATCAACCTGCTATAAAAGATCTCGTTTTGTTCCATGGGATGAAGGATGTATTAGATGAACTACATAAAAAAGGCTACGGAATTGCCGTTATATCTTCTAACTCAGAAGAGCATATTCGAGCATTTTTACACAATAATGATATAGAAAATATCCAAGAAGTGTATTGTTCAAAAAATTTGTTCGGGAAAGATAAAATGATAAAAAGGTTTTTAAAATCCAAAAAGATAACAGAGAAAGATATGTTATACGTTGGTGACGAACAGAGAGACGTAGCAGCGTGTAAAAAGGCTGGGGTGAATGTGATTTGGGTATCTTGGGGGTATGATGTCATTGAAACAGTGAAAAAAGATGCACCAAATTATATGGTCCATACACCGATGGAAATTGTACAAGTAGTACAAGGGGCATATTCTTAATATGAATATACTTCGAGCAGGTATTCATCATATTGAATTTTGGGTAGCAAATTTAGAGGAATCCATTTCTTTTTACGATCCGAATGGGTTTATTGTAGAAGTAGCGTATACACCAAATGTAGAAATGTAAGGGGAATAAAAATGAAAACAATTACAACATGGCAAAACAATATACAAATAATAAAAGATGCAGCAAATATTGAAGAAATTTCTAAAGGTTTCTCTCCTGATAAGAAATATGTAATTACGAATGCGAATAAAGAAAAATATTTATTGCGGACAGGCGATATAAAAGAATATGAAAGAAAGAAAATAGAGTTTCAAATTTTAAATGAAATGCAAAACCGTAGTGTGCAAGCGCAAAAGCCAATTGAAATGGGTTTGTTGGCAGAAGAAAGTTTATGTTATGGGATTTTTTCATATTTAGAAGGGGAAGATGCGAAGAAGCTATTGCCTACGTATTCACCAAAAGAACAATATGAGATTGGTATAGAGGCAGGAAAAGATTTAGCAAAAATGCATACATATGAAGCTCCTGAGGATATTCTTCCATGGTATGAAAGAGCAATGAAAAAACATCAAAAATATGTAGAGGCATATAAAACATGTGGAATAAAAATAAAAAATGATGATAAAATCATAAAGTTTATAGATGAAAATGAAATATATTTAAAGAACCGCCCAAATCGATTTCAACACGATGATTTTCATTTAGAAAATATAATTGTGCGAGATGGGAAATATGTAGGTGTTGTTGATTTTAATGGCTATGACTGGGGCGATCCACTTCATGATTTCGTAAAAATTGCACTATTTGCAAGGGACATTAGTATTCCGTATTCAATCGGACAAATAGAAGGATACTTTAATGGGGGAATACCAAAGGAGTTCTGGAATTTATATGCGGTGTACGTTGGCATGACGGTTTTCTCATCAGTTGTTTGGTCTTTACGAGCAGCACCGCATATGTTAGATGATACGTTAGAGCGTCTTACTATAGTTTTAGAAGATCATAAAGACTTTGAGTTATTAAAGCCAATTTGGTTTCAACCAGAAAAATTAATATGAAATAGAAAAGGTAGGTGTGATTCACATCTACCTTTATTTTTTACCATTCTTCATTTTGAAGCAGTTGTAATGCTAACTTTAAATCTATATCTTCTTGTATATGTTCCGGAGTCCACGGGATATGTATATGCGGTTGTATACCAATTCCGGACATTCCTTCGCCTTTATCTATAATAGAGAGCCGTGAAGTAGGGTAGTAAAGTGCGAATGTATCAGCCCATTCCATTACGGCTAAATTAGAATAATCATTTAAACCAGCAGTAGGACGACCTAATACTTTTACTTTTAATGATTTTTTTGCAACTTCTACAAAAGAATCACCAGAACTTCCACATGTAACATCTGTTAATATAATTACTCTACAAGGTGATTTTCGTCCGTGTATTTTTAATGATTGAAGTTCTTTTGGTAACTCAGAAGTATCAAATGTAACGAATCCTTTTTTATAATTCTTTTTTAAATCTTGAATAAATATATCAGTGAATAATTTGGAAAGTTCGTCTAAAGAATCATAATCTTCCATGTCGATGTCTTTCATACGTAAATGAAAGTTACGTTCTGTATGATTCAATTGCATTGTATCTGAAGAATCTAAAAGGGAGATCTCTTTGTCTTCAAATAAGTAAGGAAGTAATTTAAAAAATGCATCATCACTTCCACCACGATTCAAACGCACATCAATAATTAAGTTCGGAAAAGAATTAAGCTCATCTTTGTGTGAGTCTAATAATTTATTAATCGCTTCAGTATTTGCAAAATCAGTCAAAGTAATTAAGAGTGTGTCTTTATTATGCTGTTTAAATGAATAAATAGGCGTGTATTCATTGTGTTTATACTTTTGTAAAGTAATGGTTTCGGTTACACCATCTTCATCTATAAGTGTACAATTTGATGATTGTAATAAAACATAATCCCATTTTTCACGTTCATATGTATTCTCATTTAAATACTTCTTATATTTTATTAATAGTTCAGGAATTTTCATATTATCTAATGTTAGAATAGACTGTCCTTTCTTTACTCTTATGTCTTGTGAAGTGGATGTAATATATAGGCGATCTTCATATCTTTTTACTTGGAAACCAACACTGTTAAGCGGTTGATTGTTAGAGTGCATTTTGAAAAACATATGATTATCTTTAAAGTCTAGTAAGTAATCACGTACAATTTCAGTAAATTGTACTGGTGTTAGTTCCCCTTGTCTCTCTAGTTTCTCAACTGTCTGTAAATAAGTAGTAGGATCGTCCCATCCTTCCTTATCTAAACAGCCTGAATAATCGTGATGAGTAATCGAGACAATTTCTTTAAAAATTTCTGTGTACACAGCTTTTCCTCCTGATAATTTAATTAGCTGAATAATAGAATTCTGTATCCTTTACGTATTATCCTTTTTTGGGATGGATAATTTAAAGGGAAATAGAGGGATGTGTTATCATCCCTCTATTAAAAATTTATTTAATTTTCTTAAATGCAAGTGGCTGAGTACTTAACATAGCAGGTACATGTAACTGAAGGGATGGGAATTCACCACTTACATTCATTTCATAAGAGAATAATAAACTCATTTTCATTTGGAATAAATCAACTTCTGCAGAGAAAATGTCGTAGTGATGATGCGCTAAATGAATTTCCATCTCCATAAATTGTACATATAACGAATCATCTCGTTTATATACTTGTAATGTTCCATATGCAGGATGTTCAAAAGTACCAGTATAATCCTCTAACTTGTGAGAAGGTGTAGTACCTTTAATGTGTTCAGGAATGGATTCAGTTGCTTCTTTCATCATTTCCTTCATTTTTTCACTATCTTCTACAGCACGTTTATGCCAGTCGATAGATTCTAATCCGAGTAGCTCGTCGTAAATTTGGTTAGCAAGATATATAGGCAGTAATGTACCTCCAGCATTCGTTAATATAACGAGACCTACATTTTCATTTGGCATAAAGGAAACAAACGCTGAAAATCCATCGATATTACCGCCGTGATGAATCATTTTATAACCACGGTAAGCGCTAATAAACCAACCAAGCCCATAACTATTTAATGGAGATTCGGGAAGTGATAAAGCTGGTTGATCTGGAATTGAATTGTGTGGTGTACACAGTTGTTGTAATAATTCAGAGGAGATTAGTTCATGATCACCAAATTTCCCTTCGTTTAAGTGAAGAAGTACCCAATTTGCCATATCTTCAATTGTAGAATTAATACATCCAGCAGCGCCAACTGTATCAATGTTACGGAATGGAACTTCTTTTATTTCACCGTTATTTTCAACGTAAGGTAATGCGTAATCATCTGTATTTTGTGAGTCTGTAACAGAGAAGTTTGTTTGATCCATATTTAAAGGCTCTAAAATATGTTCTGTAACATATTGTTCCCATGTTTGATTCGTAATGTTTTCTACAATATAACTAATTGTCGCATACATTAAGTTGTTATAAAGAAATGCTGTGCGAAACGGAGCATCAAGTGATAAATGTTTTATTCTTTCTACTATATCTTTTCGAGTTAAAGAAGAACTGTACCAAAGAGCATCATGACGACTTACCCCAGTACGATGGGAAGCCAAATCTCGTCCTGTAACTTGTGAGCTAGCAAGTAGTTCAGATAAAGAGAAGTTAGGTATATAAGTCTGGACAGGAGTATCCCAAGTAAACTTTTTTTGCTGTGCTAATAAGCTTAATGAAAGTGTACCAAAAGCTTTCGTTGAGGAACCGATTGCGAACCGAGTACTCGGTGTAACAGCCTCTTTTGTCTCTATATTTCGATAGCCAAATCCTTCTGAAATAATAACTTCACCGTCTTTTATAACAGCTACAGCAGTTCCAGGAACATTTAAATCCTTCATCATTTTTTCAACCGTTGTTTGTAAAGAAGTCATAACAGGAGTTTCAATTTTAGACATACTTCTAACCTCCAAATATAAATTTTATCCTACCGCACTATACTTTCGGTAATAGAAAATGAAAACCTTTTTAATTAGGAAAAGTTAATAATTTTGTAAGAATGAATTAATTTATTGTTTATTTAGAATTTTAATTTTATTATAATTAATTTAAATTAAGATATAGAAAAGATGGTGAAGAAGTGTGCTAACAATAAAGAGAGTGCTTTGCGATAATAAAAAAAATCCGATAGGTATAGATTCAAAAGTTGTTAAAATGAGTTGGCTGCTTGAGTCTAGTAACCGAAGTGTAAAACAACTTGCTTATCAATTGCAGGTTGCGAAGGATAGAGATTTTGAAATTATAATGTTTGATTCGCAAAAAGTAGAAACAAATCAAAGTTTACATATACCAATTAATTCATTTCCATACAGAGCAGAAACACGTTATTTTCACCGGGTAAAGGTATGGGATAATTACGGAGAAGAATCATCTTGGTCAGAAGTAGCATTTTGGGAGACTGGGTTACAAGGGCAAGATAATTGGAGCGGAAACTGGATTGCTGCGAAAAAAGAACGAGCGCAAGTTATGTCCTTTAATAAAAATTTTACTATTAAAAAAGTAGTTAAAAAAGCGCGTTTATATATCACAAGTTTAGGATTATACGAGGCTTCTATAAATGGAGAGCGCATTGGAGATTGTTATTTTACCCCTGGATGGACAAGTTATGATAAGAGAGTACTGTATCAAACGTATGATATAACGCATTTATTAAAGGGTGAGCACAATACTATTTCGGTTCTGGTAGGTAATGGCTGGTATAAGGGACCACTTACCATGCATCATGTACGTAATTATTACGGTAGAAGACGTGTGATAATTGCTCAAGTACATATAACGTATGAAGATGGAACGAAAGAAAAAATTGTAACAGACGAAACATGGAAGGTAACTCCAAGCCCAATTTTGTATTCAGAAATTTATGAAGGGGAGGTTTACGACGCTAGGTTAGAAGAAAATGGGCAAGGGCTAGAAGATGTTGAAGTAATTGAGCGTTCCAAACAAATAATTGTTGCGCAAGAAAACGAAGCAATTCGTAAAATGAGAATTATTAAACCGATTTCTATTTCAAAACTACCGAATCACGAATGGCTCATTGATATGGGGCAAAATATGGTAGGTTGGGTTCAATTTACAGTCCGTCATATTTATATTGGCCAAAAGATAGAATTGCATCATGCTGAAATATTGAATAAAGACGGTAGTTTTTACACCGGAAATCTCCGAAAGGCAAAACAAAAAATAGTGTATATAGCAAAAGGAGAAGAAGAGGAAACGTTTGAACCTCATTTTACATATCAAGGCTTTAGGTATGTGAAAATAAGTGGATTAACCCAGCCGCCTCAAATAGAAGATTTTGAAGGGGTTGTATTACATACGGATATGGAAAAAGCGACTGAATTTGAAACGTCTAATCCATTAATCAATCAACTTCATCATAATGTGGAATGGTCTCAAAGAGGGAACTTTTTTGATGTGCCCACAGATTGTCCGCAGCGAGATGATCGACTTGGATGGACCGGAGATGCACAAATGTTCATTGGGACAGCTACGCAAATTATGAATGTACAATTGTTCTTTAAAAAGTGGCTCCAAGATTTATCATTAGATCAAAATGTTAATGGAGCTGTGCCTTTAATTATTCCAGATGCTTTTGGGAAAAGAGCGGATTTTGATTTACATACTTCTGGTGGTTGGGGCGATGCAGCAATTATATGCCCGTGGGTTCATTATTTACATTACGGAGATGTATCGATTTTAAAAGAACAATATGACAGTATGAAGAAGTATATAGATTACATACGTTCACAAGGTGAGAACGAGTATTTATGGGATACAGGCTATCATTTAGGGGATTGGCTCGCATTAGATACGAAACCAGATGTATATGAAGGCGGAACAGACAAGCATTTTATTGCGACAGCTTATTATGCGTATTCTACATCCCTTTTACAAAGGATTGCTGAGATTTTAGGTGAAAATACAGATGCTAAATTATATGCAGAGTTACATGGGAATATTGTTCAAGCATTTCAAAATGAATTCGTTACACCGAATGGTAGGTTAATTTCAAATACACAAACAGCCCACATATTAGTACTTCTTTTTGAACTAGTGAAAGATGATGTGAAGGAGAAAGTGTTTAATCGCTTAATTGAGCTATTAAAAGAAAATAAAAATCATTTAACAACAGGTTTTATAGGAACACCGTATCTGAATTTAATATTAAGCAAGTTTAACCGCCATGACCTTGCTTGTAAGCTTCTATTTTATGAAGATTATCCTTCATGGTTATACCAAGTGAAAAAAGGTGCCACAACGATTTGGGAACATTGGGATGGCGTGAAAGAGGATGGAACACTTTGGAATGATAGTATGAATTCTTATAATCATTACGCATATGGCTCTATTGTTGAATGGATATACCGATATGTTATTGGATTAGAAATGGATGAGACAAAACCTGCATATAAACATTTTTATGTACAACCACATTTTGATTCGAATTTAGAATGGATTAAAGTAAAACGTGAGACAGCTTATGGAGAAATTAAGATTGAGTGGCGGATAGAAAAGGAACAAGCCTTTTTACATATTTCTGTACCACCTAATACAAGCGCTACATTACGGATAGACGACACAATTTGGAAAGCAGAACATGACGTTGGAAGGGATTTAGGATCAGGCGATTATAAATTTACATTTTGTAAAAATATATTGAAGTAGAATTCTGTTTATATAGAAATATTTTTTATTCATTAGGATTATTTAATTCATTGTTTTTCATGTTATGATAAATTTCATATAAGATTGAAAGAAGGTTTTACTACATATGAAACATGCTGAATATGAATACTTAAATTTATGCCGCCATGTAATGGAGCATGGTACGAAGAAAGAAGATCGTACAGGGACAGGCACTGTATCTGTATTTGGATATCAAATGCGTTTTGATCTAAGTAAAGGTTTTCCTTTATTAACGACAAAGAGAGTGCCGTTTCGCCTTGTAGCAAGTGAACTGCTTTGGTTTATGAAAGGTGATACAAATATTCGTTATTTATTGCAGCATAATAATAATATTTGGAATGAATGGGCATTTAAGAGCTGGGTAGAAAGCGATGAGTATACTGGTCCTGATATGACTGATTTCGGTCTTCGCTCACAACAAGATGAGGAATTTAAAGTGCAGTACGATGAGCAAATGGAATTGTTTAAAAAGAACGTTTTAGAAGATGATGATTTCTCGAATAAATATGGTTATTTAGGAGATGTATACGGAAAGCAGTGGCGTGCCTGGAAAACGACAGCTGGTGAGACGCTTGATCAATTAAAAGATGTAATTGAAATGATTAAAAAAACGCCAGACTCCCGTCGTCTAATTGTTTCTGCCTGGAATCCTGAAGATGTACCAAGTATGGCATTACCACCTTGTCACACGCTATTCCAGTTTTATGTAGCAGATGGCAAACTTTCTTGTCAGTTATATCAAAGAAGTGGTGACATATTCCTTGGAATTCCATTTAACATTGCAAGTTACTCATTACTAACACATTTAATCGCACATGAATGTGGTCTTGAAGTGGGAGAATTTGTTCATACAATTGGAGATGCACACATTTATACGAATCATTTTGAACAAGTAGAAAAGCAATTGGCACGTGAACCACGTCCATTCCCGAAACTTACATTAAATCCAGATGTGAAATCTGTGTTTGATTTTGAAATGGAAGATTTAACGATTGAAGGATATGATCCACACCCAGCAATTAAAGCACCGGTTGCAGTATAATTGTAGAGGAGATGAAAAAATGATTGTTTCATTTATGGTCGCAATGGACGAGAATAGAGTAATTGGCAAAGATAATAATTTACCTTGGCGTTTACCAAGTGAATTGCAGTATGTAAAGAAAACAACGATGGGTCATTCACTTATTATGGGCAGAAAGAACTACGAAGCGATTGGAAGACCACTGCCTGGAAGACGTAATATTATTGTAACTCGTAATGAAGGGTATCATGTTGAAGGTTGTGAAGTAGCACATTCTGTAGAAGAAGTGTTTGAACTATGCAAAAATGAAGAGGAAATCTTTATTTTCGGCGGAGCACAAATTTATGATCTCTTTTTACCTTACGTAGACAAGTTATATATAACAAAAATCCATCATGCATTTGAAGGAGATACATTCTTCCCAGAAATGGATATGACAAATTGGAAAGAAGTTTTTGTTGAAAAAGGTTTAACGGATGAAAAGAATCCGTATACGTACTATTATCATGTATATGAGAAGCAACAATAATAAGAAGGGTTGATGTGAAATTCACATCAATCTTTTTATTTGTATTCATTAATATAAGTTTAAAGATGATATTCAATAGTGCTATAATGAAATCTAGCATGTAAAAATGCTAAAATTTTCAAAAGTATTCATATAGAAAGAGGAGGAGAATCGATTGAAAAAGATATGGGGGATTCTTTTTCTTTGCTTAACGTTCATGTTAGTTGGATGCGGTAAAGAAGAAAAACCACAAGAAGCGTTTGATACATATACAAAAGCATGGAATAAACAAAAATTTGCAGAAATGTATGATCAATTATCAGAAAAGGCAAAAAAAGATATTTCAAAGAAAGAGTTCACTGAGAAATATGAAAAAATTTATTCTGGCATTGAAGTGAAAAACTTAAAAGTAGAAGCAGGAGAAGTAAAAGAAGATAAAAAAGATGAAGGTCCTGTTCCTTTTAAAGTAAGTATGGATACAGTAGGTGGTAAAATCACTTTTGGCCATGAAGCAAAAATGGTGAAAGAAAAAGATGGAGATAAAGAATCTTGGAAAATAGATTGGACTCCTGATTTTATATTCCCAGGTATGACAAAAGATAGTAAAGTACGCATGCAAACAACACAACCAAAACGTGGTGAAATATACGATCGTAATGGAAAAGGTCTTGCGACGAATGGGAAAGCTTCTGAGATTGGAATTGTTCCAGAAAAATTAGATGAAACTGCTCCGCAAACGAAAGAAGCAGTAGCGAAGTTGTTAAATATGTCTGTAGAAGAGATTGATCAAAAACTAGCTGCGAAATGGGTAAAACCAGGGTATCTCGTACCAATTGGAATTTTGCCTGAGGGAGCAACGCAAAATACGTACATCGATTTACCGGGTGTTGCAGCAAAACCTGTAAATGTTCGTACATATCCGTTAGGGGAAGCAGCAGCGCATCTTACTGGTTATATCGGAAAAGTAAATGCTGAAGATTTAAAAACGCTTCAAAAGAAAGGCTATCAAGCCGATGAACCAGTTGGTAAGGCTGGATTAGAGCAAGTATTGGAAGAACAGCTACGCGGGAAAAAAGGTGGCCGTGTCTTCATGGAAGATGCACAGGGAAAAGAAATTAAAAATTTAGCGAAGACAGATGCTGTTGATGGAGAAAATGTAACTTTAACTATCGATAGTGTTGTTCAAGAAAAAACGTATAATGAAATGAAGGGAGAAGCTGGTTCAAGTGCGGCAATTAATCCGAAAAGTGGAGAAACAATTGCTCTTGTAAGTAGTCCAGCTTATAATCCTAATTTAATTGCACGAGGAACATCAAAAGCACAACGCGAGGCTTGGAATAATGATCCGAAAAAACCGATGACGAATCGATTTACACAATTATCGGTACCAGGTTCTGTATTTAAGCCAATTACAGGTGCAATTGGTCTTGAAACGAAAACAATCGATCCAAAAGAAGAATTGAAAATTGAAGGACTGAAATGGACGAAAGATTCTTCTTGGGGCAATTATTACGTAACACGTGTAAAAGATGCGAATCCGATTGATTTTGATAAGGCAATGAAATACTCGGATAATATTTATTTCGCACAAGAAGCTTTGAAAATTGGAAAAGATAAATTTATGGCTGAGGCGAAAAAATTCGGATTTGATGAGAAATTACCAATTGAATACGGATTCCCAGCTTCTAAAATCGCAAATGATGGCATAAAAAATGATATTCAAATGGCAGATACAGGATATGGACAAGGACAAGTCTTAATGACTCCTCTTCATTTAGCTTTAACGTATGCACCGATTGTAAATGATGGAAAGATTCCGTCACCGTATCTTATTAAAACAGATAAACAACCAAAAGTTTGGAAAGAGAACGTGATTTCTAAAGAAAATCAAGATATATTGAAAACGGCTTTAACGAAAGTAATTAACGATCCAGATGGTACTGGAAAAATTGCTAAAATTGATGGTATGACTCTTGCTGGCAAAACAGGTACAGCGGAATTAAAAGTATCCAAAGAGGCCGAAGGAAAAGAACTAGGCTGGTTCGCTGCATTTGATTTAAATTCACCAGATATGGTCATTACAATGATGATTGAAGATGTAAAAGGTAGAGGCGGAAGTAATATTCCGGCTGAAAAAGTGAAACATGTGTTTCAAAAATAACATGTAATAAAAGGCTATCTCTATAATTTGTAGAGATAGCCTTTTTGTATGAATAAATTCTTAATATCTATATACTTAATTTTAAAGAAACGAAATAAATCATTAACTTACGAAAAAAAAGTAGCTATTTTTTATTGACATCACACACGACTTTTTGTATTATACTTACATAAGGTAAGTTATTTACTTTCGAATTATAAATCTCAAATTAAAGATAAAGTGTGTAAAAGGGAGAGAATACAATGACAAAAGTACTATTTATTACAGCAAATCCAAATTCAGCAGAAGGTTCTTTCGGAGTGGCAGTAGGGGAAGCTTTCATCGAAGCTTATAAAAACGAACATCCACAAGACGAAGTTGTAACAATTGATTTATTCAACACTACAGTACCAGCAATCGATGCAGATGTATTCGCTGCTTGGGGTAAATTTGCAGCAGGTGAAGGCTTTGAAACTTTAACTGAAGTTCAACAACAAAAAGTTGCAGCAATGAATACAAACTTAGAAACATTTATGCATGCGGATCGTTATGTATTCGTAACTCCAATGTGGAACTTTAGCTATCCACCAGTAGTAAAAGCATACTTAGATAACTTAGCAATCGCAGGTAAAACATTCAAGTATACTGAAAATGGTCCAGTTGGCTTATTAGAAGGCAAAAAAGCACTTCACATTCAAGCAACAGGTGGCGTTTATTCTGAAGGAGCATACGCAGCTGTAGACTTCGGCCGCAATCACTTAAAAACAGTATTAGGATTCATTGGTGTAAATGAAACTGAATACATTGCAGTTGAAGGTATGAATGCAAACCCTGAAAAAGCAACAGAAATTAAAGAAGCAGCAATTGCTAATGCTCGTGAATTAGCAAAACGTTTCTAATATAGAATACTTAAAAATGTCCAAGCACTTGCTGTTTGGACATTTTTTCTTCTTTTTCCTTCGTTTGTCTAGTATAATGAAGGTCGGAATGATAATAGGTGGGGGTTCTGTATGATTCAAACGTTTTTTAAAATCTTTTATTTAATTTTAATCGTAATTGCGATTACACCGAGAATGTGGCGTCTGAAAAGACAAGTAAATACGATGTCGCCACAAGAAAAAGATAATGTTGTGTATAAAACGACAAATTGGTTTGGTAAGAAAATGGTACGTGTAGCTGGTGGGATAGTTGAAGTAAATGGACTGGAAAATGTTCCAAAAGATAAGCCGGTACTAGTTGTAAGTAATCATCAGAGTAATATGGATATTCCTGTTTTACTAGGTTACTTAAATAAACCAATTGGATTTGTTTCAAAAGCAGAGATTAAGAAGTTTCCAGTTGTACCAACTTGGATGGAACTTATGAATTGTGTATTTATGGTTCGTAATGATCGTCGTCAATCTCTTCAAGCGATTAAAGATGGAATTGAGCTGTTAAAGAACGGGCATTCTATCGTAATCTTCCCAGAAGGGACGAGAAGTAAGGGTGGCGAAATTGGAGAGTTTAAGGCTGGGAGTTTTCACCTTGCAGTAAAATCTGGTGTAGCAATCTTACCTGTAACGTTAGATGGTACATATAAAATGTTTGAAGCGAATGGAAACCGTATGAAACCAGCTCATGCAACAGTAACCATTTCGAAGCCGATTACATCTGAAGAGTATGCGGATATGGATATTAAAGAGTTAACGAAGCATACACAGGATGTTATTGCATCACAATTACATAATCAATAAAAAAGGTTTCAGCTTAATATAAGCTGAAACCTTTTTTATGCTGTAGGTAAGACGTAAAAGAGTACGCAGAAGAACATCATCGCACTACCACCTAAAACGAAAAGATGCCAAATGGCATGATTGAAAGGCAACTTTTCCCAAAGGAAGAATATAGCGCCTACAGAATATAAAATTCCGCCCGCTAAAAGTAGTGAAAAACCATGTCCAGTTAGATTTTCATAAAGTGGTTTAATAGCAACGATTATGAGCCATCCCATTATGATATAGCATAATGTTGATGCCTTAATAAAGCGACGTACAAAGAAAATTTTGAAGATGATACCTCCGAGTGCTAGTGTCCATATAATAGCGAGTAACGTCCAGCCTAATGGTCCACGAAGCGTAATAAGTAAAAAAGGGGTATATGTGCCAGCGATTAATAAATAAATGGCTGAGTGATCTAGTATAGTAAATAATTTTTCTACTTTTGGATGATGAATGCTATGTAACAAGGTCGAAAACAAGTACAGTAAAAACATGCTTACACCATAAACCGTAAATGCAACTACAGCAGATGCGGTACCATGCTTAGAGGCATGAATAATTAATATAATTAAGGCAGGGATGCTTAAAATGGCACCGATACCATGTGTAATTGCATTTGCAATTTCTTCTTTCACAAAATGTGTCATTCGTGTCATTTTTTCAGTCATAATGCAAATCCTTTCTACTATCATAAAATAATATGTCATTTCCCTTACCATATCATACACAAGGGCAATAGAAAATGAAATTTGTATAATTGATTATATTTTTGAATTTTTTTGACAAAAGGCAATGGATTTGTTGACGTTTTCAAACTTTTTTGACAAAATAAAATTATGCAATAGTAGGACAAGGAATCTACTAATAAAGGGGATGGAGAAATGTTTTCAAATATTGGCTTTCCAGGATTGATTTTAATTTTAGTAGCTGTACTCATTTTGTTTGGGCCGAAAAAATTGCCGGAAATCGGAAAGGCTTTAGGGGAAACGTTAAAAGAATTCAAAAAATCAACGAAAGAATTGACTGATGATGCATTTCAAGAGAAGGAGAAGAAAGAAAAAATGTAATGAATTTTCCTCGAAATGGATAAATAAAGTGTGGTGAACGAGATGGAAGATCGGGAAATGAGCGTAGTAGAACATATTGTTGAGCTTCGCAAACGAGTAATATATACAGTACTATCCTTTGTCCTATTTTTAATTATCGGATTTACTTTTACGAAGGATATTTATTTTTGGCTAGTAAAAGATTTACCAATGAAATTAACTGTTCTCGGTCCAAGTGATGTATTATGGATTTTTTTCTCGATTGCTACAGTATTTGCTATCGTTTGTACAATTCCTTTTGCTGCTATACAAATTTGGTTATTTGTAAAACCGGGTTTACATCCAAATGAACAAAAAATGACAGTAATGTATATACCGGTATTGTCTATATTATTTATTGCAGGTTTATGTTTTGGATATTTCGTTGTAATGCCGTTTTTATTTCATTTTTTAACTACGATAGGTAATGAAATGTTTAATACGATGTTTACGACAGAAAAGTATTTTCATTTTGTTCTTAATTTAACAGTTCCATTTGCTGTAATTTTTGAATTACCTGTAGTTGTCATGTTTTTAACCAGTATTGGACTGTTAACGGCGGAATTTCTAATAAAAATAAGAAGTTATGCTTACGTAGCATTGATTATCATTGCATCGTGTATATCACCGCCGGATTTTTTATCACATAGTTTAGTAGCGGTACCGCTTATTTGTATTTATGAAATTAGTATCGCTTTATCAAAGATTGTTAATAAGCGAAAAAAGAAAAGAGAAGAAGAAATACAGTCGAAAAGTGCCTCGTTATAAAGGCACTTTTTTTATTTATTTGTTATACTTTAGACATAAACGTATACAATATATAGAAGAAAAAAATTATAGAATCTCCAAAATTTAGACAAACTTTGCGCTTTGCTAAGTTTATACTAAAATTATTAAGCAATATACGGATAACGGGATTCCTGTCTTATCGGATATTTAGGACGGAGGATGAATAGAATATAAATCTTCTAACCAAAAGGACTACAGGGATTGACTAAGGATACTTTTGTATTCATAGAAGTCTCCACTTTAAACAACGTGTTACAGCGTAAAGTAGAGGAAGTTCAAAAATCCAATGAAAAAGAGGATTGATATTGTGATTACGAAAAGTTTTTATTTCACTCATTCAACAGGGGATTGTATTAAAATATTCGAAATCCCTGTCCTACAGGCACAGCATCCATTATCGTTTCTAATTCAGTCTCGTCTTCAATTATTTATTGCAAAAATTCAAAAACAAAAGCACCCAAGATTTTCGTATTCTTTCCGTGAATATTTGCAAAATTGTTTGAAGTGGAATGATTATTTAAATGTATATAAAACAAATACCCTTGAAAAAAATGCATGATACAGAGTATGGACAGGGTTAGTAAACTCTGTCTTTTTCATTTTAGGTATAAAAATATAATTAATTTGGTGAAATTTGTTCGAAATTGTTGAAAGCACAGGGAATGCTAGTATAATAACAAGGAGAGCGTATTGGAAAGGGAAGAATATAATATGCAAAAAATTAAAATTGTAACAGATTCAACTGCAGATTTAACGCAGGGTGTAATCGAAAAGTATGGCATTCATGTGCTACCATTATCAATCTCTGTAAATGGACAAACATATTTAGATCGCGTTGATTTACAACCTGATGAATTTATTGAAGAAATGATTAAATCAGAGGAATTACCAAAAACATCACAACCGGCAATGGGTACATTTGTAGAAATGTATGACAAGTTAGGTGAAGATGGAAGTGAAGTACTTTCCATTCATATGACAAGTGGAATGAGTGGTACTGTGGCAACTGCCAATAGTGCTGCATCAATGACCGACACAAAAGTAACCGTTGTTGATTCTCAATTTATTACACATGCTTTAGCATATCAAGTAATAGAAGCTGCGAAAATGGCAAATGAAGGACGCTCACTAGAAGAAATTTTAAAACGTGTAGATGAAGTGAGAAAGAATACTCGTTTATATGTAGTAGTAGATACATTAGAAAATTTAGTGAAGGGTGGGCGTATCGGTAAAGGAAAAGCGTTTATCGGTTCGCTACTTAATATAAAGCCAATTGCTAGCCTTGAAGATGGTGTTTATAACCCTGTTACGAAAGTGCGTAGCCAAGGTCAAATTGTAAAAACGTTAGCTAAGTTATTTGAGGAAGATACAGCTGGAAAAGTTGTAAAAGCTGTTGCAATTCCACACGCGAAAGCAATTCCTTTAGCTGAAAATGTAAAAGCGGCTGTTGAAAAAGTGAGTGGATTTGCTCAATCAGAAATTTTCTTTACAACGCCTATTATTAGTACTCATACAGGTCCGGGTGCGATCGGATTTATGTATTTAGCAGAGTAATAAAAAAGCTACTTGAAATGAATTTTCAAGTAGCTTTTTTATGTGAATAGAAAGTAAGAAATAAGAAGGGTTATACAGGCACTCCCGCTAATGATATAGCGAGTCTGTAAATATTCATTCATAGAAAACACCCACTGATTAAAGTTTTACTTTATGATTTTCTATAGTATATGTTGGATATAGAAAATAAGTAGTTACGTTATACGTGTAATGTTTCAATTTTTTCATTTACTTGCTTATCGTTTGTTGCGCTATTATAAGTAAAAGTTTGGCCTAAAAAGAGTACATGCAGTTGTTCCCACGGTAACATACGTAAATTCCAATTATTTCGGAGCTTTGTTACTGCCTCGCGGGGTGTTTCATCGGCGAGGGCAAAGGCTCCGTAATGCATCGGTATAAAGTGTGTAGCATTTAAATCTAAATAAGCTTGCACTGCCTCTTCAGGTGAAACATGAGATACTTTCATAAACCATTCTGGTTCATAAGCGCCAATTGGCATAAGGGCAATATCAATTGAAAAGCGTTTGCCAATTTCTTTGAAACCTTGGAAATATCCACTGTCACCACAAAAATAAATGGTTTCTTTCGTTGTTTCATTGCTAATAATCCATCCACCCCAGTGAGATGTATTCATATCAAATAAGGATCTTCTCGTCCAGTGCTGGGCCGGTACGAAGTGAAAGGAAACATCATTAATGATTGTATTTTCCCACCAATTATGCTCTTCAACACGAGTAAATTTTTTGCGAGTAAATAGTTTTTTCAGTCCAATAGGTACAAGGTATAAAACATCATCATTTAGCTGGCGAAGCGTTGAAAAATCTAAATGATCATAATGACCGTGTGAAATGAGGACAATATCAATTTTAGGCAGTTCTTGTATAGAAAGACCAGGTTCAGTAAGTCTTGGAACTAATTTTAATTTAGTAGCCCATACTGGATCTGTTAATATATTTAGCCCATTCGTTTGGATAAGGAATGTGGAATGACCAATCCAAGTTACAGTCGTCTTTTCAAAGTTGTTTTGTAGGAATTTACTTTGTTTAACAGGTGATTGTTCTACTAAAAAAGAAAAATCCTTTTTATTTTGTTTTCGTTCTTTTCGCCAACGTATAAAGGAACGAATTGATTTTTTTGTACTCACATTATCCATGTTTTCATAACGTTTTGTCATGAACATCACCTCATTTAAAATCGTTGTAATTGTATTGTACCGAAATGTTGTTAAGGAATACAGTGTATAACATGGATGAATGTTTAAGGAATTGTTAAAAAATAGGGGGATGCGTTTACAAAAGTAACAATAAAATTAGTTTTGCAACTTCTATTTAGAGAAATAATAGTAAAAAAATAAATTTTGTCTAGTAATTAGCTTGAAATAAAGAAGTAACATACGTAAATTCGTACGATTTCGTGAACAAATGTAGTAAACAATTTTCTCGTAGTGTTAACTTTTGTTATGATAAACATAACCTATTTAAATTTAGGATAGAGAAAAGAGGTTTATAAATGAAGCGTTATCAAAAAATAATTGGTCTTATGGTTGTATTTTGTCTCTTTGTACTTGCTGGATGTAGTGGATCGGGTTCAAAGCTTCGTAAACCATTGAATTGGGATTTAGAAACTTTCCAATTTACAAATCAAGATGGAAAGTCATTTGGTACAAAAGATTTAAAAGGGAAAGTTTGGGTTGCTGATTTTATGTTCACAAATTGCCAAACAGTTTGTCCGCCAATGACTGCTAATATGGCAAAACTGCAAAAAATGGCAAAAGAAGAGAAATTAGACGTTCAGTTTGTTTCGTTTAGTGTAGATCCAGACCTTGATAAGCCGGAGAATTTGAAGGCTTTCATTCAAAAGTTTACAGAGGATACTAGTAACTGGAATTTATTAACGGGTTATTCATTAGAAGATATTACAAAGTTTTCAAAAGATAATTTCCAATCACTTGTAGATAAACCTGAGGATGGTCAAGTTATACATGGTACATCATTTTATTTAATTGATCAAAACGGAAAAGTAATGAAAAAGTATAGTGGTATTAGTAATACACCGTACGAAGACATTATACGTGATATGAAGAGATTAGTGGATTAAAAAGAAGGGTGCACAGCACCCTTCTTTTTTTTACATTAGTCTATGGATAAAATGTCATGCTGTTGTGGAAGTTTTGGTGCCCGAATTTCTAACACGCCGTTTTGATACGAAGCTTTCGCTGCTTTTTTATTAATTGAGTACGGTAATTTAATCAATCTTGATGCTTCTGAAATGGAACGTTCTCGGCGATAATAGTTATGAGATGTTTCTTCCTCGACCTCTTCAAGTATCTCTTCTTTTACAGAGACTTTTAAGTATTCACTTTGTATTTCAATTTGAATTTGTTCTTTTTGTATACCTGGTAGTTCAGCTGTAACAACGAGTTCTTCACCAACTTCATATAAATCTACGGGGAATGTTAATAAACGATTTCCTTTTTGGAAAAAATGATTTAAATCAGCGATTACATTGCGAAGTGGTGTTTGCTCGAAGAAATCATCAATTTGCTTTAAATAATTGCGAACCGGTGGGCGAGAAGAGTCTTTTTTTTCTTCACTCATGGTATTCCCTCCTAGAAATCAATTTGCAATATCATATGACAAAAGCGGAGAAAGGTGATTGCCTAGTTTTCATGTTTTCATAAAAAATTGTTAAAAATGTGAAATGGAGTGATTTTTTTATAGTTTTTGGTCGCCATATTCAATTGATTATGCTAGTATAAATAGGGTTGATATAGTAGTATATAGACAGAATGAAAACTGAAAGAGGGTAAGAAGTATGTGTGGTTTTGTAGGATGTTTATGTGAAAACCCTAGAGAGTTTTCAGAAACAGAAAAACATCAATTTGAAAATATGAACACGATGATTTTCCACCGCGGTCCAGATGACGAAGGATATTTTCGTGATGAACATGTACAATTTGGCTTCCGCCGTTTAAGCATCATTGACTTAGAGGCAGGACATCAGCCGCTAACTTATGAAAATGATCGATATGTAATTATTTTTAATGGTGAAATTTACAACTATGTAGAATTACGTGAAATGTTACTTGAAAAAGGTGCAACGTTTGCAACACAATCTGATACAGAAGTTATCATTGCATTGTATGCACATATGAAAGAAAAATGTGTAGACTATCTTCGTGGTATGTTTGCATTTATGATTTGGGATCGTGAAGAGAAGAAACTTTTCGGTGCACGTGACCACTTCGGTATTAAACCTTTATACGTCGCACAACAAGGTGATACTACATTCTTCGCATCTGAGAAGAAAAGTATTATGCATGTGATGGAAGATAAAGGCGTTAATCCAACGTCACTACAACATTACTTTACGTACCAATATGGTCCAGAGCCAGAAACATTAACAATTGATGTTAATAAAATCGAGCCTGGTCATTATTTCGTAAAAGAAATCGGTAAAGAGATGGAAATCCATCGCTACTGGAAACCTTATTTCAATGCTTCAAGCGCAACGAAAGAGGAGCATATCCAAGCAATTCGTGATGTGTTATATGATTCAGTAAAAGTGCATATGCGCAGTGATGTACCAGTAGGTTCATTCTTATCTGGTGGTATCGATTCATCTATTATCGCTTCTATCGCAAGAGAAATGAATCCAAATCTTTTAACATTCTCTATTGGTTTTGAACAACGTGGTTTCAGTGAAGTTGATGTTGCCAAAGAAACTGCTGAGAAATTAGGCGTTAAAAACCATAACGTATTCATTTCAGCGAAAGAGTTTATGGATGAGTTCCCAAAAATCATTTGGCATATGGATGATCCTTTAGCAGATCCAGCAGCTGTACCATTGTACTTCGTTGCAAAAGAAGCACGTAAGCATGTAACAGTTGTTCTTTCAGGTGAAGGTGCAGACGAGCTATTTGGTGGTTATAACATTTATCGTGAGCCAAACTCACTAAAAATGTTCTCTTACATTCCTAGCCCAGGTAAGAGCGTTCTAAAAGCATTAAGTGGTGCTCTTAAAGAAGGCTTTAAAGGAAAGAGCTTCCTAGAGCGCGGATGTACGCCAATTGAAGAGCGTTACTATGGAAATGCGAAAATCTTCCGTGAAGAAGAGAAAGCTGAATTAATGAAGTATTACGATGAAAGTGTTAACTATATGGATATCACGAAACCATTGTATAACGAAATTAAAGATTATGATGATGTAAGCAAAATGCAGTACATTGACATGTTCACATGGTTACGCGGTGACATTTTATTAAAAGCTGATAAAATGACAATGGCAAACTCATTAGAACTTCGTGTACCATTCTTAGATAAAGAAGTATTCGATGTTGCATCTAAAATTCCAACTGAATTTAAGATTGCTAACGGAACTACGAAAGCTATTTTACGTGAAGCAGCACGCGGAATCGTTCCAGATCACGTATTAGATCGTAAAAAACTTGGATTCCCAGTACCAATTCGTCACTGGTTAAAAGACGAAATGCATGATTGGGCTATCAATATTATAAACGAGAGTAAAACAGAGCATTTAATCGACAAACAGTATGTATTAAACTTACTGGAAGCACATTGTGCAGATAAAGGCGATTATAGCCGTAAAATTTGGACTGTACTTGCGTTTATGGTATGGCATCAAATTTATGTTGAGCATAAATACGATACGAATAAGTTCCACGAAGAAACGAAACGTGCGTATAGCTTAGTTTAATTAGAAAAACCTTAAGATCGCATATGATCTTAAGGTTTTTTTCATAAATGGAACGAATTATTGATACAATAATAGTAAAAGGATGGACAACATATGATTACGTTTGAAAAAGTAAATGTAGAAAATGAAAACGTTGTTAAAGAAATGTTTCGCTCACATAGTTTAAGTGAGAATCAGGTACAGTATTGTGTGAAAGTTGATGATACATATATTGGTGTAATAGATTATCGTGTTCAAGAGGAGAGTGCGGTTTTATCTCAGTTAATTATTCACTTTGATTATCAAAGTTACGGTTATGGGACAAATACGTATTTTACATTTGAAGCAATGATGAAAGAAAGAAATGTGAAAGAGATAAAGGTACTGCAAACGGAATTAACAGAACAAGCAAAATCTTTCATAGAGAGCTTTGGTTTTAATGAAGAAGATGGAATATATGTGAAGAAAATATAAAGATGAGTAGTTATGCAGGATAAATATAAGGCAGGTGGATGTATGACGATGACTTCTGGTCTTTTATTAATTGGAGGGTGTTTTCTAGTAGCAGAGCTAATCCATATGTTCATTCGAAAAAGAATGAATAAGAAGAGAAAGCCGTATGAATTACAATATGCCCCTGTGTTTTTCCTTTTATTTTGTATGCTTATTACATTACAAAACATAACGAACTTTCCACCGCTTTTAAATATTTTTTTAAAGTTCGGTTTGCTGTATAGTAGCACTGGAATAGCACTTTTATTTCTTTTATTTTGCATACGTTATATTCACTATCAATCGTATATATTTATTTTAAATTGGTTAAAGCACAATGATAGAAACCGCCTTACATAAGGCGGTTTTTTTATTTGTAATTGTAATGGCCTTATGTGTTACTTATACATAATGATGGGCACGGGCTTTGAAAGTTATATTTTTCTAATTGTAGTTCCATATATCAATAACACACACAAATACGAAGTGCGATGGATGCAATCTGAAATGAAATATAAGTAATGGGATAACAAGATGTATATGTTTTTGTATATAAAGCTCAAAATCCCACTAGAATTTATAAAAATGATTAGATGATTTAACATATTATCTATTATTAGTATGTGATACTATATATTCTTGATCTATAACGTAAGTAGGTGAATAAATTTGAAATGTGAATCAACTAGTTTATCTTAAGTGCTAACAAATAGTAGAAGGTGTTTTTTAGGAGGTATCGTTTTTGTATGTTTAATATTGATATGTTATTTCTTGAGTGGATGACCAGTCTGGAGGGAAGTGTGCCTACAACATTTTTTAAACTTGTATCTAGTATTGCAAATGAGACGTTGTATTTAGTTATTATTTCGATTTTATATTGGTGCGTTTCTAAAAGAAAAGCGTTTCATATGATTGTTATGCTTTGCTTCTCTGGTTATATGGGGATAGTGGTAAAGGAGTTCATGAAAATCCCACGACCGTATACATACGACGGAATTCAAGCTTTATATGAAAAATCAGCAGCAGGTTATTCTTTTCCAAGTACACACGTCCAGTTAGCTGCAACATTTTGGAGCTCATTCATGATTTTATGTAAAAAGAAAATCATATGGGTCATTGGAATTATTTTTATAATATTGGTTGCTATTTCCCGTCTATATTTACGTGTAGATTGGCTCAGTGATATAATAAGTGCCGTTTTAATTAGTGTCATAGTTGTTTATTTATATACGAAAGTAACAGGGGAATTAAGTGATAGGAAATTTATATTGTTACAACGAATTGTATTGGCAGTTTCACTCATTATGTATTTTATAACAGACCAAATAGATAATTTAAAGTTACTTGGAGTTGTGACAGGTTCTACGATTGGTATAATATTAGAAAATCATTTTATTAAAATGAATGAAAATAATAATTTGAAAATGCAAGTGATAAAAACAGTATTAGGCCTTAGTGTCATGCTAATAATGCAGTTTATACTAAAAAAAGTAATACCCGATATGTATTATTTACGTTATGTATTGACTGGAATTACAATTACTTTTTTATGTCCATTTATTTTTTATATGCTACGGTTAAAAAATGTGAGTAGCAAATAAGTAAAGAAGTATTTTGAATAAAAATGAGATCTAAATTATATATATTAAAAAAAGTTTTCTGATATATCTATTGACAATGTATGAGATATACATTACTCTTTAAAATGTAAATGATAATCAATTTCATCTAGGAGGACTTATGACACGCACTAAAAATATTCTTATACTTTGCATTATGTTATTAATGGTCATAATCGCAGGGTGCGGTAAAGAAGAAGAGAAGAAAGATAAAGATACATCAGTAAAGGCAAAAGATTCATATAGTGTAAAGCATGCAATGGGCGAAACGACAGTAAATGGTACACCAAAAAGAGTTGTTGTTTTAACAAATGAGGGTGCTGAGGCACTTTTAAGTGTTGGAGTAACGCCAGTTGGAACTACAAAACCACGAGCTGGTGATGAATGGTATTCTCATTTAGCGAAAGAGTTAAAAAATACGAAAGTAGTAGGAACAGAGCGTGACATTAATTTAGAGGCAGTAATGAAGCTTAAGCCGGATTTAATTATCGGAAATAAAATGCGTCACGAAAAAATATACGAGCAGTTAAAAGAAATCGCGCCAACAGTATATGCTGAAACATTGCGCGGTGATTGGAAAGAAAACTTTACGCTTTATACAAAAGCTGTAAATAAAGAAAAAGAAGGACAAAATGCTCTTAATGATTATAAAAAGCGTATTGCAGGAATAAAAGAACAATTAGGTGATAAAATTAACTCTAAAGTTTCAATTATTCGCTTCGTCCCAGGTGATGTTCGTATTTATCAAAAAAATTCATTCTCAGGCGTTGTATTAAATGATATTGGATTTAAACGACCACCACTACAAGATAAAGATGAATTTGCGATAAAAGGAATTACAAAAGAACAAATTCCAAATATGGACGGGGACTATTTATTCTATTTCACATCTGATAAAGATGCGGATAAGAATAATGAAGGAAACACGTTAGCGAAAGAATGGACAGAAGATCCGCTCTTTAAGCAGTTACAGGCTTCGAAAGATAATAAAGTATTCCAAGTAGATGAAGTGATTTGGAATACAGCAGGTGGTATTGTAGCTGCAAACCTTATGTTAGATGATATTGAAAAATATTTTCTAAAGTAAATAAATGGTCAAGTACATCACTGTAAATGAGTGATGTACTTTTTAAATTATAAAATACAGAAAATTCCTTCTTTTGAGCGTGGATAAGTTGTACAATTAAACCAATTCTGTAATAAAGGAGTGGGAATGAATGAAAGCTGCTCATAAAGATTGGATTTTGTTTAATGGAAGAATTGTAAATACGAAGGAAGAACAGCCGATGATTCCATTGGAGGAGAGAGGCTTTCAATTTGGTGATGGTATATACGAGGTATTCAGACTATATGATGGGAAGCCACATTTATTAGATCTACATTTGGAACGATTCTTTAATTCTATGGAAGAAATAAAACTAATTCCACCTTTTACTAAGAAGGAGTTAGTGGAAGAGTTGCATCAAATGATTGAAAAAAATCAATTTCAAGAAGATGGGAATGTATATTTGCAAATATCAAGAGGTGCTCAAGCACGTAATCATGTATATGAGTCAAATATGCAACCAACATATTTTGCAAATATTGTTTCGTTTCCAAGACCAATTGCTGCTATGGAACGAGGAGTAAAAGTTACTGTAGAAGAGGATATAAGATGGAAGTTCTGTCATATAAAATCTTTAAATCTGCTACCTAATATTATGATTAAAAATAAAATAAACGAACAAGGCTATCAAGAAGCGATATTAGTACGAGATGGAATTGTAACTGAAGGGTGTCATTCAAGTTTCTTTATGGTGAAGAATAATAAATTGATTACACATCCGGCTGACAATTTCATTCTACACGGCATTACACGTCACTTCGTTATTACATTAGCGAAAGAGTTACATATTGAAGTAGAAGAACGAGAATTTTCACTACAAGAAGTATATGAGGCTGATGAGTGCTTCTTTACAGCGACACCACTTGAAATATTCCCAGTCGTTCAAATAGGTGATGAACAGTTTAGAACCGGCGAAAGAGGATCGATTACAAAGAAACTCCAAGTTGCATATGAAGAAAGTATTCGTTTGTTTAAAATTACGAACTAATATTGAAGAAAAAAGCTGGTATTCCTCCAGCTTTTTTTCATGATATAATTCAAGCATAGGATCAGATTTGAAAACGCTGTAAAAAGGGGATTTAATGTATGAATTATGAAGATTTTAAAGAAGTAATTCACGGTAGACGAAGTGTTAGGAAGTTCACAGAACAAGAAGTATCCACTAGTGATATAAAAGAAATTATTGATTGTGCCCGTTATGCACCGAGTGATACAAATTCACAAACTTGGGAATTTTTGGTCATTATGAACCGAGAGAAAATTAAAGAAATTGAACAAATGACATGGGATGCATTACATAAACTTGCGGCAAAAGCGGCAGAAAACGGAGAAGAGAAAGCAGGGAAATTACTTACACGTTCTTTCGGACCATATGCAACAGCTTTCTCGGAGGCGCCAGTATTAATCGTATGTTTGGCAACACCATATGAATCAAAGTTTCGTGAAAAGATTTTTGATCCAATTGCTTTTGTTTCAGATTCAGTTTGGGAAGAAGAAGGAATTAAGAGTAGCTGTTTAGCGGCACAAAACTTAATGTTGGCTGCATATGCGAAGGGGCTTGGTACTTGCCCGATGACAGGACCGGTATTGTTAGCTCAAGATGAACTACGACAATATTTACAAATTGAGCCTGAAAAACAAATAAATATGGTTATTTCACTCGGTTTTCCAAAAGATAAGCCGAAGAAACTTCCAAGGAAAGAAGTAGATGAGATTACAACATTTGTTTTTTAAAGCCCAAAATAAAAAGACATTGAATGAACAATGTCTTTTTATTTTGGACAGGTATGTAATTCATCTGTTGGGCTAAAATGATAGATAAGAGGGAATTACTATTTATTTCATAAAAAAAATTAATGTTCTATTAAGGAAAGTATGATACATTAATCGTGAGCAATATTCTATTTGTTCATGAAAGTGTAAAAAGTAGTCTTAAAATTTAAAAGTTATTTTTGTATAATAAATTATAATGAAATGACAGGGGGGATGAATTTTGAAAAAATTCATAATCACTGGATTGTCTGTATTGTTATTAGTTGGTTGCGGTGCTCCGCAGGAAAAAGAGGGTACACAACCAAAGCAGGAAGAAAAAGTTGTAAACGCAAGTAACGAGAATATAGTTGTATTTCCTGAAGGAGCAGTGCCAGTCGGAGAAGGAAAAGTAAAAGTCATTACACCAGATGGTACTTCTGAAAATGGTAATACACCGGCTGTATTCATCAAAAAGGATACTTTAATTCAGCAAGTTGAATTAGAGCTTACTAATTTTCAAAACGATAAAGAAACATTTGTATTTGTAGATCAAGTATATGCAGATAAACATCAAGTCACTAGTACAACACAGACAACAGTGCAATTAAAAGAAAAGACACTTGAGACAGGTAGTCATACGATTACTGCAGTTCAGTATGAAAACAATAACCCAAAAGGAAAGGTTATTAGTTTAAATCAAGCAACATTCGAAACAAAACCAGCGTCATAAGAAGAATAAAAAGTACATTACTCAAAAAGTAGTGTACTTTTTTGTTTATACTAGAGGATGTCATAGTAAATCACTTGTTTCTACTATGACAGAGAAAGAGGATGAAGATGTGAATCGGTGTATTCGTATCGTCTTTATTCGTATAACGATGTCATTAATTTGGTTTACGATACAAGAAGTAATTCAAATTACGCTCAATTAACAAATTCATGATTTGTTAAAAGGAGCTGTTTGTTTTACCATTGTTTATCTATCATATGATAAACTCGGATTAAGGTAAGTTTTGAGGGAAATGTGTAGGTATTTCATTTGAAATGTCGAATAGTACATACGATGTCGTAATAACAAATTTTCTATTGTTTACTGTGAAACAGAAGAAGGGGAGATAGTAGTTATGAAACGAGCGCTTATTAATATTGATTATACATATGATTTTGTAGCTGAAAAAGGTGCTTTAACATGCGGGAAACCAGGACAAGAAATTGAGAAGGAAATTGTCCATATAACGAAGCAATATATTGAAAATGGAGATTATGTTGTCTTTGCGATCGATAAACATGAAGAAAACGATGTATATCATCCAGAATCAAAGTTATTCCCGCCTCATAACATAGCTGGTACAAATGGAAGAGATTTGTTTGGTGAATTACAAGATGTGTATGAATCATATAAAAATGCAGAGAATGTATATTACATGGATAAAACACGATATAGTGCATTTGCAGGAACAGACTTAGAGATGAAGTTAAGAGAAAGAGGAATAGAAGAAGTTCATCTTGTAGGTGTTTGTACTGATATTTGTGTTCTTCACACAGCAGTAGACGCTTATAATAAAGGGTTTAAAATTGTAGTTTATGAAAAGGCAGTTGCATCTTTTAATGCGCAAGGACATGAATTTGCACTTGGACATTTTAAGTCATGCTTACATGCAGAAGTGAAGTGAAAAAAAGAGACCTTTAAAAAGGTCTCTTTTTTCGTTTAAATTGTGACGACGTTTTGCTCGATTAGTTTTTTTATGAATGGACTAATTTTTTCTGGTAATCCATTTAAATTAAAAAATTGTACATGCAATGATTCAAACCCATCAGCTTTTAACGTACCACCTGTAATATTTTTGCAAAGGTATGCGATTGTTATAGGGTAAAATTCATCTCCGTTCGGTAATTTCACAAAAAATTCTTTTCCGGAAAATACATGTATTAACTGTAAAGTTCCTATTTCAATCCCTGTTTCTTCAAGAACTTCACGTCTTCCGGCTTCTTCTGTTGATTCACCAAGTTCAACAAATCCACCGGGAACACCCCAAACACCATTTCGCCTTTGTTGTAGTAATATTTGTCCTTGTTCATTGAAAACAGCTACAGCAACGCCAGCTAGATTGAGTGGTCTTGATCCAATAATTTCTCTTAGTTCTTCGATATAGCCCATTGTTAGTTAACCTCCGCGAGTCAAAATATTTTCAAATGAACAATTCGGCGTTGTGTTAATATTCCCCTTTTTGTTTAGGTAAGTATTGAGGTCTTAACATAAAGGCATTTATAAAAAATTCTATTGTTATCTCCCTTTAGATAATAAAAAAGGGTATATTTATAGAAGAAAGTGTAACAAGTTTTAAGGAAATCAAAAGGTATGACAATAAATTAGTTTTTCAGGAAATTTTCATTAGTTAAGGGTGTGGATGGATGAGTGTATTAACGTATACTGAAGAATTTTTTAATTATGTAAGAGAGTTTTTACTTTTAAGATTTTTACTATTTGCTTTAGTTTTAATCATTATCTCTTTTGTAATCAACCGAATTATTGATTGGTTTTTTAGGAAATCAAGCTTTTTTGATGAAGAGGTAGAGCAAACGATTCAAAGTGTGATTCGATCTATTTTTAGATATATCATTATCATCAGTCTAATCATTTATTTAATTAGCCAATTTGTAGATATAAAAAGTATCATTGCAGGTGCAGGGATAGCGGGAGTTGTTATTGGTTTTGCTGCACAACAGATGTTAAAAGATGTTATATTAGGCTTTGCGAGATTAGCGGACAAAGAGTTTCGTGTTGGCGATTTTGTTACTTTTAACGGAACAAATTCAGGAACAATTGAGGAAATTAGTATTCGTTTTATGCAAATTCGTGAATGGTCAGGAAAACTCCTTACCATACCACACGGAGAGATTAGGACGATACAAAATTTTAATAAAGGATGGATGCGCGTAATTGAACGGATTACGGTAAGTTATCAGGAAGACCCTACAAGAGTTAAGGAATTGTTAGAAGAAGTTTGTGTTAACTGCAATGAAAAATTCGCTCCAAATCTTTATAAAGTAGAGGATGAAGCTGTGGAACCGTTTAAATACGTTGGTGTTACAGATTTAAATCCGAATCTTAAATACGTTGGATATGAATTTTGTATTACAGGTTTAATAAAGCCGGAAGATTATTTTGAAATTTCTAGACAAGTAAGATTTGAATTAATGTCTATGTTCCATAAGAATCAAGTGCAAATGCCATCAGCAAATATGTTCATTACTACTGAAAGTATACAGCATGCCCATGGTGGACAATCTTTATCGGATAGCTAAAATAGAATAGTTTGTTAACAAAAATCTAGCTTCCAACATTGGATAGAAAAACAATAATAAAATGATTAAAATAAAGAAAGAACTGAAGGAATTCAGTTCTTTCTTTATTTGTAGAATTTAGAAATTTCTTAATGTTATAATGATAGATGGTGATGAAAATGAACTTTGAAGAAAAAGAGATGTATCGTTTAGAAGCATTAAAAGCAATTGCAGAATTATTAAATGAAGCAACAGACTTACAAGACATGTTAGAAAAAGTGTTACATACATTGTTACAAGTTATGAATTTACAAACAGGGTGGATTTTTTTTATTGATGAAAGTGGAAAGCACCGTATGCTTGTAGATGAAAACTTACCGCCAGCTCTTACGTGGCAAGAGAAGAAGCCAATGTGTGAAGGAGACTGTTGGTGTGTAGAGCGCTTTGTGAATGGCAGATTGGAAAAAGCGACAAATATTATTGAATGTAAGCGAATAGAGGATGCGATTGAATGTAATTGGGGAGAGACCGAAGATGTTACGCATCATGCGACAATTCCCCTTAGGTCTGGATCGGAGAAATTTGGTCTATTAAATGTGGCCTCGCCTCAAAAAACACATTTTTCAGAGGAAGAATTAGCATTATTAGAATCGATTGCATTTCAAATAGGAACGACAATACAACGTATTCAGTTAGTAGAGAAAGAACGTAAATATGTAGTGGTAGCTGAAAGAAATCGATTAGCTCGTGATTTACATGATTCAGTAAAACAATTGTTATTTTCTATTATGCTAACAGCAAAAGGTACTTTAAATATGACGCAAGATAGAGAGTTGCAAGAGATGTTGAGCTATATTGGAGAATTATCACAGGAAGCATTACAAGAAATGACACTTTTAATTTGGCAATTAAGACCGGAAGGATTAGAGAAAGGTTTAGCAGAGGCGATTAAAAATTATGGGAAGTTGTTAGGGATTCACGTGGAAGTTCGAATTGATGGAATGGTTTCAATTGGAGATGAAATAGAAGAAGTTTTATGGCGTATTAGTCAAGAAGCAATACATAATTGTAAAAAACATGCTTTATGTGAAAAAGTAAATATTATTTTGAAAATAGAAAATAATCAGTTGTATTTTTACATAGAGGATAACGGAATAGGATTTATACAAGATCACGTAAGAGAGTCAGCGCTCGGATTAAAAAGTATGAAGGAACGTATTCAGTTAATGAGGGGATCATTTCAAATAAAAACTGAGCTGAAAAAGGGTACGAAAATTGAAATTCAATTGCCGGTTTAAAGGGGAGAAGAAGATTGAAGATTAAATTACTACTAGTTGAGGATCATCATATCGTTCGAAGAGGACTTGTATTCTTTTTAAAAACGAGAGAAGAATTTGAAATAGTTGGGGAAGCAGAAAATGGTGAAGAGGCATTAACATTCATTCAAACGGAAAGACCAGATGTAGTATTAATGGATCTATCAATGCCGAAGATGGATGGTATAGAAGCAACAAAACGGATAAAACAATATGATGAAACAATAAAGATACTTATATTAAGCAGTTTTTCTGAGCAAGATTATGTTTTACCAGCACTGGAAGCTGGAGCAGATGGTTATCAATTAAAAGAAGTACAACCTGAGCAACTTGTTGCTTCTATCATTGCAGTACATCAAGGAAATGCGAATTTTCATCCGAAAGTAACACCGGCACTATTAGGACGGTCAGCAGACAAGAAAGAAAAAGAAAACCCTTTTTCCATGTTAACGAAAAGAGAGCAAGAAGTACTTCGTGAAATCGCGAAAGGGCGAAGTAATAAAGAAATTGCAGCAGAGCTTCATATTACAGAACAAACTGTGAAAACACATGTTTCAAATGTTTTAGCTAAATTGGAAGTAGATGATCGTACGCAAGCTGCATTATATGCGGTGAAGCATGGAGGAAATAATAAATATGAATAATTGTGTACCATGTAACGACAGAATACATAGGAGTATTTAAAATTTATCAAGCTATTGTGGGCTTATAATCAGTGGGAGATGTACAATACTCTCACTGATTAAAGTCTCAATTTATAGTAGTGCCAAATAAAGGTTTTTCTTCTTTCGATAATTAGGTACAATAAAGCTACGATGGAAGGGGAAGATATGCTATGCCAGGTACAAGAAGTGGGATTGGTAAGATTCAGGCTTCGTTAAACGGTTTATCACCGAAATTGCGAAGTATTGCCGAACATATATTGAAACATCCACAAGATGTTGTACATAAATCTATTACAGAATTAGCTGAAGTTACGAATAGTTCTGAAGCTACGATATTCCGCTTATGTAAGCACCTCGGTTTTCAAGGGTTTCAAGATTTAAAGATTACATTAGCTCGTGAAATTGTACATACTCCGATGCAAAATATTCATGAAGAAGTATCGGCGGAAGATAGTATGGTAACTGTTGCTAAAAAAGTTTTTCATTCGCATATTACAGGACTGCAAGATACATTACATTTGCTAAATGATACAGCGCTAGAGCAAGCCGTAAAGGTATTACAAGACGCAAGTCGTATTGAGTTTTATGGAAATGGTGGTTCTGGTATTATTGCGATGGATGCATATCATAAATTTATGAGAACGGGTATTTCTTGTATTGCTCATACAGATTCACATTTTCAAATTATGGGTGCGGGTTTACTTACTAAAGAAGCAGTGGTCATTGCAATTTCTCATTCTGGTAGCAATAAAGGGTTACTGGAAGCGTTAGAAGTAGCAAAAGCAAGGGGTGCTAGCGTTATTGCAATTACGAGCTATCAGAAATCAGCATTAAGTCAACTTGCTGATATTACTTTATATACTTCAACACGTGAGACGGAATTCCGCACAGAAGCAAGTTCATCAAGATTAGCACAGTTAAGTTTATTAGATACTTTGTACGTTGGGTTATCGTTACAACGCCAAGAAGAGACGTTGCAAAATTTACAAAGTATACGTGAAACAATTTCGATGAAACGAATATAAAAAGTCCTTCAGTTGAAGGGCTTTTTATATTGACCAATAGTCTTTTGTGAAAATTTGATGATTATAATTTCCTGTTTTAAAAAATCTTTATTAATTGAGTCTTATACTCCGCACATTGAATTCTAATAAGTTTATATATGGATGAAATTTCAGTTTCCCTTCAAATATAGTAAGAAAATATTTGGTTAATAATTCAAATATTGTTCAATATTTAACAATAAGCTTTTAAAATTACATGTTATGATGAACGTGTAATGATGATTGAACATTTAAATTTGGCATAATGATTAGCCAAATCAGTGAAGACAGAAGTTGTGAGATGTACTCATTAAAATTCTAAAACACTAAAGGGGAGATCACATATGAAAGCAGTAGTAGTTAATAAAAATAGTAAAGCAAACATTGAAGTTATTGAAAAGGAATTACGTCCGTTACACTCAGGTGAAGCGTTAGTAGATGTAGAGTATTGTGGAGTTTGTCATACTGATTTACACGTTGCAAATCATGATTTTGGAAACACAGATGGCCGCATCCTTGGTCATGAGGGTGTAGGGATTGTTACGAAACTTGCTGATGATGTTACTTCACTAAAAATAGGTGATCGTGTAAGTATTGCATGGATGTTCCAATCTTGTGGACGTTGTGAATATTGCATAACTGGTAGAGAAACATTTTGCCGTGAAGTTAAGAATGCTGGTTATTCAGTAGATGGTGGTATGGCAGAACAATGTATTGTTACAGCTGATTATGCTGTGAAAGTACCAGAAGGATTAGATCCTGCTCAAGCATCATCAATCACATGTGCGGGTGTAACTACATATAAAGCAATAAAAGTATCAGACATTAAACCTGGTCAACCTATCGTCATCTATGGTTGTGGTGGATTAGGTAACCTAGCTATCCAATATGCTAAAAACGTATTTGGTGCAAAGGTAATTGCAGTAGATATTAATGACGATAAATTAGCGTTAGCAAAAGAGGTTGGTGCGGATATGACTATCAATCCAATTTCTCAAGGTCCTGCTGATAAGATTGTGCAAGATGAGTTTGGTGGTGCTTATGCTGCTGTAGTAACAGCCGTTTCTAAAGTAGCATTCAATTCAGCAGTTGATGCAGTACGTGCTTGTGGTAAAGTCGTTGCAGTAGGTTTACCAGTAGAAACTATGGATTTAAACATTCCGCGACTTGTATTAGATGGAATTGAAGTAGTTGGTTCTTTAGTTGGTACTCGTAAGGATTTAGAGGAAGCATTTATGTTCGGTGCAGAAGGAAAAGTAGTGCCGGTTGTTCAAACTTGTTCTCTAGATAAAGTACAAAATGTATTCGAAGAAATGGAACAAGGTAGAATTCAAGGACGTATGGTAATCGATTTTAAACAGCATAATTGTGATTGTAAATAATTCACTTTAAATATAAAAAGCATGAGTCTAGCAAAGGACATGTAACAAGTTAGACGGCATGCAGAAGAAGATCCCTGTATTCAACAGGGATCTTCTTCTTTATATTCCACTAATATCAATGCCGATTCATAAGAAATGATTAAAGGTTCAATTTATTTGCAAATGAAAAAGAATCTTTACTTTTAACAAATTTTTTATGATCTGGAACGGTTTTAATTGCTACAACTTGCAAATCTCTTGCTTTCAGTGCATCTTGAATCCCGATTGTCATAAGCTTAATAAATAGTATCGTAATAAAGAATGAAACGAGAGTATAAAAAATAATCCACCATGATAGATTCATTTCATAACGATTTAACCCAATAAGGCCTGCCCAATCGTTAGATAGTGAAACAGGTTTGAGCACTCCGTCATAGAGTTCTCGCATTTGTATCCCGCCAATTACAATGTCAAGCAACGCTAAATGGATAACGAGTATGAGTGCTTGGACGATATGTTCCATGAATAACACAAATAAGCGATCAAGTAATAAGACTCGTAAGTGTTTTTTAATAATATGAAAACGGCTAGCCCCTAGCAATTGGGAACTTAAAATGTAATCTTGTTTCATAAATTCATCAACCTCTGAGGATATATATAAAGAAAGTGTAGGCAGAGCGACGAAAATAAGTACGAGTACTTGATAAAACGCAAATGAAATATTTGGATCTAATCTATCAGCATTTGATACGATTACAATATTAACGGGCGTGATGAGTATAAATGCGATAAATAAAGTAGGGATGTAATAAAAAACTTCTGAGCATGACTGGAAAAATCTCTTGAATTTTGGAGCATATAAACTTAAGAGGATTCCTATACATGTTCCGAATAAAATTCGAAAGAAGCTAATTGCCACGGCTAATAAAATAGTAAATTTTGCTCCTTCTATAATTTGTAAGAAAACAGATTCTCCAAAACGATCAGATCCAAAAGGCGGTATTAACGATGGTGGAAAGGGGGCCTTTCCAAGTAATTCGTTATTGTCATTGTAAAGTAACTGAGGAGGTTTTGGGATGTTTTCTTTAAAGAACCAGCTATAAATAAAACTAGCTGAAACAAGTATGAATAAATAAGTAAAGCCGATTAAAAAGCGTTTTGATTTCCAAATAGATTTCATAGAGCTGCTCCTTTCAATTGCTTTTGCCATCTATTCATGATGAGAGAGATTATTTGAAAAATGGTATAAAACGGTAAGATAATCATGACAAGTATGATAAATGCAGATGGAGGTGAAATAAACGCCTTTTTAAATAAAAATTGAATAATGCCTTGCATATTAAAAACAAATTCTAAAATGAATAAGTTAGAAAGTAAGAAAACAAAAATAGTTTTTAAATGATGGAAGAAGTGGATAGATGTATTTTTGAATAAATGAATGCACAGTATATAACTGGATGAAAGGCCTTTTCCATATGCAACCTCTACGTAATGTTTTCCATGTTCTTCTTGTATGTATAACACCATCATTCGAAACATTTGTAATGTAGGTAAGACAGCTAAAGATAAAATAGGGAGTAAGTAAGCTCGATTTTCATTAAAAGAAATAATGGTGAAAGGAGCTTCCCCGAATTTCTGAAGTACCCATATGAAAAAGATTTGCAAACAAATCATCATCATCATATCAGGGACAGCTTCTAATATGAACACAATTCGGTTTATCCATTTTTTTATATAATCTTTTGCTAAAAAATATAAAAATGCCATGCTAGATGAGATAAAGAGCGCAAGCAAAAAGGCTAAAAATAATACAGTAAATGAATATAGGTAAGGTTCAAAAACAGTTGGAAATAATGGTGTTGTTTTTAAATGACTATACTTTGGGTCTGATCCTATAACCAACAATGATTCAGGTGAGAAAACCTGTTTTAACATAGTAACAATCTGGTCAAAAAAATAAATTGGTTGAAAGGTAAATCCTTGTTGAGTGATAAATAAATACGGTAAATTTAATAATAGTAAGAGTGATAAAAGAATGGATGAAAGCTTAATTGTGAATTGAGATAGTTTATGTAACATTAAATCCCTCCGACATCTTTTTACAACATTATACAATAATGTCTAAAATATTGTTTTATTTTTCTGAAAAATATAAATACTATTTGATTTTATAGTATGGAACATATATTTACAAGTTAATAAAGTGATAGTAGGATACGCGCTCTAAGACTATTAAGAGAAAAGTACGAGTGAACTTAATACAATAAAAACGAGCAAAGTGCACAAAGTTTCCATTGAGGAGGTAGTTGCTGTACAACTCCTTTTTCATGCAAATAAGTAGAATGTATGGAAGGAGTATATATATGCTGTTAATGAAAGAAAAAGAGTGTGTTGGGCAACGAATAGAACGCAACTTTACCGCAGGGAAAAGCTAAATTTAGTATGTAAATGAAATGGAATGAGGGGATTTATTTTCCGTTATGAAAAAAATTTTCTTTTTAAAACTTGATTAATGAAAAAATATTTTATATACTAATTCATGTAAACGGTTTACTAGTTCGTATTTTACTAGAAACGAAGGGAAGATTCGCATGGAAACAAGGGGGAGAGTAATCGGGATTGATATCGGTACCACAAGTACAAAAACGGTTGTGTTCACAGAAAAAGGAAAAGTCGTTGCATCACATGCAGTTGATTATCCAATTATTCAACCGAACGTCGGATGGGCTGAGCAAGATCCTGATGTAATATGTGCTGCTGTATACAAAACTGTAAGCGTTGCCATTGAAAAAGGTAACGTGTTACCAGAAGATATTTCGTCAATCGGTATTAGTACAGCGATGCACTCATTAATTGCAGTAGATGAAAACAGTGCGCCATTAACGCGTTCTATCATTTGGGCAGATAATCGAAGTACGAAGCAATCAGAAAAATTATTACAACATATGAATGGGCATGAAATTTATAGACGAACGGGTACACCAGTTCATCCGATGTCGCCGCTTTCTAAATTATTGTGGATGAAAGAGGAAGAGCCAGAATTATATAGGAGCGCTTATAAATTTATTTCCATTAAAGAATATGTTATTTATCAATTATTTTCACGCTACGTAGTGGATTATTCAATTGCATCTGCTACTGGGTTATTTAATTTAGAAACATTAAACTGGGATGAAGATGTTTTAACGATGTTACATATGTCACCAGAACAATTATCAAAAACTGTGCCAACTACATATATTTTATCGGGTATGAAACCTGAATTAGCACAGAAGATGGGCATTCGTGAAGATACGCCAGTTGTTATTGGTGCAAGTGATGGTGTTCTTGCGAATGTAGGCGTTGGGGCAATATCGCCTGGATCGGCTGCAATTACAATTGGAACAAGTGGTGCGGTTCGAACAATTTCATCAAGTGTTAATACAGATGAAAAAGGAAGAACATTTTGTTATGCATTAACAGACGAGCACTGGGTGATCGGCGGACCAACGAATAACGGCGGAATTTTACTGAGATGGTTACGTGATGAATTTGGTAGTCCGGAACAAGAAGTTGCAAGGAAGCTTGGCATTGATCCGTATGATTTATTAATTAAGTATGCAGAAAGTGTACCAGCTGGAGCAGGTGGATTGCTATTTTTACCGTTTCTATCTGGAGAACGTGCACCTTACTGGAATGCAAATGCTCGTGGTACATTCTTTGGAATTAACCTTCAGCATAAACGAGAACATTTTATACGAGCAGTCATGGAAGGTGTTTGTATGAGCGTATATTCTGTTGCACTCGCAATCAGGGATTGTACAGGGCCACTTACTGAAATACGCGTTTCAGGAGGATTTGCGAAATCTGCATTTTGGAGACAAATGTTATCCGATATGATGGGAAAAGAATTGCTTGTTCCTGAAAGTCATGAAGCATCTGCGCTTGGGGCAGCGGCAGTTGCTTTATATGCTGTAGGGAAAATTGATTCTCTTGAAGAGGTAAAGGATTGGATTGATATTGTTCATCATCATGTACCGAATCAAGAAAATACGGCTATATACTTAGAAATGTTTTATATGTATGAACGACTTTACAATCGCTTGAAAGAAGAATTTGATTGTATAGCTGCTTTCCAACGTAAACAATAGGGGGATTGGGAGAAATGGTAGTTGGAATCGTACTAGCGGCAGTTGTCATACTACTTTTACTTATTACGGTAGTGAAATGGCATCCATTTGTCGCGTTAATATTAACAGCAATTGGTGTAGGATTAGCTATGGGAATGCCATTGATTGGAACTTCACCAAAAGATCCAGGGATTATCGATTCTATTAAACTAGGTCTTGGTAATACGTTAGGGTTTTTAGCGATAGTTTTAGCATTAGGAACGATGCTTGGAAAAATGATGGCCGAATCTGGCGGTGCTGAACGAATTGCTAACACATTAATTGATCGTTTTGGGAAGAAACGTGTTCACTGGGCAATGATGTTCGTTGCATTTTTAGTAGGAATTCCTGTGTTTTTCCAAGTTGGATTTGTACTATTAATTCCATTAGTATTTACAATTGCGTTAGAAACTGGGGTATCACTTATTACAATCGGTATTCCACTAGTAGCAGGACTATCTGTTGTACATGGACTCGTTCCGCCGCATCCAGCAGCGATGGCAGCGGTAGGGATTTTTAAAGCAGATGTAGGGAAGACAATTTTATATGCATTAATTGTCGGACTTCCAACTGCAATCATTTCAGGTCCGCTTTACGGAAAATGGATCGGTGCTCGTATACATAAAGAAGTACCATTAGATATAGCGGAGCAATTTATTGAAAGAGATAAGAAGAAGGAACTTCCTAGTTTCGGAAATACATTGTTTACTATTTTACTTCCAGTATTTCTTATGCTAGGTGCATCGATTGCGGAAGTGGCGCTAAGCAAAACAAGTCAACTTGCACAAGTATTGCACTTTATTGGAGATCCAATAGTCGCATTATTAATTGCAACGATATATTCTTTCTTTAGTCTTGGTTATGCAAAAGGTTTCTCAAAAGATAAAGTATTACAATTTACAAATGATTGTTTAGGACCAATTGCGAACATACTGTTAGTTATTGGTGCAGGCGGAGCATTTAATAAAGTGTTATTAGATTCTGGAATTGGAACGACAATCGCAGAAATGGCGAAAGAATCTCATATTTCACCGATATTATTAGGGTGGGGAATTGCGGCACTTATCCGAATTGCGACTGGATCTGCTACAGTTTCTATGATGACAGCAGCTGGAATTGTAGCACCGATTGCAGCAAGTACACCAGGTGTAAATGTTGAACTACTAGCACTTGCAACAGGCGCAGGGTCATTAATTTTATCACATGTAAATGATTCTGGATTTTGGATGATTAAAGAGTATTTTGGAATGACTGTGAAAGAAACATTATTAACATGGACTGCAATGGAGACAATATTATCTGTTGTAGCACTTGGACTAATTTCGTTATTAAATATATTTGTATAGAATGGGAGATTGATGAATATGAAACTAGGTTTAATTGGATTAGGAAAAATGGGATTCCCATTAGCAGAACATTTATATGAAGACAAGCATGAAATAGTTGTATATGACGTTAATAAAGAACTTGTTGAAAAAGCAGGGGCTTTAGGGATTACTGCTCGTTATACATTAAAAGAAATGATTGCTGAACTAGAAGCTCCTCGTACAATTTGGGTAATGGTACCTGCGGGAGAAGTTGTAGAGTCAGTATTAAAAGATGTATATCCATTATTAGAGGAAGGCGATATCGTTATTGAAGGCGGAAATTCATTCTATAAAGATACGTTACGCCGTGCGGAAGAAGCGAAAAGATTTGGTTTACATTACGTAGATATTGGAACATCAGGCGGTGTAGAAGGAGCTAGATACGGTGCTTGCTTAATGGTTGGTGGAGAAAAAGAAATTTACGATCAATTAGAACCTTTATTTAAAGATTTAGCAGTAGAAAATGGGTATTCTTATGCAGGCCGCGTCGGAAGTGGTCATTTCTTAAAAATGGTTCATAACGGTATTGAATACGGTATGATGCAAGCAATTGCTGAAGGCTTTGAAGTATTAGATAAAAGTGATTTTGATTTCAATTATGAAGATGTTGCAAAAGTATGGGCAAACGGATCGGTTATCCGCGGTTGGTTAATGGACTTAACTGAAAAGGCATTTGCAGATGATCCAAAACTAGATGGCATTAAAGGGGTAATGAACTCTTCAGGAGAAGGGAAATGGACTGTGGAAACGGCACTTGAACTTCAAGCGGCAGCACCGGTAATCGCGATGTCATTATTTATGCGCTACCGTTCTCAAGAAGATGATACATTCCACGGAAAAGTAGTTTCAGCTCTTCGTAATCAGTTCGGTGGACATGAAGTTGTGAAAAAATAGGAAATGATTTTTGAAAAGAAACTTGTGCATAGGCGCAAGTTTCTTTTTTTATAGTGTAAGGAATTTCTAATTTATAAATACCAATCAATCATTGTCTATTTGTACTGATTGTATCAAAAATATAGTGAAGCATGAAAGATGTCCCAACATAAAAATAAGAATAAATAAAATGAAGTTTTCATAAATAGTAAAAGGATGGTTATGTCATCAGTGTAGCTATGAAATAGTGTTACATATGAAAAGAGCGTGTTAATAAAATATGAGGTGGTTAAATGGGAAAAGAGCAAGTGAAGAATACAGGGGAAGAAAAAAAGTTATGTCTTTGTATGATTGTTAAGAACGAGTCTAGAATTATGGAAAGATGTTTAAATGCCACAAAATCAATTGTAGATTTTGTTTCTATTTGTGATACGGGATCAACTGATAGTACACCTGAAATTATTGAAAATTGGTGTAAAGAAAATGAAATCCCTGGAACAGTTCATCATGAACCATTTAAAAACTTTGGTTATAACAGAAGTTTAGCTGTTTCATTGGCACAAAAAACATATCCAGAAGCAGATTATTTATTAATATTAGATGCAGATATGATATTAGAAGTTGATCCTGAGTTTGATAAGACTAGTTTAACGGAAGACCATTATCTTACATTGCAATATGATATTCATATTAAGTATTGGCTTACACGCCTTTTGAAAGCTTCTTTACCATGGAAATCTGTCGGTGTTACTCATGAGTATTGGGATATAGATCGTTCCAAAGTTGATGCGAATTACATTACGAGAGTAGCGAGGTTAGAGACGCTTGTCGTTAACGATCCTGGGGATGGTGGTAGTAAAGCTGATAAATTTGAGAGAGATGAGAGATTGTTGTTAGAAGGGATTAATGATCCAGAAACAACGCCTGATTTGCATATAAGATATTTATTTTATTTAGCCCAAACTTATTTTCATTTAAGTCAATTTGAAGATTCGATTAAATGGTACAAAAAAAGAGTGGAAGCAGGGGGATGGGTTGAAGAAGTTTTCTATTCGTTATTGCGAATAGGATTTTGTTATGAACAATTAGCAAACCGTTCAGCAAATAAGCAACATGAAGTAACGGAAGCGGATGAAAAGGAAACTATTAAGCAGCAAGAAGAGCAATATACAGCATTAGCAATTCTTTATTTTCAAAAAGCGTGGGAATATCGACCAACTAGGGCTGAACCATTATATCAACTTGCAAGAATGTATCGATTAAAATCTCAAAATAATATTGCTTTAATGTATGCCCTGCAAGGGAAGGAAGTTCCTTTCCCGAAAGATGATCTTCTATTTGTAGATTATCATGTGTATGATTACTTATTTGACTATGAGATTTCTATAAGTGCTTTTTATATACCGCATAAAAAACATTTAGGTGCAGTATCACAACAATATTTGGAATCGAAAAAAGAAGAGCTACCGTTTCATATAGCAAATATGGTAGAAAGTAATGCGAAATTTTATTAAATACAATTTCGGTTAAAGGAGTAGTGGAGTAATAATGGAATTAATCCGATGGGCGCTAGAACTAGGGGAATCTGTGCATGGAAATACGTATGAAGAATTGATGCCACTACTAGATTATTATTATGATCGTGATCATTTAAAAGCGTATTGTATCGCAAATCTTCTATTAGACATGGACGTAGCAGATGAGCATCGGCAAAGAATTGAATTAAGAAGGTGTATTGCTGCTTATTATGCTGGATTATATAAAGTAGCAAAAAAACATGCAAATGAACTTTTACTTAAATATCCGGATGTGGATTTATATAAAAATAATTTAAGGTTAATGGAAGCTTATTTGAATAAAGAATATGATTATTGTCTTTTTATATGCCCAAAGACGTATGGTAGTTTTATAGATGTCGCGCGAGCTTTGAAATGGCGATTGGAGCAGGAGGGGAATACAGCAATTATTTCAGAAACAATACTAGAAAATGTGAAAAATACAATTGTTTTTGGAGCGCATACATATGCACATAACCCGAATCTACTTCCAAAAAATGCAATTATTTATAATTTAGAACAGCTATATGAAGGAAGCCCTTATGCGCACCCACTTTATTTAATGTTATTAAAAGATAAGGAAATTTGGGATTATAGTAAACAAAATATAGAATGGTTAAAACAAAAAGGAGTAGGAAAAGAAATAAAACATGTGGAAATGTACTATGCCCCAACTTTAGAAATAAAAAAAGATGCATTTGAAGATGAGATAGCTGAAGACATTGATATTCTATTTATAGGTGCTCTTAATCCAAGGCGGCAAGCTATTTTAGATCAATTAAAAGCAGTTGCCCCGAATTTAAATATTGTTTTTAAAAATAATGCGTGGGGAATTGTTAGAAATGAGTTAATTGCTAGGTCTAAAATTATATTAAATATTCATTTTTACTTATCAGGCATTCTTGAAACACCTCGAGTTTCTTATGCAGTAGCAAATAAGAAATTTATTATTTCGGAAAATAGTAATCCAGAGGATGAGATAGAGTGGCCAGGAATTGTGTTTACTCCGTACGAGAAAATAATAGAAAATATTATGAAATATGTAGCTTTACCAGAAGAGCGTGTTAAATTAGCAGAAAAAGCGTATAACCATTTTGAAGCGAAAGGAAACATAGGCATACTGTGTCATATAGAGGAGGAAAAGTAATTGTGAAGAACTCATACTTTCGTATGAGTTCTTTTTTACGTCAATCATACTATTTTATCAAGCTAGCTCCTTCTTTATATTGTGTTTTGTATAGAAATTTCTGATAATATATAAGTATAACGGGAAAACAAAGGGGAGAAATAATTATGAAACTAGTTGTTATTAACGGTACACCAAGAAAATTCGGTAGAACACGTGTGGTGGCGAAATATATTGCTGATCAATTTGAAGGGGAGTTATACGATTTATCAGTAGAGGAACTGCCTTTATATAACGGGGAAGAATCACAACGTGAACTAGAAGCGGTAAAAAAATTAAAGGCATTAGTGAAAACGGCAGACGGTGTAGTACTATGTACACCAGAATATCATAATGCGATGAGCGGAGCGCTGAAAAACTCGTTAGATTACTTAAGTAGTGGTGAGTTCATCCATAAACCTGTCGCATTACTGGCTGTTGCAGGGGGCGGTAAAGGAGGAATTAACGCATTAAATAGTATGCGAACTGTTGCTAGAGGTGTTTACGCAAATGCAATTCCAAAACAAGTAGTGCTTGATGGACTTCACGTACAAGATGGTGAACTTGGAGAAGATGCAAAACCATTAATTCATGATGTAGTTAAAGAATTAAAAGCATATATGAGCGTATATAAAGAGGTGAAAAAACAACTAGGAGTGGAGTGATATGTCCTCGCTTTATAATGATTCTCGCTTGTATTACATTCTAGGAGCCAATAGTCTATCAGCTATTGGCTCCGGTATTGTTATGATTACGATCCCATGGTTGTTAATTAAAGAAGGTGGAGGAGAGACAACGTTTGGGTATGTTTCTATCGTTGCAACCCTCATTATGTTTTTATTAACACCATTCATTGGGCAAAGCATTGATCGTTTTTCAAGAAAATCTTTATTGTTATGTAACGAAGGTATCGGGATAGCCGTTATAGGGATGATGGCTATATGGGGATTTACTGGGCAACCTTATCATTCTATTCACTATATTCTTATATATATAGCAGGGTCATTTTACTATTTATTATTTTATCCTACAATATTTGCGTTTAACCAAGAGATATTTCAAGCAGAACATTATAAAAATTTAAGTGGAACAATGGAAATACAAGGACAGTTAACGCAAGTTATTTCAGGAGCGGCTGCTAGCTTCCTTATTGAAATCATTTCTTTAAAATGGATTTTGTTAGTAGATATGTTAACTTTTGCAGGAGCATTTTTCCTTTTCTTATGTATACCGTACGTAAAGAAAAAGGAAGTAAAAAGGAAAGTAACATTTAAGAAGCAATTGTTCGAAGGGATTCACTTTATGCAAAAGCGTCCGAAGTTCTTTTGGTTTTTACTTGCGACTTATATGCCGTTTATCGGTGTCATGATGGCAAATTATTTAATCCCGGTATATATTTCAAATCTATTAAAAGCCAGTGCCTCAGTATACGCAATAGAAGGTATGATGTACGGCGTCGGAGCGGTTCTTGCGGGAATAGGTATTCCAATTATGATGAAATATATAAAGATAGAAGTTTCAATCGTCATGACGATGCTCATTTATGTAATTTCAATTACCGCAATGATTATTGAACCTTCCGTAATGTTGTTATATGGACTTGCAATTTTTCATGCAATTGGCAATGCAGGTACAAGAGTGGCAAGAAATGTATTGATGATGGAGGAAATTCCAAACGAAGTAATGGGACGTGTAGACAGCTTATTTCGATTAATTGGTACAGGAATACGAATTGTATTATTAATGCTGTTTACAGCTGGTGTATCTAAAACTGGGGTAATGCTCCCTTTTTACGTATTAAGCTGCATATTGATTTTTTCATTAGGAATCGCAATTTATTATGTACTTTCACAACGTAAAGTAGGGACGAACGTTTCAAATAAATCAATCGTATAAAGTGAAACTTTATACCGTGGGGGTTCTGTTCACCCCTCACCAATCGGGCTTTTACGGGCAGCCCGAATCCCACCTAACTTCTTTGCTTTCGCTGAATTTTGAGTTGGGGGTCTTACTGCCCAGCAAATAGCGGGATAAAAAATACTTCTGCCTTCCTATCTTTTTCTATATAATAAAAAGAAAGGGAGTGCAAACTTATTTATGAACAAATGGATTTTGCTTATAATCTTATTATTTCCACCACTGTACATTCTTTATATGACGTTTCGAATGAAGAAAGTTGCTCGTGAAAAATTGAGTAATCACTCTCCATACGTTCTTATATTAGGCGCAAAGTTATTTGGAGATAGACCGTCTTTATCTCTTCAAAACCGTTTGGATGTAGCGTTGGAATATTTATATTCCCATCCTGAAGCGAAAGTAATTGTTTCAGGTGGTCAAGGGGAAGATGAAGATATACCGGAAGCTCATAGTATGAGAAACTATTTAATGGTACATGGTATAGATGAGAATCGTATCTTAATAGAAGATCAATCTACAAATACGTATGAGAATGTAAAGTTTAGTATGGATTTATATGATGTGAAACATGCGGTAGTTGTAAGTAATACGTATCATTTATATAGAACGAAAATAATCGCAAAGCGTTTAGGCATGAAGATGGAGGCACTAGCTGCTGAAACACCAATGCGCTCTAAGAAAAAAATGTATGTACGTGAATATGCTGCAATAATGAAAACAATATTGTTCGACCGTTAGAGCTCAAATGTGGGCTCTTTTTTAATTATAAAGCGTATCATTTGAAATGAATGCCGTATTCCATCAAAATAAAGGAAACAACATTAAAGGAGCTGTATTTGTGATTCAATTTAATCATGTGTCAAAAGCGTATGAAGATGGCACGAAAGCAGTGGATTCATTGCATTTAGAAATTAATAAGGGAGAATTTTTTGTTCTCATTGGTCCGAGTGGTTGCGGGAAAACAACGACAATGAAAATGATTAACCGTTTAATTGAAACGACTGAAGGATCTATTTTAATCGATGGAAAAGATATTCAACAATATAATATTAATGAATTGCGTTGGAATATAGGATACGTATTGCAGCAAATCGCTTTGTTTCCACATATGACAATTGCAGAAAATATTGCAGTTGTTCCTGAAATGAGAAAATGGAGCAAAGAAAAAACAAAAGCCCGTGTCGATGAGTTGCTACAGATGGTCGGGCTAGATCCAGACGTATATCGCGATCGTATGCCTGATGAATTGTCAGGAGGGCAAAAGCAGCGCGTTGGTGTCGTAAGGGCATTAGCCGCAAACCCGAAAATCGTTCTTATGGATGAACCGTTTAGTGCGTTAGATCCATTAAGTAGGGAACAGCTTCAGAAGGATATCGTACAATTGCAAAAAAAGATTCAAAAAACAATTGTATTCGTAACGCATGATATGCAAGAAGCGTTATCGCTTGGAGATCGTATTTGTATTATGAAAGAAGGAAAAGTTGTTCAATTAGATACACCAGAAGGTATTATACATAATCCGAAAAATGAGTTTGTAGAGGAGTTCATTGGAAATCGTGGGCGACCTTGGTATGAGGGGAAAAGTATAGAAGATGTATTACCACTTGATAAAAGTATACGGATAGAAGGGGATGCACTATCATTGCATTCTTCTTTACAAGAAGCATTAGTTCGTGTACGAGCTGACGAAGTCGTTCCAGTTGAAGAAAATGGTCAATATGTTGGAGCTTTAACAAGTCGTCATATTGTTAATTACATTGTTGAACAAATGAAGGAAAGAGGCTAAACAGTGACTGATTTTATACAAACGTTCCAAGAGCGAAAAATAGAATTACTAACTGCATTAAGTGAGCATTTACAAATATCGCTTATTTCACTATTTTTTGCAGTAATTATTGCGGTGCCACTTGGCATTTTATTAACGAGAAAACAACGAATGGCTGAATTTATAATAGGAACTTCTGCAGTTATGCAGACTGTCCCATCACTTGCATTACTCGGGCTTTTAATTCCGTTAGTAGGAATTGGAAAACTTCCGGCCATTATTGCATTAGTTGTGTATGCACTATTACCTATTTTACGAAACACATATACAGGAATAAGGGAGTTAGATGAATCTTTAATCGAAGCAGCGAGAGCTATGGGGATGAATAGCTGGAGAAGACTGTGGAAGGTAGAGCTTCCTCTTGCATTACCAATTATTATGGCAGGTATTCGTACGGCGATGGTATTAATTGTTGGAACGGCTACATTAGCAGCTCTTATAGGTGCTGGTGGGCTCGGAAAACTCATATTACTTGGTATCGATCGAAATGATCATGCACTTATCATTTTAGGGGCCGTACCAGCCGCGTTACTCGCTTTATTCTTTGATGTAGTACTTCGGGTGCTTGAGAGTCCGAAACGCTCTTCTAAGCGTGTTATATTGACGATATGTATTACTTGTATAATGATTGCTTCTCCCTTTCTTTGGAACACACAAAAGAAAGATATTGTTATTGCCGGCAAACTTGGATCAGAACCTGAAATTTTAATTCAAATGTATAAGCAACTTATTGAACAAGATACCGATTTACACGTAGAATTAAAACCAGGTCTTGGAAAAACAGCATTTGTATTTGAAGCATTGAAATCAGGAGAAGTAGATATATACCCTGAATTTTCAGGAACAGCTTTATCTACTTTCGTGAAAGAAGAGCCAAAAAGTACAAATCGGGATGAAGTATATGAGCAGGCTCGCATTGGAATGGAAAAGAAATATAATATGGTTATGTTGAAGCCGATGGAGTATAACAATACATATGCACTAGCTATGCCGAAAAAAATAGCAGATCAAAATAATATAAATACAATTTCTGATTTAGGAAAAATGGCACAGGATGCTAAAGTAGGATTCACATTAGAATTTGCTGATCGTGAAGACGGTTATAAAGGAATGCAAAAATTATATAACTATAAGTTTTTAAATGTGAAAACGATGGAACCGAAACTACGTTATAGTGCAATTCAATCAGGGGATGTTAACGTAATCGATGCATATTCAACTGATAGTGAACTTGAGCAGTATGGACTTAAAGTGCTACAAGATGATAAAGGGTTATTCCCACCGTACCAAGGTGCACCATTATTAAGAAAAGAGACGTTACAGAAATATCCTGAACTTGAAAAAGTATTAAATACATTATCTGGGAAGATTACAGATGAAGAAATGCGAAAAATGAATTATGAAGTAAATGTAAATGGAAAAAGTAGTGAAGAAGTTGCGAAACAATTTTTACAAAAAGAGAATTTACTTCGTTAATTTTACAAGAAATATACAAATTTATATGTATGAAATGACCGTTCATTACAAAATGAACGGTTTTTTTGTGCATACTTATACATTTTTTCAAAAAAGTATTCCATTTTTCTTCATTTTCTTTTAGAATAAGTAATGTTTTCCTGAAAAAATATAAGAGAAACGTCTATTAGAGAAAAAGGTGACTTTAATAGTTGAACGAACATAACACCTAGAATGACAGATGGGGTGGTACAAATAGAAAAGAAGTTAGGGTTTTTTCCATTAATTGCATTAGTAGTCGGAACGATGGTTGGTGGCGGTGTTTTTAGTTTACCGCATGATTTAGCAGTAGGAGCAAATAGCGGCTCTATAATAATTGGTTGGTGTATTACAGCGATGGGAATGATTCCACTCGCGCTCGTATATCAAACGTTAGCAAGACAAAAACCGGAGCTTGAGGGCGGAATTTATAGTTATGCACGTGCTGGTTTCGGAGAATATATAGGATTTAACAGTGCTTGGGGATATTGGCTAGCAGGAATTTTAGGAAACGTTGCCACAATCATGTTACTGTTTAGTACATTAGGTTATTTCTTCCCCATTTTTAAAGGTGGAAATAATGTTGCGTCTATTGTTGGAGCATCACTTTTATTATGGACACTTCATTTTCTAATTTTATTTGGAATTCGTGAAGCATCTATTATGAATGTTATCGCAACGATAGGGAAATTAGTTCCAATCGTATTATTTATTGTTGTAATGGTAACAGCATTTCGCTGGGATACGTTTACACATGATTTTTGGGGAGAAGGAACTATATCAGTTTCCTCTATACTTGGTCAAGTGAAAAATACAATGCTTGTAACTCTTTGGGTTTTCATTGGGGTTGAAGGAGCGGTTGTATTATCTGGTAGAGCGAAAAATAGCCGAGATGTTGGTAAAGCGACAGTACTTGGACTTATTTTAGTAATGTCTATTTATATTTTAATTTCTGTCTTGTCTATGGGAGCGATGACAAGAGGAGAGCTTTCCGTGTTAGAAACCCCATCAATGGGACATGTATTAGAACATGTTGTTGGGACATGGGGCGCAGTTGCGATTAACATTGGGTTAGTTGCTTCACTTGTAGGTACATTAATAGGCTGGTTTTTACTTGTTTCTGAAATTTCCCACGTAGCAGGAAAAGATGGCGTGTTTCCGAAAGTCTTTACGAAAACAAATAAAAAACAAACGCCACATATGGCATTATGGATTTCAAATTGCGTTGCCCAAATTATATTTATAATCGTTCTGTTTTCAGAATCAACATATCAAATTATGTATTTCATAGCTTCAACATCAATTTTAGTACCATATTTATTATCAGCGTTATTCCAATTCAAATTAGTTATTACAAACGAACTAAAAGATGCAAAAGTAAAAAACGGCTCGTTAGCTTTAATTGCTTCTATTTATTCTGTATGGCTTTTATATGCAGCAGGTTTGAAAAATTTATTGCTTGTTTCAATCGTGTATGGAATCGGGATTATTGTTTACATGTATGCAAGAAAAGAAAAAGGAAATCGTTGTTTTAAAGGTATTGAGAGATATGTAATGTGGGCAATTGTTATCGCAGCTATCACATCACTTTATATGTTATTAACTGGAAATATAAAAATGTAAAAGTCCTTTTAAATAAAGGGCTTTTTTCTTTGTCTAGAGAATATTTACTACATAAGATATTCAGGAGGGATGAAAATGGAAGAAAAAGAACAGTTGACCAGAATTGTTGATTTAGCGAGTGAAGTAAGGAAAGTATTAGTGCAAGAATCCTTTTTTAATCATCATCCTGAACTACGAGGAGTGATTGAAAATTTAGCGAGTGCTGTAGAGAATTTGGCGGAATTACAGCAAAATACAGATGAAAACGCTGAAGATCGATTACGATATGTACTTGCTAAAATGAAAATTGCTCATAATGCCATTTTACAAGAGAAAAAAGCATTTCCATCTCATTAATATATGTTTTCATTTTTAACCTGGCGGATAACGTCAGGTTTTTTGTTTCTAGTTTTTCGTTTCTTTCATACAATAAGAATAGTATGAAAAAAAGAAGGTGACGAAGGTGAGATTACATAAAGCTCTTCAGCCAAGTTTTATAAAAAGAATGTACTATATGAGGTTTATCGGAAAGTTTACAAAAGCGGAGAGAGAGAAGAATGGAGAGAACTTCTTTGTACAATGCCTATCGCCAATACCATTCACGTTACAAGAGCAATTAAAAAATGAACCATACGTATTTGAAGGTTTATGTAGCAATAAAAAGAATGAAAAAGTCTTTTCGGAATTAAAGAAAAGAAAATTAGAAAAGCAATTGGTTATGTTTCGTCTCTATTATGAAAGAGGACATATATACGTGGAGTTAATTTGTGCGGAAGAACCACGAGAAATGGCCAATGGCTATAAAATGATTCCAGTACCTAAAGTTTCCGAATACAAAAAAGGAGAGTCTTTAGAAAGAAAACTTGGAAATGGCTATTTGTCATTTCTAATGCCAAAATATCCGAAAGACTTTGAGCCTCCCGAATTATTGTGGCAAGATGGAAGGTTATATGGAAATATATCTTTAAAGTCATCATCAATTAGTTCAATCGCCTATTTTGAACAGCAGCGGGAATGTAAGTATATAGACTTAAATGACTGGATGAAGTATGTGGAAATAGCGGTAGAAGATCAATTGTATTTTGTAAGCAATCACATGTATGAGCAATTAAAAAAACGAATGACTGAAGAAGGTAAGCATGTAGAAGTAGAGGAAATAAAAGTGCAAAAGGATGAATGGGAATGGGATGAGCGTGAATCCGTCTTTTTACAGTATGTAAAAAGTTTTGTACGTAATAAAGGGCTATATTTGGATGAAACGGACATTTATAATTTCCATATAAGTGCGAAAACAAATATGTTGACGATTCTAGGTGGTATACCAGGCGCTGGGAAATCCCGATTTGTGCAAGCTTATGCAGAAGCACTTGGATTACAGTATGGGGAAGAATTGGTTTGGATTCCGATTTCACCATCGTATCAAGAACCACATGATTTACTTGGTTACCTTCACCCAAATGGTACTTTTATTGAAAGTGAAACAAAATTAGTTAGGGCGTTAATGAAGGCAAAAGAAAATCAAAATCAACTATATATAATCGTTTTTGATGAAATGAATATGTCGCATATTGAGCATTGGTTTACTCCATTTCTATCTGTTCTTCAACTTGAAAAGCAAAACCGTATTCTAAATTTATATGAAGGTGTACAAGAAAAAGAAAATCCAATTCCATCAACAATTGAAATTGGTGAAAATATTATATTTGTAGGTACAGTAAATTTTGATGAAACAACGAAAGAACTCTCAGATCGATTATTAGATCGGACGAATTTAATAACGTTACAAAAGATTCCGTTTTGTGAGATGTGTATGGAACAAGAGAAAATTGTATTACAACCACCTCTGAAAGTAACTGCAGGAGAATTTCGTATAAGCTGGGTCAGGAATAAAGCGATGATTGAGGTGTTTTCTGAAGAAGAGTTAGAACTATTAGATAAGTTACATGTTGTATTGTCATCACATGATATGTCAAAGGGAATTTCATTTCGATGTGCAAACGCAATCGCTACTTACTTGCAAAATATACCGTTCCAAAATAATCATTCCTATATGATCAGTAGAGAAGAGGGATTTGATTTACAAATCAAGCAACGTGTATTGACGAAAATAAGAGGGACTGAAATGATGGTTGGGTCTTTACTTTCTGAAGACGTAAAAAGGGGGGCAACATTACTACCTCTTTTGCAATCGCCACTTGCAAACAGAGTATCTACATTTGAACACTCTTTAGCATATATAAGAGAAAAGCGTAGAGAACTGGAGCTGTATGGCTATGCAAAATGAAGGGCGATATGAAACAGAAATCGTTGATACGAAAGAAACACTCCCTTTTGTATTAAAGTTAATCATTGGAACTGAGGCAAAAGGGGAATATATTTTATTAAATCGTCTTTGTACATCTACTACAGCATTAGTTCAATGTATTTATAAAGTACAAGAATTAAAACCAATTAGATTGCATTACCATTATGAAAGTCCAATGAATATTACTTTTATATGGAATAAAGTATATGAGGGACAGAAAAATATAAAAGAGTCAAAATATGAAATAAATGAAAAAAAACAAAAGGTATTAATATATGAACATGGAAAAACAGAATTCTTTTATCCATGGCGTTGTGGATTATATCATTTTGAAGTGAATATAGAAGATAGAACGTATTATGGCGCATTTCAAATCGTTCCCAAAAATTTTTTTGATGATCAATTTGAAATGATTCAAAACTATGTAAAGTCAATTTTGAATGAGTTGATTTTAGATAGAGGTTATTATAAAAAGACTTTCTCTGCACTTAGTGATATTGAAGATTCTTCTTATTTAGTGTTACTTAGAAAGTTGCCGCAAAAAATGAAAAAGATAAAGCAAATTTTTAAGAAAATAGAATCGAGTTCAAAATTTATACATGAATATAAATGGGAAGAAAAAGAGCGGAAAGCAACGAGAAAAGGAACCATAGTGGCGGAAAGAAAACCGTATGCAAAATATTATAATCGTAAGTTTATAGAACAAAAAAATAGTAAGGAAAATGCATTTCTTAAATTTAAAGCGATGCAATTTTATTTCTATTTACTTGAAGCTGAAAGTTTTTTACGTCAAACAATTGAAATATTAGAAAGAGAAAAAAAGAAGAAATCAGAAGAGTTTCAAGCTGTAAAAACGATTATACAAACAATTGAGCGTAATGGATCAGTGACGGATAGAGAGAAACAAAAATATAAAAATATACATTTACTAAAAGAGGCGGATTTGCGAAAAAGCTCTATGAAGATACAAGAATATAAAATATTAGCGCACTTTGTACATGAAAGTGTACAATACTTTCAAAATTTAATGCATTCTCCATTTTGGAGAGAAGTTTCCGAAACAGGTAACATGTACTCACATAATTTACCGATAGCACATCAACAACTACTACAGCATTTAGATGTACTTCCACAATATACAGATCAATCTCCATCATTATTATTTGTTTATAAGCCAACATTTTTAGTGTATGAATATTACGCTTTTTTTATCGTTATTTCTATGTTAGAGCAAATTGGTTTTGAGGCTAGAAATTCCATTCGTGAACAAATTCAAGAACATTTTTATGTAGATGGATTACAGGATGGAACGACAGTAGTTTTACACCGAGATGATATTAGAGTACATGTTGCATTTAATGATTTAATTGAAACTCATCCTCTTATTGCATTAAGTAAAGGGAGTAATTTTTATAATGGAGAAGATACGAAGAAGCCAGACATTCGCTTAGACTGTTATGTAAAGGAAGAAGGGAAATACGTATATCAATCTTCTATTATTATTGAAGTGAAGTATAGCCCAATGTACAACATTTTTCAGCACGTTGGAAATACGAAGGCAACTGAACAAATGTATAAGTACTGGTCTATAAAATATGTAGAAGAACAGGATGGAAAGAGAGTCTATTATCGAAGGGCCATTTATGAAGTTATTTGTGTATATCCAGGAAGTCATATGCATAGTAAAAAAATTGAGTCTGGATGTGGTGTGTTCTTGCAATTATATCCATATAAAACGAAACAAGGGGAAGAGAAATTAGCCGGAAAACATGGAATGGTACAAATTTTTGAGAAGTGGTTAAAAAGCATGAAGAAGTAAAAAAATCCTTTTTTATAAAGGATTTTTTTAGATTAAGAAGAAATATATGCTGTATGGAAGACAGCTTTATACGATTTGAATTTGAAAGTAATATAAATATATTGTTAGAAGAACGGTACATGAGGGATAAGAGACGATTAAGATGGAATTTAATTCATTTTGCAGAATATAATAAGTCATAAATATTTTTAGTTGCATACGAAGATTTGTTCTTATATGATAGATAGTGAAAGCGTTATCAAAAACAGAGCGGCGATGGGAAAGGCGGGTAAATATGTTCCAGCGTGTTCAAACAAAAGAAGAACATTTTTGGTTCGAGCAACTATGGGGAGATTTTTGTGAAGAAAGAAACTTAATGTTCGTAGAACGTAATTTAAATCCATCACGATTTTTATTAATAGAAGATGAACATCATATTGGTACAGTAGAATGTATTAAGTATACGGAACCAGAGCAATCGAATTCTGAGTTTTTCTATCCGTTTTCTAAAAATGATTTAGTGAAAGATTTGAAAAATGTGTATGAAATAGGCAAGTTAAGTATTGCGAAAACGTCTCGTGGGAGAGGACACTTCAAAAGACTAACAGCTATTTTATTTATGCATGCATTAGAAACGAAAGCAGAATGGTATATTGCAGCAGTGACAAAAAGAATGTATATGTATTTATTAACACTCGGTTTCCCAATTGAACCGGTAGATAAGCCATTTCAGTTTCATGATACTTTACAAGGTGTACCAGTGCGAATTCATGCTCGAAAAGGGGTTACCCATTTGTATTCTTTAAAAGAATTTCGAGATGTGATTCAAGGGAATGCTCATGCACAGGCATTAATCGCAGAATACAGTAAAAATATTATGTTAACAAAATAAAGCGAAATGAATATATATAATAAAGAGAATGCTATTTTAATATGAAGTCTTTCTTCATGAAAAAAGACCCTTATTATTTTAATAAGGGTCTAAAAATTATAATCCAAATATACTAAAAATCATTTTGCGGCGCTTCGGCTTCTTTTCTCGTTCATATGTTGGTTTTGAATCGGGAGTAATATATATTGGTTCTTCTTTCTTGAGGGAAGCTTCTAGCTTTTGAATTCGCTCTAACATTTCCTCCATTTCACGGCGATGTTGTAAAAGTTGGTACGTAACAACATCATTTGCCTTATCTTGCATTTGTTCTTCCATTCGATCTAGCCTTCTCGTAATAGTGTTTAATTGAGCTGCTAATTGCTCAAATTCATGTGATGATTTGTTTTGAACAATTGTATTTACTTGAGTTTTTAATTCTTCAACATCATTTGATGATGTTTTTTGAGTAGGGTGAGAGTTTTGAGACTGCTCTATTTGTAAAAGATGGAATTCTAACATTTGATCTAAATCTTCTTGTGTGAAAATAAAGTGACCATATTTATTTTTTTCTATCGTAAGATTTAATTGTTGTGCAATCCGGACAACAGCCTTTGGGCTAACACCTAATTTTTTTGCGATAAATGGTGTTTTATATTCCAAAATAATCCCTCCTATATATATCCTGTTGAATGATTTCGATCTATGAAGGAAGTTCCCTTCTAGTGTGACAAAAGAAGTGTGGAATCGGCAAAGAAAGTGTTTTTTCACGAAATGAAGCTGTGAAGAATATATCGTTTATATAAAATGTTTTATCTTAAGATTTAGAACTATTTGACTAAGGGAAATGAATTAGATTATCATAATGATAAATATCTTTTTTATGTATGCATATAATATATAAAAAGGTGGTTGCTAATGTAGAATTTTGTTAGAGTATTAGAATGCTTACTTCACTTGAATAAAATTAAGTAGGAGGTGGCTTCCTTGCTTACAATGTAAGTAAGGAGAAGTATTTGGACATATATAGTATAAGTATAGTGATTGTTTTAATTGCCTTAACGGCATTTTTCGTTGCAGCAGAATTTGCAATTGTTAAAGTGCGAAGTTCACGAATTGACTATTTAATTGCAGAAGGAAATAATCGCGCAACATCTGTCAAAACAGTCATTACAAACTTAGACGAATATTTATCTGCTTGTCAGCTAGGAATAACAGTTACAGCTCTGGGGATTGGGTGGTTTGGTAAACCGGCGTTAAAGCAAATGTTTGACACGCTTTTTGCAAATTTGAACATTTCTACTCAACTAGCAGACATGTTTGCTGTAATTTTAGTGTTTTTGTTTATTACATTTTTACATGTTGTAATAGGGGAATTGGCCCCAAAAACATTCGCGATTCAAAAAGCTGAACAAGTGAGTTTGTTTGTTGCTAAGCCGTTAATTTTCTTTTATCGTATGGCGTTTCCATTTATTTGGCTATTAAATGGATCAGCCCGCATTATTACGAAGTTGTTAGGGCTGAAACCACCGAAAGGGCACGATGAGGTTCATTCAGAAGAAGAATTACGGTTATTAGTTTCAGAAAGTTACAAAAATGGAGAGATTAATCAATCTGAATATAAATATGTAAATAAAATTTTTGAATTTGATGATCGTATAGCGAAAGAAATAATGGTACCCCGAACTGAGATGCATATTATTAGTAAAGAAATGCCTGCTGAAGAAGCTTTGCAAAAAATGTCTCGGGAAAAATATACGAGATATCCAGTTGTAGATGGGGACAAAGATCACGTAATAGGCTTTGTAAACTTTAAAGATATTTTCACAGATTTTGTGCAGCATAATGCAGTAAGTAATAAGAAAGTAGAGCAATATATGAGGCCAATCATTTTAGTTATCGACTCTATCCCAATACACGACTTATTTTTAAAAATGCAAAAAGAAAGAACGCATATTGCTATATTGATAAATGAATATGGTGGTACGTCTGGACTTGTTACAGTTGAAGACATTTTAGAAGAAATAGTGGGAGATATTCAAGATGAGTTTGATACGGATGAACAGCCAGAAATTCAACAAGTTAGTGAAACGAAAACAATACTAGAGGGAAAAGTGCTTGTTAGTGAAGTGAATACGTTATTAGGTTTAACGATTGATGATAATGGTGTTGATACAATCGGTGGTTGGATTTTAACGAAGAATATAGAAATTGCTGAAGAGGATTTCATTGAAATTGAAAATTATAAGTTTTGTGTAAAAGAATTAGATGGACACTATATAAAGAGATTAGAAGTTACAAAAACTGTAGAATCAATTGTTATTTTAGAAGATGAAAAACAAATTCCATTCCAAGAACAAATTAGTTCGTAGACTCTGCTATATGGCAGGGTTTTTTTGAGCATAATGTTTTTGGCAGAATAAGGGCTATGATACAATGGCATAAGTCAGACCTTTCACTAGGTGAAATATTGTTGTATACATATATTTGGAAGGGGAAGAATTATGAAAAAGCATTTATATATAAATGGAGATTGGAAGTCTGTAAACACGTACAAACCATTATACGCACCATATTCTGAAGAAACGTTAGCGGAAATTGCACAAGGAACGGAAGAAGATGTACAGGAGGCTGTTACTGCTGCAAAAAATGCAATGAAAAAAATGAATACATTATCTGCATATGATCGTGCGACTATTTTAGAGAAGGTTGCACAAAAAATGGATGAAAGAAGAGAAGAATTTGCAGAGATTATTGCAAAAGAGGCTGCAAAACCAATTCGTGCTGCGAGGGGAGAAGTAGATCGTACCGTTCAGACATACAAATTTGCAGCGGAAGAAGCAAAGCGTATATACGGCGAGACACTGCCACTTGATGCAGCACCTGGTGCAGATGGGCGTATTGCATACACAATACGAAAACCGATAGGGGTTATAGGAGCTATTACACCATTTAATTTCCCATTAAATTTAGTGGCACATAAAGTCGGCCCTGCAATTGCTGCCGGAAATACAGTTGTGTTAAAACCAGCTGATCAAACGCCATTATCGTCTTACGCATTAGTTGAATTATTTGAAGAGGCAGGATTGCCAAAAGGAGCTTTAAATATTATTTCTGGTCCCGGTTCAACTGTAGGTGAGGCGATAGTTACAAATGATGATGTTGCTTCCATTACTTTTACGGGAAGTCCGAAAGTTGGAATTGGAATTAAGGCAAAGGCTGGATTAAAGCGAGTTACGTTGGAACTGGGATCAAATGCTGCTGTTATTATTGATGAAGATGTAGAATTAACAGATGAAGTAATTGAACGTGTAAAATGGGGAGCATTTGTAAACAATGGACAAGTTTGTATTTCGGTACAACGTGTTTTTGTACATGAAAAGAGAATGGATGAATTTCTTTCAAAGCTAAAGAAAGCGATGGAAACAGTTGTTGTTGGGGATCCATTGCTGGAAGAAACGGACGTATCGGCTTTAATTTCGAAAAAAGATGTAGAGCGAATAGAAATGTGGGTGCAAGAAGCTATTAAGGAAGGTGCTACTGTTTTATACGGTGGTAAGAAACGTGATGCAAGGATTTTTGAACCAACTGTATTAACAAATGTTCCAGAGTATGTATCTGTCCAGTGCCAAGAAGTATTTGGTCCACTCATGACAGTAAATACATTTAAAGAATTTGATGAGGCAATTGAGCGAGTAAATCATTCACGTTACGGTCTACAAGCAGGTGTGTTTACAAATAATTTGTTTAAAGCAATGCGTGCAATTGATGAGCTAGAGGTTGGTGGTGTCATGATTAATGATATTCCAACGTTTAGGGTAGATCATATGCCTTACGGTGGTGTTAAGGAAAGTGGTACGGGGCGTGAAGGAATTAAATATGCAATAGAAGAAATGACAGAAATGAAATTAGTGTGTATTAAAAAATAAAGTAGATCGAGCTTAAACATCCTAATAAAAAACGAGCAGGAAATGTTTACGATTCCATACTCGTTTTTTTATTGTTTGTTTTACGTTTGTCGGAACGATTTAATTTAACCAAGTGTACCTTTTACTTCATTTCTTGTTTGAAAATAGCATCTTCTACATAAATTTGTTCTTTGTCAATAGCAGTGCTATGAGATAATACTAAACCGATTGGTGTTTCTATGCCTTTATTTTGAACAATTGTAAAAGGAACATTTTTTTCATTTGCTAATTTAATGTATTTTGATAAATGTGGGTAAGCAATGCCACCATTTAGGAATATTTGTAATGATTGAGAAGAGCGCATGCTACTAGCTACTTCAGAATATACATTACTTTGCATTACTTGACCGATAGTTAAAGCGATTTCTACACGCTCACGTAATGTAGTTAAATACATATTACGTTCTTCTGGTTTGTTCTGCTTTTGGCCGTAAATGCCTTCTTGGAGATAATCTTCCACATTTTTATTTACCATATTTTTCACACCTTTCATTTTCTATTGTACGAAAGAATGAAGCAGGATGCAAAAAAAAGTCGCATCGAATGTAAAAAACTTTGAATGAAAAGAAAATGGAATGTGTCAATATAAACTTTTAATAAAGACATTAAAAATTTTATCAACACATATTAACAAAATGTGACAATAATCTATTAACGAATCGCATTTTTTGTGTTAATATTCAAAATATAAAGGGTATTCGTCGCATGGAAATGGAGGGAATGGGGGTTTTTCCAATCGATAAGGATATTAAAGAAGTATTTTGTTCGCACTTGAAAAACAACAGGCACCAATTCGTTGAGAACTGGAAAAACAAAATGATAATTTCCGATAAAGATCCATTTAAACTAGAAGCAGTTCAAAATGGAGAGGATTTATTAGAGTTAATTATCGAACTTACTATGGAAGAAAAAGATATAGATTATCTTCAGCCATTATGCGAGAAAATTGCTATTGAACGTGCAGGGGCAGATGCGAATATTGGAGATTTTGTTTATAATGCAAATGTGGGAAGAAATGAACTTTTCGAAGCGATGTGTGAATTAGAAGTTAGCGCACGTGAATTGAAACCGATTATGGCCCAAATACATACTTGTTTTGATAAATTAATTTATTATACTGTTTTAAAATACTCGGAAATTATATCAAAAAATTTAGAGGAAAAACAGCAATATATTAACGAAACACATAAAGAAAGGCTGACGATTTTAGGGCAAATGTCAGCAAGTTTTGTACATGAATTCCGTAACCCACTCACTTCAATTATGGGATTTGTTAAATTATTAAAGGCAGATCATCCAAGTTTATCTTATTTAGATATTATTTCGCATGAATTAGACCAATTAAATTTTCGTATTTCGCAATTTTTACTCGTATCGAAAAAAGAAATGTGGAATGAATCAGAACAATTTTGGCTTAATGATTTGTTTCAAGATATTATACAGTTCTTATATCCGAGTTTGGTCAATGCAAATGTTTCGATTGAAAAGAATTTACCGTATCCAATTCCACTTGTAGGCTATCGGAGTGAAGTGAGACAAGTATTTTTAAATATATTAATGAACTCAATTGACGCTCTAGAATCAATGAAAGAAGAGCGGAAAATTATCATTGATGTATTTGAAGAAGATCAATCGATTCGAATTGTGATAAAAAATAATGGACCAATGATTCCAGCTGAAAGTGTAGAAACGATTTTCGAACCATTTGTAACTACTAAAAAGTTAGGAACTGGTATTGGATTATTTGTATGTAAACAAATTGTAGAAAAACATAATGGGTCCATCATGTGCCGTTCAGATAACGAATGGACAGAATTTCAAATTGTATTTCAAAAATAAACAGTCTACACTAAATGAATGGTGTAGACTGTTTTAATTCGTAAGTATAACGGCTTCTAATTTAGGATCTTTAGTTGAATAACCTAAAAGTGAAATTGTATATACGATGTTCGGTTCGACTTTGAAATTCGGTATAGTTAGTAAGACGCTTGGATTATCGGCGAGTGAAACTTCAATATCTGCTGTACCAGGACTAACTTCCAAAAAATCTGTTATTTGTTTAAAGAGTACATTTTCAAATAAATGATCTCCACCTTTTAAATCTACATTTACAACAGGGGTATCTGGAGAAAAATGTGCAAAGCGTATTTTTGCTTGACCAGCTGGTAAATGTGTATTATCAAGCATGGGTTGTAATTGTAGATGATTGTCACTATTTATTGCGGCAAAAGTATAAGTGTGATTCCCCATTATTGGTACTAAAGCTGAAAAGATGGGAGTTTCATTTCCAACAGGGACGATATCTATACGGTATTTACCTTGCACTAATGTTAAATAGGGACTAAATTGTTTAAATGAAATATTTTTAATAACCTTTTGCCCGTTTACTAAAATGTCAACCGCAGGTGTATTCGAAGCAGAGTGAAAAAAACGTATGTGTGACGGTAAAGCAGCTTCTTGTAAATCTCTTTTTTCATACGCCTGTACAAGTTTTGTAAGCGCATCGTAATATTTCATATATAGTTCTACATATTTTTTCGGATTTTTAAATTGATAGTAACGAGCGAGCTGTTCGTAACGTGCAGCTTCTTGTCCATATTTTTCGATTTCAGATTGAGACATGAATATTCCTCCTTTGTCATCATTAAAACTATATGCTTAACAAGAAAGAGGTTATGCGAAAAAATTGTTTTTTGAAGGAGAAAAGTTGAAAATTAATAAAGAGTATTGCTTATGGATAAGTGTTTTTTAGGCGAAAGAGCCTTATAATTTTCTAGAGTATACAGCAATATATCATCTATGTTGGATGATGATGTACCGATTACAATGTATATTTCGAAATAAAAACCTTAAGAGCGTATGAAGTAACATATCGAAAACATGTCCAAAAATCCTTAGGAAACTAGGGATTTTTTTAATAATGGGCAAATACACATACAAAGTGATAATTGTCCTACATAAATTATAAAGGAAAGGTAGTTTAAATATAAGGAAAGGAATGAAATATTGGGATGGGGATATCCCAAAAGGAATTGTGAATGGAGTTATGGACGATTTTGTGCTTTAAGATGTAGGATGAATTTTGAATTTGTAACATTATTTTTTCTATTTACGTTAGCAAGTGGCAGTATTAACCGATAAAAGAGCGTCGTGCCGAACTGATTAATGTGGTTAATCGGTTCTTTTTTTATTGTATAAAACGGAGGAGAATGTATGTGAAATATTGGTTTATATAAAAATAATTGCTATGCATTTAGTGGGATTAATTGTCGATATTTGTTTGAAAATATGCAATATAAAGTAGGAGAATAGGAAGGAGTTTAAAGGGAGTTTCGTCGAAGTTTACACAATGTCGGCAATTGAGGGAAGCTGATATTATGTTGAGAAAGTATGTAGTGAAGCGTTTATTTTATATAAAGGAGGGTTATTCGAGCGTATAGATAAGGGTTGGTCTTTGTTTTAAGTTCTGAATTTTCTGTTTTCGGAATTGATATTTAGCACTCATTTGTATATTTTATAATAGTTTTTTGATAAAATCACTGCTTTCGCAGAGGGTTCTTTTTTATGAAAGAAACGTCAATTTTCTTCATATATATATACAAATTGGAGAAATGGGGGAGCGCTATGCGCGATTACTTAATTAAACCACTTGTTGGTCAGCCGTATCCAATGATTTCACATGGAAAAGGTGTGTATTTGTATGATCAAAATGGAAATAAATATTTTGATGGCTCGTCAGGGGCAATTACGGCAGGTATTGGGCATGGCGTAAAGGAGATTGCAGATGTTATAAAAAAGCAAGCAGAGGAGATTGCTTTCGTTTATAGATCACAGTTTACGAGTGAACCAGCTGAAAAATTAGCGAAGAAATTAAGCGATTTAAGTGTAGGAGATTTGAACTGGAGCTTTTTTGTGAATAGTGGTACGGAAGCAAATGAAACAGCTATGAAAATTGCAATCCAGCATTTTCAAGAGCGAGGTATTCAAGGGAAGCATAAAATTTTGTCACGATGGATGAGTTATCACGGTATTACGATGGGAGCCTTATCAATGTCTGGGCATCCACTGCGCAGACAACGTTTCGTGTCAATTTTAGAAGATTATCCAACTATTCCAGCTCCATATTGTTTTAGATGTCCGGTGCAAAAGGTATATCCAACTTGTCAGCTTGCTTGTGCAACTGAACTAGAAAGATCCATTGAAAGAATTGGTGCAGAACATATCGCAGCTTTTATCGCTGAACCGATTATCGGAGCAGCTGGAGGCGCAGTCGTTCCGCCGAAAGAATATTATAAAGTCATTAAAGATATTTGTAGTCATTACGATATTTTATTTATTGCTGATGAAGTAATGACAGGGCTTGGTCGTACTGGCGCATGGTTTGCAATGGAGCATTGGGGTGTAGAACCGGATATTATGACTCTTGGTAAAGGTTTAGGAGCTGGATATACACCGATGGCAGCGACGATTGTAAGTGACCGTGTTATGGAGCCAATTTTACGTGGGTCGCGTTCTGTAATGAGTGGGCATACGTTAAGTGCAAATCCATTATCTGCAGCAACAGCTCTAGCTGTTATTGAATATATGGAGAAACATAACCTACCTGAAAAAACAGCAGAAAAGGGAGAGTATTTAATAAAAGGACTACAGAAAGTTCAGCAACAATCGACAATCATTGCTGATGTGCGCGGAAAAGGGTTGCTGATTGGAGTAGAATTGCAACCGTTTACAAAGGCGTCGGAACTTATTTCGGTTGCAGCTAAAAATGGTCTTCTTTTATACCAAGCTGTTTCAGGGCAAGCAGGAAAAGAAGATAGTGCACTGCTTGTAGCACCGCCGATGACAACTACATATTCCGAGTTAGATGAATTACTTTCAATTTTTGCAAAAAGTGTAGAAGAAATGATGCAAAAAGGAGGGCATAGTATCGCATGACAACTATTACGAATACATTCGATAAATTAAAAGAGATAGAGGAAGTACTTTCTTTGTTCCACGATGATATGACATTAATGTTTGGGGGATTTGGGGGGATTGGATCCCCTCCATCTTTAATACAGGCGATTTTAGAAAAAGGAGTTACAAATTTAAATTTAATAGGAAATGACACGGGATTTCCTGATGTAGGAATTGGTCGTCTTGTTACGAATGAAAGAGTGAAATCATTAATTACTTCACATATTGGTTCAAATCCAAATGCAGGAAGACAGCTAAATGAAGGACGGTTACAAATCGAGTTTTCTCCTCAAGGAACATTAGCAGAGCGTATTCGCGCTGGTGGTGTAGGACTTGGAGGCATATTAGTTGATGTAGGTGTTGATACGATTGTAGAAGAGGGAAAACGTACAGTTGAAATGAATGGCAAGACATATTTAGTTGAAACAGCATTAACTGCTGAGGTTGCAATTGTATATGCGAAAAAAGCGGATCCGTTTGGTAATCTTGTGTTTGATAAAAGCGCGCGTAATATGAATCCTCACGTAGCTATGGCAGGTGATATAACGATTGTAGAAGCAGAAGAAATCGTTCCACTTGGAAGTTTAGATCCAGAAGAAATTGTTGTCCCAGGAGCATTTGTAAATTATATCGTACCGTCGGAAGGAGTGAATTGGAAATGGGTATGGGCGTAGAAGTGAGAGATAAGATTGCTAGACGCGCGGCGAAAGAAATACAAAATGGTATGATTGTAAATTTAGGTATTGGTATACCATCGCTTGTACCGAATCATCTTCCTGACGATATAAACGTTATGTTTCATGCGGAAAATGGAATTGTAGGTATGGGACCTACGCCAAGCAAAGGGAATGAAGACGAAAATTTATGTAACGCAGCGGGTTTACCGACTTCTCTTATTACAGGAGCAAGTTATTTTGATAGTTGTACAGCTTTTGGGATGATTCGAAAAGGTTTACTAGACATAACAATTCTTGGTTCATTACAAGTAAGTGAGAATGGTGATTTAGCGAACTGGATTGTACCAGGAAAACGCGTTCCAGGTATTGGGGGAGCGATGGATTTGGCACAAAAAGCGAAGCGGGTCGTTGTTGTGATGAATCATGTTGATAAATACGGAAATGCAAAAATTGTTTCGGAGTGTACATTACCATTAACTTCGAAGAAATGTGTAGATTTAATTATTACGGATATGGCAGTTATGGAAGTGACACAGGGTGGACTCGTTTTACAAGAATTAATGAGCCCATACACAGTGGAAGATATAAAACAACATACAGAAGCTGATTTTAAAATTGGTTCTAACTTACTAGTAATCGAATGAGGGGAGATGTAATATATGGAGCAATTAAAAAAGAAAATTTGTGATTATATCGAGAGTCATGAAGAGGAGAGCGTAAAATTTTTAAAACGATTAATTCAAGAAAAAAGCGTATCTGGTGATGAAAGTGGTGCGCAGGCAATTGTGATTGAAAAATTACGTGAGCTAGGTTTAGATCTTGATATTTGGGAACCTTCATTTTCTAAAATGAAAGATCATCCTTATTTTGTATCACCGCGTACAAGTTTTTCAGATAGCCCGAACATAGTGGCAACCTTAAAAGGAAGTGGCGACGGGAAATCTATGATATTAAATGGACATATTGATGTCGTACCAGAAGGAGATGTGAATCAGTGGGACCATCACCCTTATAGTGGTGAGCAAATAGGGAATCGTATATATGGTCGTGGAACAACGGATATGAAAGGCGGCAATGTCGCACTGATGCTTGCGATGGAAGCCATTATTGAATCTGATATTGAATTAAAAGGAGATATTTATTTTCAAAGTGTAATAGAAGAAGAGAGCGGCGGGGCAGGAACATTAGCGACTATATTACGAGGATATAAAGCAGATGGTGTCATTATTCCAGAACCGACAAATATGAAGTTTTTCCCGAAACAACAAGGGTCTATGTGGTTTCGTCTACATGTGAAAGGCAAAGCAGCACACGGTGGTACACGTTATGAAGGAGTAAGTGCAATTGAAAAAAGTATGTTTGTTGTAGATCATTTGAGAAAATTGGAAGAGAAGAGAAATAATCGAATTACAGATCCATTATTTAAAGGAATTCCGATTCCAATTCCAATTAATATTGGGAAAATTGAAGGAGGGAGCTGGCCAAGTTCTGTTCCTGATTCATTAAATTTAGAAGGAAGATGTGGTATTGCGCCGAATGAGACTATAGAGGCAGCAAAAGAAGAGTTTGAGAATTGGATCGCTGAATTAAATGATGTGGACAATTGGTTTGTTGAAAATCCTGTAGAAGTAGAGTGGTTTGGAGCGAGATGGGTTCCTGGTGAACTAGAAGAAAATCATGAGTTAATTACGACACTAGAGCATAACTTTGTTGAAATCGAAGGGAACAAACCAATTATTGAAGCATCTCCGTGGGGGACTGATGGAGGTTTATTTACACAAATCGCTAACGTACCAACGATAGTATTTGGTCCAGGAGAGACGAAAGTAGCACATTATCCAAACGAATATATAGAAGTTGATAAAATGATAGCTGCCGCAAAAATTATTGCATGTACATTACTAGATTGGTGTGAGGTGAAAAAATGAAATACTATGAATCTTTTAGAGAACAGACGAATGGCTATACAGTAGAAGGCGTTTTAGACTATTTTAATAAACGTATTCGAGTAGACCACTACACAGGAAATATTGAGAGGATTATCCAAACAATTGACGAATTAGCAGAGAAGCATTCTTTCACTAAATGTATTATTAAAGGAAAGGGAGAGCATGTTTCTACATGGCTCTCTTTCGGTTTTTTATTGGAAGCAACAATACCGCATTATTTTCAAGGTCACGATGCATACTTCTTCGTGAAATTTATTAATGATGAAAGGCGAAATAGTATTCATTGGGCTGAGGAAGATACCATTTTAAGCGGTGTTAAAGCAAAAGAAGTAAAGGAAAAAATAGTCCCAGAGAAATTTTTATTAAGAAAAGCGACAGAAGAGGATGCGGAAGAATTAGCAGCTGTCTTTGGAGAAGTATTTGAAGTTTATCCGACGCCTTTAAACGAAGCGAGTTATGTAAAACAAACGATGAAAGAAGACGATACAATATACTATGTGTATGAATTTGAGGGGAAAATAATTAGTACAGCATCTGCAGAAATGAATATAAAAGAAGGAAATGCAGAATTAACGAATTGTGCTACTTTACCCGAATATCGTAAACATGGGTTTATGAAAAGTTTACTAATTAAGTTAGAAGAAGAACTGCAAGAAAAATCGATTTTCTGCTCCTATACAATTGCTCGATCGCTTTCTTTCGGAATGAATGCGGCCTTTCATCAGTTAGGTTATACGTATACAGGAAGACTGGCGAACAATTGCTACATTTTCGATAAGCTGGAAGATATGAATATATGGGTGAAAGATTTGTCTAAATAGTACGGTATAAAAAATAGAACGGAATCGTCATGCTTATAATCGCATATAGGTATGCCGGAATTTCGGCATGTTATTGCTGGATTTTCGGCAAAAGGGGGGATGACATTGCTAGCAGTTTCGACACAAGAAGTCATTGAAGCGATTTTGGGCAGTATTGATGAGGCTATACACGCAGTAGATGAAAATGGTATTACAATTTTTTATAATACTGTAGCTGCAAAACACGATGGATCAAAAATTGAAAAAGTGTTAGGAAAACATTTGTTAGAAGCGTTTCCTTCTTTATCTAGGGAAACAAGTACGTTAATGAAAGTGTTAGATACAAAAAAACCAATCGTTCATCAAGTTCAGCATTATCAAAATTTAAATGGGGAAGACATTTGTACAGTAAATACGACGTTACCTATTTTTATAGATGGAAATATTGCTGGAGCTGTTGAAATTGCAAAGGACTATTCTACAGTTCAAAAACTTACGGATATAATTGTAGATTTGCAGTCAAAAATAAAGCGGTCATCTAGAAAAAAAGCAATTAAAAAGCATGTTGCATTTGAGACGATCGTGACGGATGATGCTCAATTTAAACAGACGAAAGAATTAGCACAAAAAGTAGCGCCAACTGATGCAAATGTTTTAATATATGGGGAAACAGGAACAGGGAAAGAGTTATTTGTACAAGCGATTCATGAAGCTTCTAAACGGAAGAACAAGCCATTTATTGCACAAAACTGCGCAGCTTTGCCAGAGTCACTATTAGAAAGTTTATTGTTTGGAACGACAAAAGGTAGCTATACTGGGGCAATTGAACGAGCGGGGTTATTTGAGCTTGTAGATGGTGGGACATTGTTTTTAGACGAACTGAATTCAATGCCTCTCGATTTACAAGCGAAAATGCTACGTGTGTTAGAAGATGGTGTAATTCGTCGAATTGGTGATAATAAGACGAGAAAAGTAGATGTTCGCGTTATTACCGCAATGAATCAGCCACCAGAAGTATGTTTAAGAGAGAATAAAATTCGTACTGATTTATATTATCGATTAAATGTCTTTTCATTATATATTCCGCCGCTACGTGAAAGAACTGAGGATGTCTTATTATTAGCGTCTTATTTTTTGAACGAATATAATAAAAGTTATAAAAAAGGTGTACTTCAAATGGATAAGGAAGCGAAAGAAAGACTACAAGCTTATCAATGGCCTGGCAATGTTCGTGAGCTAAAACATACGATTGAACATGCTGTCATTATTGCAGAAGGGGATACACTAACAGCCAGTTGTTTACCGCGTACATTTCGGAAAGAGTATCTGCCAAAGAAGAAGGGCATATTGCCACTTAGAGAAGCACTTCATCAAACGGAAAAGGAATTAATAGATCAAGCGTTAATTGAAACGGAAGGGAATATATTACAAGCTGCAAAAATGTTAGGTATCCCTCGCCAAACGCTTCAATATAAATTGAGTAAGTACGACAAAACCGCCGAATAATTGGCGGTTTTTGTGTGTTTGCACCAATAAAAGCGTGTTTACATATATAAAAAGTAATGAATATGATAGTATGTATGGATTTCATACAGTGCTTACAAATATTTTTTTGTTTATGTAATAGCGTTCTCCATACATTTACTTATCAATAATGTAAAGTTGGCATAACTATTGCTTATATAAAGGATGAGCGTATAAAAAGGGGGAATAGCAATGTTACATGATGTATACAAACCAAATCGTCACTGGAAGGATATCGAGTTGTGGAAGGATGTTACTGAAGAGCAATGGAATGACTGGGTTTGGCAATTAACGAATACGATCAAAACTTTGGATGACTTAAAGAAAGTGATTAATTTAATACCTGAAGAAGAAGAAGGCGTTAAAATTTCAACAAAAACGATCCCGTTAAATATTACACCGTACTATGCTTGGCTAATGAATCCTGATGACCCACGCTGTCCGATTCGGATGCAATCTGTACCGATCTCGGAAGAGTTATATAAAACAAAATATGATTTAGAAGATCCGCTTCATGAAGATGAAGATTCACCAGTTCCAGGGCTAACACATCGTTATCCAGACCGCGTATTGTTCTTAGTAACGAATCAATGTTCTATGTATTGTCGTTACTGTACACGACGTCGTTTTAGTGGACAAATTGGAATGGGTGTGCCGAAGAAACAATTAGATGATGCAATTGGTTACATTCGTGATACACCACAAGTACGAGATGTATTAATTTCTGGTGGTGACGGTCTTCTTATTAACGATAAAATTTTAGAATATGTATTAAAAAATTTACGAGAGATTCCGCATGTCGAGATTATTCGTATCGGAACGAGAGCGCCGGTAGTATTCCCGCAGCGTATTACAGAAAACTTATGTAACATTATTAAAAAATACCATCCAGTATGGTTAAATACACATTTCAATACTTCTATTGAAATTACAGAGGAATCGAAAAAAGCATGTGAAATGCTAGCGAATGCTGGTGTTCCAATCGGAAACCAAGCAGTAATTTTAGCTGGTATTAACGACAGCGTTCCAATTATGAAAAAACTTATGCATGACTTAGTAAAAATTCGTGTACGCCCATACTACATTTATCAATGTGACTTATCTGAAGGTATTGGTCATTTCCGTGCACCAGTATCTAAAGGTCTTGAAATCATTGAAGGTTTACGCGGTCATACATCTGGTTATGCGGTTCCAACATTCGTTGTAGATGCACCAGGAGGTGGCGGAAAAATTGCGCTTCAACCAAATTATTTAATTTCGCAAAGTGCAGATAAAGTTGTGCTTCGTAACTTTGAAGGTGTTATTACAACGTATCCAGAGCCAGAGAGCTATATCCCAGGAAGAGCAGAAGGGTACTTTAAAGAAATCTATCCAAACTACGAAGAAAAACGTTCAGATGTTGGTATCGCAGGTCTTATGAGTGATAAGAAATTTAACCTTGTTCCAGACGACTTACAGCGTATGAGCCGTCGTAAAGACTATGAAGGTAATGACACTCATGCATCTCTAAAAGATAAACGTGATAAGCGTGATCAACTAAAAGATAAAAAGTATCAATCTCAAATGGCTAAATTAGAAGAAAACGACAAAAAAAATGAGGGTGATGCAGTATGAATTGTATGTGGTGTGACAGTACAGAAGCGAAAGAAAGCTTGAATACTGTATATTGGGAATTACCAGATGGTACGAAAGCCATTGAAATCCAAGAGACACCATGCATTTCTTGTTCCTCATGTGGTATGGACTATCAAGCAGATCAAACAGTGAAAGAAATAGAAGATCAATTGTTTCTAATTTATACGAAAGATTTACCAAAACAACTAACATATGAAGAATTAATGGGAAGACCACGTCTATTAAAAAGAAATTATTTCGACTTTTAACCAGCTTTTATGCTGGTTTTTTTCTTTTTTGCCTTGTATAATGTACCCAAGTTAGAAAGGTAGGGAATATTTTTGAAAAAGTCATTTTACCACTATATGATGAAGCATCGTGCAGCTTTATTTAGTAATGAAGTATCGAATTTAGCAGAAGCAATGTATGATGATTTAAGCTTTCCAAAGCAATCTGAAGATTATGATGAAATTAGTTCATACTTAGAGTTAAGTGGATTGCTAGAAAGTATGTCTATATTTGATGAAGCTTGGGATTTATACATACAAGAGAGATAAGAACTATATGAAATTTTTGACGTGAAGCTAGTCTATTTGCTAGCTTTTTTTACGTTGTAAATAATTTTTTTATACGGTGATATTTTTTATTGAAAAAATTTATGAATATACGCTTCTGTGATAAGCGTTTTTATGTAGGTTGCATATACTGTTATCAAAATCACGACGTCAAAAAAAGGAGAGATATAGATGGCGAGAAAAAAGCAACCTAAATATAACGTAGGGGACATAGTCGTGATTACGCTATATGGAACCGTTGGTAAAATCACAAATATGAAGGTTTTAGATGGAGTTTACGTTTACGAAGTCAATAATCACGATGGGTTTTACGTAGAGCAAACGTTGCAGCACGTTTCAGAGCAAGATATGAAAAAAGGTGAAACTGAGTGGATTGAATTAAACTATAATTTCACATTTGGTGATCTCGTGCAAGTAACAGGATACGATAAAGATGTGTTTCGTATTGTTGGTTTTCGTACAGAAGTATGGAGATATAAAAATGACGCATGGGAAGATACTATATACGAATTGTCACGAATTACGGATGGTGAATGGTTAGAAGCGGATGAATCAGATTTAACGTTACTTGCTAATGCTCAAACGGCAAATGCAATCTTGAAGAAAATGAAACAAGATAAAGCTGGTATGAATAAATTAGATTTAGGAAAATTAAAGTCAATTAACAACTCAAAAAAAGTGAGTGTTAAGACAAATCGTCAAGAGATCATTGATGGATTACTTGATATTTATAACGATTATCAATTGTTATTCGATACATTTAAAGATGAAGAATACAAAATTGTTATGGATGTTGTTCATAATTATTTAGTTAAATTGACAGAGAAAAAATAGTTAACTAGAAAGAGAGAATGAATTGAACAACAACATATGCAGTATAAGGTATGCCTACAATTATTAAAAAAATAAAAAGCCATTTAATAAGAGAGTCTGCCCATTGATCTTCATGCATGAACTCTTCTTTTGTTTGCCCTACTTCTTGTTCTACCTCATATTGGTACTCCATAATTAAATCCCCCTTTTTGATAGCTTGTACTACCATCGTATGTATCTCGTCCAAAGGATATGACCTATAAAAAAAGAAAAACTATTTTTCTAATCTCATATACATAATTTTGAGATTTTTTCATAAAACAGAAATAAAGGAGTGATGCTCATGAAGGAAATTGAGGTCGTAATTGATACGGAAGAGATTGCGGAGTTTTTTTATGAGCAACTAATTGAAAGAGGATACGTCCCAAAACGAGAAGAAATTGAAGATCTCGCAGATATTACATTCGAGTATTTATTAGAGAAATGTATGATTGATGAAGTTTTTGATGAAGAGGATGAGTGAAAGTAACGGCGGGCTTAACTCGTCGTTTTTTACTCTTTACAAACTTGTCACAACTATAGTCGGAAATTATTGGTATAATTAAAAGAAAATTTTACTCAAGAGGTGAAGGGATGTTCAAAAAAATTATTGATTCTTTATTAGGTAGGAAAAAAAATCGTTCGTATTCTAGTAGTGATTATCGCCATAGAGGTCGCTCTTATTCAAGTAGCGATTATAAACGACGTTCATCTGGTTATGGGCATCAGCATTATAAAAGAAAACGTAAAAGCCGTAGCTTCTTTTCAAGTAGCTGATGAAATGGCGTCGTATACTAGCTTTATTTGATAGACCACTGCGAAAAAATACAATCGTTGCAGAACGTTATAAAATTGAATCAGTAATTGGAATGGGCAGTTATGGGGTTACATATGTCGTTAATGATTTACAAATAAATAGAAATAAAGTCTTAAAACAATTAAGACAAAGTAAACAAAGGTATGAGTCTGGTAGAAAATCATTTGAACAAGAGAAAATGATTTTACAAACATTAAATCATCATGCAATTCCTAGTTTATATGATCATTTCGTATGGGAGAAAAAAAGCTTTTTCGTGATGGAATATATGCCTGGTAAAAATTTCGAAGATTATATTTTCTTAGATGGGCATGCATATACAGAACGTGAAGTTTTAAAAATTTTATATGAAATATTAGAAATTGTATCGGTGTTTCATAATAAAGGTATAATTCACCGAGATTTACGCATTCCAAACATATTAATGAAAGAAAACCAAATTAGTATTATTGATTTTGGATTAGCTAAATTGAAGGGTGAGGGTGATGAACGAGCTACAGCTTATGAAGGTGAACAAGCTTTGATGCGAGAAGTTCACTTTCGTAGCGATTTTTATGCGCTTGGTCATTTCTCGTTATTTTTATTATATGCAGGCTATGAATCTAATGAAAAACATGAAAAACCATGGTATGACGAATTAACTTTGGAAAATTATAACCGTGAAATGCTTATGCGAATGTTACAAATAAAAACGCCGTACTATGAGAATGTACAAGATTTAAAAAAAGATATAGCTTTTGCTTTAGAAAGGATGGAGGTTCCATGTTTCAAAAGTTTTTAGCAAGTGTTGGTATTGGTAATGCAAAAGTAGATACAGTTCTTGAAAAAGATGAGTATATTGTTGGAGAAGAAATACTAGGGAAGGTTCATATAACTGGTGGTTCAGTTAGCCAACAAATTGAAAGCATTTACTTAACGTTATCGACGTCGTATGTACGAGAAGTGGATGATAAAAAAGTAACAGCAACATATGATTTAGAGCGAGTTCGTTTAACAGAACCTTTTTCTGTTGAGCCAAATGAAAAAAAAGAAATTCCATTTTCATTTATAATGCCAGTTGAAACGCCGCTTACACTTGGAATGAAAACAGTTTGGGTGCATACAGGTCTTGATATTAAACGCAGTATAGATCCAAGTGATCGTGATTACATTCAAGTGTTGCCCAATGCACTATTAAATAGTGTGTTAGAGAGTGTAAATCAATTAGGTTTTAAAGCGCGTCATATAGAATGTGAAGAATTACCGTATCGATTACGTAAGCAAGTTCCGTTTGCACAAGAATTTGAGTTTGTACCTGTTTCCGGAGAGTATTATGGGAAATTAGATGAACTAGAATTATTAATCTTACCAAGCGCTCACGATCGCTTAGAAATTATTATGGAAGTAGACAGGAAATCTCGCGGATTAGCAGGTTTATTTGCAGAGGCGCTTGATCTTGACGAGAAAGTGATTCGCTTTACAGTAACGAATGAAGATATTCCAACAATGCAAGAAAAAATTAACAATTATATTTTTTAATAAACTATGCATAAAAAAGAAATGGAGAGGAAAACTAAAACAACCGCTCCATTTTTTTGCATAGTGAGGTTATGTATGTGAAACGATATCGACATTTATACTTGTTAAGTTTTACGCTACTCATTTGTTTTGTCGTATTATCACTTTCGTATCATACCGCTTGTATTGAGAAATTTGACAATATAGTCGCGCATTTTATTCAAAGCTTTCGAAACGATTACTTGACAGCCTACTTTACTTGGATGTCTTTTATCGGTTCCAAAAGAATATATTTTCCGTTACTCATCATTCTTGTAATGTATTTTCTCGTTAGAAAAAAGTTGCTTAGCGCATTACTTCTAACAATTAATTATTATGGATCTCGTTATTTAAACAGTATGCTTAAACTATGGTACGAACGAGCAAGACCGGATGTAACGCAGCTTGTTACGGCAACTGGATATAGTTTTCCGAGCGGTCATACGATGAATGCTACTGCTTTTTTAGGATTTATTGCATACGTCACAATTACAGAAGAACGTATTACATTGCATAAAAAATTGTTGATTATTTTTATAGCGAGCTTTGTTGTATTATCTATTTCAGTTAGCCGAATATATCTTGGCGTTCACTATCCATCTGACATATTAGCAGGATGGGCAGCTGGCGGTAGCTGGCTCGTTTTATGTGTTATATTTCATAAAGCGTTCATTAAAAAAGAACCTATGTCATAATAGGTTCTTTTTCCATTGGTTCAACATGAATGTGTGCATGGTAAATGCCAAACTTTTTCCGGAGCATAGCCTCGATGTTATCAGTAATACAATGACTTTCACCAACATCCATACGAGCATCTACTTCGATTGTAATATCAACGTACGTTTGATTCCCGTACATACGCGCGCGAATGTCTACGATGTTTTCCACGCCACCAATATGTTCAATAGCACCAGCGTACTCTTCCATCTTATCTGGATCGATTCCATCCGTTAACATATGAGAAGCTTCTACGAAAATCTCCCATGCAGTTTTACAAATAATAAGGCCGACAATTAAAGCGGCAATAGGATCTAAAATAGGCATTTGGAATTGCGAACCGACAATACCTACTACTGTACCGATACTTACGAGTGCATCTGATAAATTATCCTTTGCGGCGGCTTCTAATGATTTGCTTTTTGTGCGCGCTGCAATCTTTTTCGTATACAAATACACAAAGTACATAACGACAGCAGAAAATAAGGCTACCCATGCAGCAAGTACATTAGGCGCTGCTTGTTTCGGATTTAAAAAAGATTGAATTGCACTAATAATAACTTCTAATCCGACCGTTGCCATAATAAAAGAAGCAACAAGTGATGCAATTTGTTCTGCGCGTGAATGCCCATAAGGATGATCTGGGTCACGAGGTTTACGAGAGATTTTTAGACCAATTAATATCGCTAAAGAAGCACCGATATCCGTTAAGTTATTTAAACCGTCAGCACGTAATGCGCTAGAGAGGGTAATATAACTGATGATGATTTTCATAGAGGATAAAAATATGTAGGCCATAATGCTGACAATAGCACCTTTATCAGCTTCTTTATGAGAAAGAGTATCCATTTTAATCACTCACCTTTCTACAAGGAATTTCTTTCTATAAATAGAGTACCAAACGAAACTCGTGTGGGTCTATACAAACATTGTTGACGTTTTTTAGGTTTTTAAGAAGGGGATAACAAAGTTTCGTGAAGGAAAAATATGTTGTAAAGTGCAAAGTTAGGGTGTGAAACAAATTAGAATTTATTTACGATTAAAAGGCGGGGGGGGGTAAGAGGATGAAAAAACTAATATTTTTCTTACTATGTATTGTTCTTATAATGACTGGGTGTAATTCATCAAATATCGAAAATGTGAAGGAACATAATATTTTTAAAGTATCCATGTCTACTTTTAATGGCTACGGTGGATTAAATGAAAATTATTTTCTAAACATAGAAGACAAACAAATAATCAATGGAATTAATAATATGTTTAATGGCATGAAAAAACAAAAGAGAAGAGGTGAAATACCACAATACGATATACTAATTACATATGAAAATAGTGATACGAAGGGTATCCATTTATACCTCGGAGATGAAGGGGAAAGGAGTGTAATTATGTACATTGGTCATGAAGACACTGTTTATTACACTTCTGAAGAAATGACGAATCAACTTCGAAAGATAATTGTGAAAAAAGATTAAAACCCTCTAGAAATTATTTTTCAGAGGGTTTTAATCTTAGTATGCTTCTAAAAACTCAGTAACTTGCTCTTCAGTTTTTGCGTTAGCACTATGTAAGTGGCCTAGCTTCTCGCCATTTTGATATACAAGTAAACTTGGAATACCCATTACTTGATACTCTTCAGCGATACTTGGGAACTCATCTTTATTAATAGAATACCATTCAAACTTATTGAACTCTTCCATTACATCTCCGATAAAGTTGTCCATACGCACACAATCGGGGCACCATGTAGTAAAGAACTTAACAACTACTGGCTCCTCACTTGCGATGATGTCTTTGAATTCCTGTTCAGATTTGATTTCTTTCATGTTTTGTTTCTCCTTTTTCACTATCAATATTTTTGGTTGTTTAGTTGGTGTATTTGCTGTGAAATGAAAACTTCTAACGAAATTCTAACGAGAGTTTTCTTTCTGAATAATTCGTTTGCAAATTGATCCACCGCAGTTTCTTGAAGTCCTGGTACAACATGGAAGTAATTGTCCAATGTGATACCTACTCTGTTAAGTCCTAAACGTTCGCTAATAATCTTCGGATGTATACCTTAGAAACTAGAAACGAATATTAGGAACCTCACTTTTCTTTATAAGCTTTTTCTAGGGTTGTGTCAAACTTCTGAATTGTAAGGTTACTATTATAAGTAGGGTAGATCAAATTGTATTCATGATAGCCATCGCTATAACGTTCTTTTCCTCAGATGTTTATGAAGCGCCTGTAGTGTCGGATAAAACAACCAATCTCTTTCCAGTACTTAGAGAAGATAAATGGTGGATGATCATTACTCATAAATTTTATGAGTGAATTAAACAACAAGCAGGAAATTCAAAAAATGATGTAGGGGATGCATGTATGAATTTAGAGGAATCGTTATAAGAACTTATTCGTGAAGTTGTGAGAGAAGATATTAGGGCGGAGTTAGCTGAGTTGCAGCAATAATCACAACCAAATAAAGTGATGTTGGTGAAAGAAACTGTTTTCGAAAAAACGCTCACCCTGCATTGTTTGTGAGAAACAATGCAGGGTGAGCTTCACTTAAAAGAAACGAATTGGATTTGTGAAAATTGTGCCCAAATTACGCATGAACAAGGTATTGAAATAGATACCTATACTCTTTTACACTTTATTCCATAAATAAGAAAGTTGGTGGGCTTCTGATTCAAGAGCTATTAAATGATCATTATTAATAGAGTTATTCGTATACATTCTGTTCTTTTGGATGTTAAGGACTGTATAATTCACTTCGTTATATTCATTTGAAAATGTTGATTCATTTAATAATGTCAGTGTTGAGTTGATGTTATATTTATCAATTCGCTCTTTCTTCCCTTTGAAAAACAGTTTAATAAGATGCGGCTCATCATTAATGAGCAAACCGAGTTCAGGCGATGAGCGGACGATTAAATTATCTGATAACCAATGCGATTTACCTGGATCAAACCAAGAGACTTCTTTGTTTTTAATAAATTTTTTGTACTGCTTTATAACATCAATGTAGTTTTGCTTTTTCTTCTGATCAACAGTTTGTACTAATGTTTCAAAACAGTCAAAAGGTAGTTCGTTTTTATGAAATTTAATAACAGTTTCTCGTAATTGTTTCCAGTAATCAAAAATCGGGTGATATTCAGGTTGAGATTTTAAATTCTTTACAAAATTTGTTTTAGCTGCACTACTTTTCAGTGTGAAGTCTAAAAATTGTGTAAGTCCCACTTTAATTTCCGCCATGTTACACCCCCTTTCCAAACATTACTAATTCGATATTGGAAAGGGAAATCCTGCATTTTTAAGGAGGTTTACTAGATGCTAGAAAAATCGATGTTCATACACAATGGCTATATTGTAAAGCTGATTCGCTAGAATGACGAAAATACCAATTCATTTTATATATTCAACCAAGGTGCTTGAGTGCCGTGGATTTTATGTTTCTTATTGAACTTGGTAATCATGGAATACTTTCTAAGAGGAGGTAACTGCAATGGATCTACACCCACTAAATGATAATAATACGAAAAAAGGTCCTGTTGTTTCCAACAGGACCTTTCCTAAAATGGCAAAGAGTAACTCTTACCTTACTCTTCTCGTATATAATACCTGAAAAAGATAGATGTGTATACAACAAGAAATTCCAATATAATTATTTGAATATAGTGTTTAAAAATAATAAGGTGGAATATTAAATAAGGAATTAAATTACAAATGTTGATTTGTCAGGTGATTCAAATGAATTTCTATCAAATTGTAGTTAATAAAGTGATATTGAGATAATAAGATATGCAATTTTGCATACCAGATTTTTAAAGCAAACAAGGGTATGGAATATTTAAATAATACGGAAGTTGAGGGAGAGTAATCCTAAAATTTCATTTGTTTTTTACTGTAATAAATAAATTCATTTGAATAGAAGCGAAAAATAGAGGTTTGCCTTAGTCATTTATGAAAGTCAAGAATATTTATAACCATAGGAGTAAATACACAGGTCCGATTTTTGTAATGATGGAGGGAATTGATGTGGATATAACTCAAAGCATGGCAAGAATAGTGGTTAATGGGAAGGATATTCCGTTTATTTCAGTTAGAACTTCTGTATGGAATCAAGGACCTGTAAATGATTTAATTGTCTCGACAAACTTGAGAGTCGAGGAGCTTTATCAGTTTATGTGGTCACAAGTGCCAGTAATGCTTGCGATGTATTTTCTTCAAGGGGCGGACTTAATGAGGTTTGCTAGAATTAATGGGATTAATCAAAGGGTAACGGGAGAATATATATATCATTTCACTTGGGGATAAAACGAATATAAAGTAGCTTAATAGTTTTTAATAAATGAAATGGAAATGAGTGGGGAGAATGTTTTATTCATATTTTGCTTCTCGAGCGGGTATGCGACCAGCATATGGTACATCAATAACGTTTAGCGGAGCACAAAGTACAGTTCAAGCTGTTCAACAAGCGTTACAAATGCAACAACAAATGCATATGCAGCAACAAGGTATTCAGCCATATTATTCATCCATGGAGTATTTTTATCCAGTGCAACCTATTACACCGTATGGAAGTTCTTTTCTTACCGTCCCATATGGAACTGTATATAACTTATAAAGATTAGTAGAGGGATATCCAACTGATTATTAGCCTTCGCTAATCGGACAGTTAAGATCAACGCGGCTCCCACCTAACTTTCTCGCATGTGCCGAATTTTGAGGTGTGAGTCTTATTTCCCGCAAATAGAGGAAACAACTGAGGGGGATGAAATTGTGTATATGTAAGCGGCAAATATTCCCCACCTACAAATTGTAAATAACCGATGAGATAATCTCCGTACATACTACAAGTGGAATTTTTTTGATGCGAATATACCGATTAAAAAATGAGAATTATTTTATCATGACAAATTATTGATGTTTTAAAGTCATTATAGAAGCATGAAAGTTTAGCAGTGAAGCTATCTAAAGCGAAAGTATTAGAGTTGTCAAAGCGTATTTCTTTCCTTGAAAAAAATGGGAGGAAAACATCCGGGGCAGTTGTAACTGGGCCTAAAGTAGAAGTTGAAAAATTGATGAGCTACGAAAAAGTTAGAAAATTGAAAGTAGGTGAAGCGAGGTTATGGAATTGGCATTCTTAAAAAAAAGAAAGAATCATATTTATAAACAGGAAACGTGGATGGGGACTATTTCATTAATTATTGCCTTTTTAGCGTTATTGTATTTGAACATTATATTGCTTATTCAAGAAACATTTATAGGTAAAGATTTTCTGCAAATAGTTTGTATTGGAGTGGTGTGCTCAGTCGTAGGGATGATCACAAAAAGCAAAAGTCGAAAATATGCATTGTGGGCATGTAGTTTATTTGTTTTTATGCTGCTGTTTTCTGTATTTGGATTTATGTTAGGTTGGATGATAAGCTTTGGGCCATAAATATGTGGGAAAGAGCGAATGTAGATTCGCTCTTTTTTTATGTATAGAAAGTAAAATAAATAATAGAAGAATCTATTACATTTGAATAGAGTGCACTATACATCTAGGTTGTGGTTTTATTGATAAGTTTTACCCTTACGTGTATATAAATAGGCGATAAGTATAGTGCTAAAACAATAGCTCGTCCAAACATTGCGAATCCTCCTTACATAATATGTAGTAATACGCATGAAAGGGGAACTAGTATGTCTTGCTATTACTACTGTAAGTATTGTAAAGAGTATAAAAAGAAACAGCATGATTGTTGTAAGTACACGAGTAAGTGTAATGACAACGAGGAGAAACTTGTTAGGGCATCTGCATTTAGAGCTAGAAATACGGTGAATCAAACGGTTCCTGCCAATACTTTTGTAAAGGTATTGTTCCAAAATGAACAATTTGATTTAGCAAATGAGTATAATCCAGTAACGTCTATTTTTATTCCGAAGACTAGGGGAGTTTACTCTATTATTGGAACGATTGGTTTCTTTCCAAACGATCCTACCTTAAATTATAGAGCTCGTGTAGAAATTCGTGTAAATGGAAACGCAGCAATAGCTATAGATAATGACTTTTTCGGTCCAATAGGTTTTGGAAATGTAGTAAGTGTTTCGACGATTATTCAATTGAATGAAGGAGATCAAGTTGAGGTTTATGCACAAAGTAGCATAGACGGAGTTTTAAGTCCTTCAGAAGACGGCTCACATTTTGAAGCTGCAAGATTCCCTTCTCCAATTAAATAAAGTCGAGTAAACAAAAGAGAAAGAATACTCCTCACCCAAATGGTGGGGATATTTTATTGAAAATAGTAACAGTTTGTCCAAGCTATTCTAATCTATATTGCATAGTATGTAATAATAAATTTAAAGGGGGACTTACTACGTCTTATTATTACTGTAAGTATTGTAAAGATTACAAAAAGAAAAGTCACGATTGCTTTAGAAAAAATAGTCAATGTGATAGAAAGTATGTACAAGTGAATTGTTGTGATGACAAGAAAGAAAAGCTTGTAAGGGCGTCTGCATTTAGAGCTGTTAATACAATGAATCAACCTGTTCCGGAAAATACTTCAGTTAAAGTATTATTTCAAAATGAACAGTTTGATTTAGCAAATGAATATAATGCAGCAACATCTATTTTTATTCCGAAGACTAAAGGGGTATATAGTGTATTAGGGAATATAACATTCTCTCCAAATGATTTTAATGTAAATTACAGAGCTAGAGTTGAAATTCGTGTGAATGGAAATCCAGCAATAGCAATTGATAATGATTTCTTTGGGACTGGTGTATTTTTTAACAATGATGTTTCAGTAACGTCTATTCTTCAATTAGAAGCAGGGGATTCAGTTGAAGTTTTTGCTGAGAGTAGTGTTGCTGGAGTAATTGTTCAAAATGTTAATGGTTTGAATACGGTTCATTTTGAAGCTGCAAGATTTCCTTCTCCAATAAAATAACGAAGAGAATATATTACTTTTCAGTAGGTTTAGTTAATCCCCTTTACCAAATGGTGGGGGATTATTATTGTTTTTCTAAAATATATAAGTAAGTAGGTTAAATATAGTTTGTTTCAAGAGAATTTCGCATGCTAGGATATAAGGTTGAAAGTGCTAGCTTATTATGAGTATTAGATATTCTACAGGTAATAAAAAGCGTACAACGAAACAAGTAACATGGTTGTGAAAGTTCTTAGGCATTACATTTGCTAGTCGTCTTATGGAATAGAAAAGACATCTAAATTTATTAATACATAAAAGGCCGTATAATTACGGGCTTTTTCTTTACTATATAGAAATTACATATTTAACATAGGTTTGTGTAGGTATTGCTATTGTATAGAAAGGAAAAACATTAAGGCGATTACACTATATAAAAATAAAATAAATCCTAAGATGAGTAGTATGGGATGCAACTTGAACATATTTGACCTCCTTGAGTATATAAAGAATTTTAATACATATTTGGTCAATTTAGAAGGGGAGTATAATGCTTGGATGAATATACTAATTTAACAGAGGTCAGTTAAAACGAAAAAGAGCATGACATGGCTATCAAGCTCTTTTCGCAATGGCGAAGAATAAGTCTTTATATTGTCTTGTTATCCGTTAATAACCATAGCGGACTTTATAGGGGAGTGTCAAACTCTATTAAACTAATTTATGATCTGAGTTCACGCCCATTCATAGTTCTGAGTAGTTATTTTTTTATCAATTAATCCTCTTTGTCCAAAGCGGATAACTTCTAAATTTTCTCTTCCTATATAGTAATTCGTACATTGAGTGTTTTCTAGTGGAGTGTGCCAAGAAATTAAAAGTGCTTCTACATCCAATAATTTTTGCTCAGAATATTTGACTCCATTAGGAAATTCTAAAATCCCTAGTCTCACATGGATGTCTCTTGCTCCATGAATCCAATCTTTGTAATGTTCATTTAATCGTTTCGAAAAACTTCTTTTTGTTTTTCCGATATATAGTAATTTTTCCGTCCCACGATACACTCTATAAATTGCATATATACCTTTTGAAAAAGCTTCTTCATAATGATTGATTTCAGATGAATTATAAAGTTTAGACCACCTAATATGTACAGCAGTCATACATTTCACTCTTTTATCAAGATACTAAAATGCAAGGGTTATAGTGAGTGTATAATAAATAAAGGAGTATTGTTGATTACACATTGATTAAATTGTTTATAAGTAGCAGGTGGGTTTACCACTCATGAAATATAAAAGTAAACAGGTCTATGTGTACAGAATGAGAGATAAATAAAAAAAGAGCATACATAAACAGTACGCTCTAAAGAAAGATAGGTTTTATGAGTGGATAATCTCCATACGATAATATATGCTCGATTAATAAAAACGTGTAAAAAATCAATAGATTATCAATGGAATAACATGAAATGAGTAATTTTGGTCTATTCCCGTAGTCGCGGAGCTAACCAAATTGTAAGGATTGTGAATAGAATGGATTAACAACTGGATAATGATCGTACTTCAGTTTCGTATTTTTTATAGTTTGGATATTGCGTAATAGTATGACACTTAGTTGTGGAAAGTTGATTAATTATAGAAACATTTGTAATTACTTCGTTGCAAGGACCGAAAAATGTAACTTTTAGTTTTGAATTTGGTGGAACTTTGAACACGATAGGCTTTTTTTTCATGAAATCAGCTCCTCATATGCAGTATCGTATACTGCGCTTTTTCGTTCAGATTATAAAGGCGTATTAATATAATATGAAATTTTAGTTGAGTTGATAATGATATAGAATTTTATGGCGTGGTAAGAATGTGGAAAAATGTTTTATAAAATGTTTAATCGATATAATAGGTAAAAGTAAAAAATAAGTAATTTATCTAATACACTTTTTTCCTTGATACATATTATAATAGTAAGACTTGTATTAGGAGGTAATGAAAGAGTGCAAGAAAATGTACAAGCTCAGCTTTCACCACCGTGGATCACATATTTCAATGAGTTGAAAAATTCAATTGGTGCAGATCCAACTATTTCAGTTGGTCCGCTAATTCCAGTTGGCGGGAATTATATTATTTTAGTGCATGCGCTAAGTGATGAAAAAGCGATAGCGTTAGCAACGCTTCTAAAATCTTTTGTAGAATTTGGGAATGTAAGTGTAACAGTTATTGTAACTAATAATGAAAATGACATTGTAAATCCACTTCCATGTCCACTAGATGCATTTGAAATTGCTCATTTATTTCAAGTGGCGTTAGAAAATAATCCTTATTTTGAACAAGTTGTTGTACAGCCACAGCTTCCTGGTGGATCAAATGTTGTCTTTCCGGTTTTTGCTGCGCAAGTGATTCAATTTTTTAATGATGATATTTCAAATTTATGTCAAACATTTACTGGTGTTGCTGCAAATGTATTTCATGATGTAATGAACGATGACGTTTGTGATATCCCAATTTTATTCTCCACAAGCTGTGTTCCGAGCGGTGAGAGTGCACAATTACAAAATACAGATTTAACACCAAAACTGTTTTACTAGATTGTAAGTAGACATTTTCTTTAATAGAAAATGTCTTTTTGTATGCATTAACGTTACATTGTCTAACTAATTACGGATGGTGACTGAAATTTCTACTGATAAATATATATCGTATAAAGATAGTATGTTTCATGTGAAAATATATAAGAAATGAAAGATAAATCATTTTCGTTAATATAGGGTTACCGTAAGAAATACAGAAAGTTAGCTGTCATACATATGCTTATTAGCCTAAAGAAGTAGTAATATTGAAAACGTTTCTAATAATAGCGCTAATGAAAGATTAATTAACTGATATTATTTACTAATGGATGATAGTGTACATTTCGAATTTGTGAATGAACTCTATGAAATATAAATACAATTAGTGGAAGTCTAATTAAAAGGTTATATGTTTTGAAAAATAATATAGATTCTCCTTATTTATATTATAGAAAGCTAGTATTAGGCATAAGGGGCTTTCAATAAGACAAGCTTTGAATATGGTAATAAAAAGGAGATGAGTCGTATTGGGGTATATTATCGATATTTCAAAATGGAATGGAACTATTTATTGGGATATTGCAGCATCTCAGCTAGATTTAGTTATTGCTAGAGTTCAAGATGGCTCGAATACGGTAGATTTTATGTATCAAAATTATGTGAATGAAATGAAGAAGCGCAGTATTCCATTTGGTAATTATGCATTTTGTCGCTTTATATCTATTGCTGATGCAAGGAAAGAGGCACAAGATTTTTGGAGTCGTGGCGATAAAGCTGCTAAGTTTTGGGTGGTGGACATAGAAATTCAAACGATGATGGATATGCAAGTGGGGACACAAGCGTTTATAGATGAATTACGCCGTTTAGGTGCGAAAAAAGTAGGGCTATACGTGGGGCATCACACGTATGTATCATTTGGAGCACGTAATATTGAAGTTGATTTTGTATGGATTCCTCGTTATGGAGGAAATAAGCCAGCATATCCGTGTGATATTTGGCAATATACTGATGCGGGAAATGTTCCTGGTATTGGGAAATGTGATTTAAATCAATTAATAGGAAATAAGTCGCTTTCTTGGTTTATAGGTTTGTATCAAGTAAATCAACCTATTCAATTTAACAAAGAGAATACACAGCAATCAAATGGTATTGGTATTGCAGTTTCAAAATATCCTGATGGATATGGCATAAACGTATATGAAAATCCTGCGAATCCTCAGTTTACAGGTACAATCACTCAAAAAAATCCATATTTAGTCTTACATGGTTATTGGGAAGACGCAGATAAAGATATGATTTGCTTAGGCAATGATAAACAGTGGGTATATGTAAAACATTTTGATGTGAAATGGTTTTATGCAGTTTCAAAATATCCTGTTGGGTATGGAGTAAATTATTATGCAGAGCCTGAATGTACAAATTATAAAGGAAATATTGATGGATCAAAATCTTTTCGTGTGTGGGGCAGAGCCAAAAATGCGGTAGATATCGGGCAAAATAATTGGATACTGGAAGAACATGTAACTATTAAGAATCTATAGGAATACGTAAAGGGTCATTTTACTGATACATAGTAAGATGACCTTTAATATTTGAACAAAAAAGAACAAGATACAGAGTTTATTCAAATGAAATGAATTACATGTGGAAAACACATTGTTAACACAAGTACATTGTATAGTTATTCTTATATAATAATAAAAGTGAGGTATTTTGAATTGAAAAAGAAAAAGCTATTTTTAGGAACAATTATTTCATGCGTAGTACTGGCATTATCGGCATGTGGTTTCTCAGACAATGTAGTAACATCAAAAGTAGGAAATGTTACAGAGAAAGAGTTAAGTAAAGAATTAAGACAAAAATATGGGGAAAGTACTTTATACCAAATGGTGTTAAGTAAGGCGTTGTTAGAAAAATATAAAGTTTCAGATGAGGAAGCAAAAAAACAAGTAGAAGAAGCAAAAGATAAAATGGGTGACAACTTCAAATCGACTTTAGAGCAAGTTGGATTGAAAAATGAAGATGAATTAAAAGAAAAAATGAAGCCAGAAATCGCATTTGAGAAAGCGATTAAAGCGACTGTCACAGAAAAAGATGTAAAAGATAACTATAAACCAGAAATGAAGGTAAGTCACATTTTAGTGAAAGATGAAAAGACTGCTAAAGAAGTGAAAGAGAAAGTAAATAATGGAGAAGATTTTGCAGCTTTAGCGAAGCAATATTCAGAGGATACTGGTTCAAAAGAACAAGGCGGAGAAATAACTGGTTTTGCTCCAGGGCAAACGGTGAAAGAATTTGAGGAAGCTGCATATAAATTAGATGCAGGACAAGTAAGTGAGCCGGTAAAAACAACTTACGGGTACCATATTATTAAAGTGACAGATAAAAAAGAATTGAAGCCATTTGATAAAGTAAAAGATCAAATTCGTAAAGATTTAGAACAGCAAAGACTACAAGATACAACAGGTAAATGGAAACAGCAAGTAGTTAATGATTTATTGAAAGATGCTGATATTAAAGTGAATGATAAAGAATTTAAAAATACATTTGAATTTCTAGAAAAGAAATAATGATTGTAATTAGAAAAAGGAACCTATATAGGTTCCTTTTTCTAGTTAGTGTGTGTGTTATAAATAGATAGTAAGACAATATAATATTACATTTAAATATTAAGAATTACAATGGAAATTTATGTAATTGTTTTAAATTGGAATGATCAATGCTTCATAGAATGTTGATATAATAATGTTTCGTTTGCTTAATTTCATTAAATATAAAGTGAATTTATTAAATTCCTCCCACTATTTGCAGGTAATCTGATTGGTGTAGGCAAATTATTAGTCGAGAATGAACAAAATCTTAATTGATTTAAATTTTACTTTATTGAAGTGGATAAACATAATTTGCAGAATGAAACATACAATATTATTGAAAAATATTGATGCTAAATGAAATGGAAAGAAGAACATTCTACTAGAAAAGAATGTTCTTTTTAGTATGAAATTTTCAGGGTAAAGAAAGAATGCTTTTAAAGAAATTATTTAATAGATAAATATATTACGTAGGAGGAGAAAATATAAAAGAAATTTTTCAAAGAGAAGGTGGAGGGAAGGTTTTTGAATCGTATGATGAAGATATAAGCAACTTATTAGCTATTTAAAAAAAAACGAAAGGGATCAAGATTGGGATGGTTGAGTATGAAGTATTAAAATACGAATTAGAGTATTTTCGTAACCCAAAAAAAGCAGTAACAGAGAGGGAGTTACATATAATAGTACAACCAAAATATATGTAATAATAAGGGACAATTATTTATAAATAGTTTTATACATTATGTACGAAAAGAGAGTGTTTAAATTGCTCTCTTTTCATAGAAATTCATAAGGAATGAATTGTGGTTCGTTATAAATTCCTTAAATTTTGTGAGTTCGTTCTTTATAATATATGCTTTCATTTATAGTTGGTTAATAAACTTGAAAAATTAAAACTTTTTAGTTTAGGCAGGGATTTAATATTCGAGTAGATAAATGTTCATATAAAGTATTTTGTATACGAATATTGGAGGAGTAAAAATGAGTTTAGCAAGTTATATAGGGTGCAATGTAGAAATTCCATTAACGGATCCAGATTCTAATGATGTAATTGTTTTTGGATCGTGCTTTTCAGATGAAAGTATGCTTGAAATTGTACAAGAGTTTCAATTTCAAACAAGTTACACGTATGAAGTTTCAACGAGCTGGGGCATTGAACTTGTTGAGTGGCAAAGTGAAAAGGAGAAAAAAGAAGCTAAAAAAAAGCTATTAGCTTTATGCTCGATTATGGAAGGTTATTTAAATGAGGGGGACTATTTTGAATTATTCAGTTGTTGGGTTGGTGATGAAGATCAGGAACGAGTGGGAGAATTAAAAATAAAAATAAATCATTTTAATATAGATGAGATTTGTATCCCGGAAAGAACGCTTGTCAGGATAGAAAAGTAAATATAGAAATATACGTTATTAGAAAAAAGCGACTTCACTTTGTATGAAGTCGCTTTTTCTGTTGATATGTGGACGGCCTATTATATAAGAAGTGAAAAGCTCACTTGATGAAGAAAAAATAAATGATGGATAAAAATATAATTTAAATCATTCCAAAAGAACGTAGGTTCGTGTATAATTAGAACGAATGTTCTTGTGTGTGCAGATAGTATACGAATAAGAAATAAAGTGAAACTTTAATAAGCAGGGTGTTCATCGTCCGTTATTTATTAGCTTTCACCAATTAAGCTTTTACGGGCAGTTGATCTTCGTCTTACCTCCTCGCATATAGCGGATTTTGAGGTAGGAGCTTCACTACCTGTTAATGCGGGGTAAATATGAGCCGAGCAATTATGAAAGAATAATGGAGTAACATTATGTGTGAAATTGAATGGATAAATGATCAAGGAGATAAAGAAATGAATGATGTAAAGGTGCAGAAAATAGAAAGAGTATGGGTTCCATTTACAGTAATATCGGAACAGTTGTTAAGTATGCGAAAGGTTGTTGTAGAAAAGTTTAAAGTACAAAAACCGCTCTTAACAAACGAAGAAAAAGAGAGAATTTCTGATAAATTATTAACGTCATTATTATCTGAGAAAGAAATATTGGTGACATATTTTGAAGATGGATACATCCTTACAAGTTATATGACAGTTGTGCATATAAACCCACTAAAGCAGAGTGTAATATGTACTGACGCATTTTATAAAACTTACGTATTTAATACTTCTGATATTATTGAAATAACGTAAAGGAAGCTGAAATTTAAATTTTAGCTTCCTTTACGTTATATTAGATGAGGGATATAAATAATGAAACGAAAAAGCAGCTAGCTTCATACTAGCTGCTGAGCCCCAGGGAAAGGGAGAAAAAGATAGGGTACTCCAAAAATCAATAATAGCTGTGTAACAGCCTGATTATAGTATAGACAAATTTAAAATTCCTAAACAGAACGATGAAAAAATATGATTAGGCTGTACCCACTTGGTTTTGATCTGCAAGGTCAGAATCAAACGTATTAGTCGCGCTCACGCCATTAAAAGTATTAACAACAAAACCAACGTTTGAAGCGCCAGATCCATTATAAGCCTTCGTATTTTCTTTCGGAGAAACGTTGTAGAAATCACCTAAGTTAAATGAACCGTTACTATTTTGTACAACTAAATTCCCTACAACTGAGGGCATAGTTTTCACCCGCTTTACAATCATTTGTTAACACTACTATATGGTCTTATAGTCCAAATGGTTCATGTAACAAAAATTATGGAATAGTAAAAGGTTTGAAGTGTAGTGTAATCCCGCAATAAAAGTATGCTAAAATTAATGTAAGGTTGAGTAATTAATAATAACAATTGTATAATTAATATATATGAAATCGAAGGAGGCAAAATGTAATGAATAATGTTATAAAAAAAGTAGATTTAACAGATGCAAAATCAAGTAATCTTGTTGCACTTATTTATAGCAATGAAGTTATTTTGGTTGAAGAAGCATTTTGTCCAAATGAAATAAAATTAAAGTTTAATGAAATTGCAATTTTATCGGCTATTAAAACAGCACATATAATGAAAGTAACCATGAGAAAAGAACTGGAAGCAATTTTTCATGACACTGGTGTTTTATTTGTGAAGCATAGTGTTGATTATGGTAACAGTCAATCTATCACTATGCATTTTGAACAATTCAAAAAGTTGCAAAATGAGATTGAGAATTTAAATAAAAATAGGTAATCAGACTAGATGAAGATTCTTTCATAGAGGTGAACTGTTCTATGTTGAAAAAATGGTTTGAAATTTTGGGGGATGAATCCCGCTGTAAACATAAATATAGTTTTATTAAGATGCAGGATAATGAAGATTTTAAA